>VZRI01007313.1:86430-208755 GCA_013397515.1 Upupa epops
AATGAGGTCACCCCTCATCCTTCTCTTCTCCAAGCTCAAGAGACCCAGCTCCCTCAGCCTTTCCTCATAAGGGAGGTGTTCTGCTTCCTTCGTCATCTTTGTTGCTCTATGCTGGACACCCTCAAGCAACTGTGTGTCTTTCTTGAACTGAGGGGCCCAGAAAGGAGCTGCAGTTTGTTTCTGGCCCTCAGATATCTAAGTCCTGTCTAAGCCTGGAAGCCCCATGCCTAACATCACATCTTATCTCACTTCAATCCTCTAAACCCTGGCATATCCAAATGGTTACACCACAAGGTCAAAACACAGCATAGTATGTTTGATACAGACTGAGCAAGGCTGGGGGTTACAGGAGTGCTTGGAGGGTGTTGCAGATGCTGAGAAACAAGAGCAGCACCAGCTGTGAGTGTGGGAGGCAGCAGCCAGATTCAGGGATGTTCTGCAAGGAGAGCCCACAACACTTAAATAAAGCTGGGAGGAAGAGCCTTGGGTGAGATTTGCTTGGAGAATTCAGCAGGTTCACACAGTTACTGAGGCAAGGAATTGTGGAAAGGGTTTGGAAGGAAGGAGACAGAGGTTGGTTTCAGCTGTGTTGAGCAAGATCTAACACTTAAGCTCCAAAGGATCTGAGGAACCTCCAAAGGATCAGAGAGACAAACACTGCAGACATCATTTGGGAACGTGAAGACAAATCTAAAGCTGGGGGCTAGTGATCAGACAACAAGTAAGCCACAAAAAAATTACTTCTATGCTGGAACATGTCTTGAAAAGTTAATTATGTATCTTCACTACAAATTCAATAGTTCCATTATTCCCTGGAAGGAAATTCTCTCACTGATATTAATCTTCCATACTGAGTACTCATTCATTCTAAAAATAGAGAAATATGTGTTTAAACAGTTTTTGCTCCAGTGAAAATGCATCACCTACGTCAAAAACAGATTCTGTGCTCAAGTGTCCTGCTGCTACCAATTTCCTTCTCAACAGCTGTTCATCTGATCTTCATCTTTTTATTTTTCAAAATTCAGTGAGCAGAGAGGATCAAACAAATGTGCTTGATCAATAGAATATTGATCACTGGAAGAAAGTGAGATTATGCCTTGTTTGTTAGCCTTTGCTTCAAACGAGGAATGTATTTTAGTGTCCGTAGCCTCAGTAGGTGCACACTGCTACCGACTTGCTTTCACAGAACAAGCCAGGCTGGAAAGGATCCTGAAAGACTGCCTGATCCAGCTTGTCACGGGTGAGGAAGCCTAGAAGGTATTATCTAGCACCCTGTCCAATCAGCTTGAAAACCTCCAGTGACGGGAACTCTACCATGGCCCTGGAGAGGTTGTTCCAGTTGACTGCTTTCACTATAGATTTTCCTTTTCCCATTTTGAGATGAAGTCTTAGCCTCTGTAACTTGTATCTGTTTCCCCTTCTCTTCAACTTGTGTAGAGGCTGCCTCTGTCCTTGCAGCCACCTTTAAGAACTGAATACTGTAGCCATTCTTTATAGCAAATCTAAGAAAATAGAACTCTGCTGCTTATATTCATCCATCTGGTAAAGAAGCACGCTAGGGGTTTTACTTTCTCTTTAGGAATTGTAATGTGCCTCTCTTAGGCATTTTGTTCTTACATTTGCTGAGAGAAGAATTCTTTTGGAAAATCACTGTATGACCCTTGGGAGTATTTTGCTTCCCGTTCTCAAGTGGGTAGTATTTGTGATATTTGAGCTGTGTATTGTTTCAGCTGAGCAAACGTTTGACCTGTGTTCATGAAGTTGCCTCAGAAGTAGCCACAATCATTTTCTCTGAAGCATTTCTTTGATATTTCTTGATATCTTACTCCAGATTTGTAGTTGTTCGTATCTGCCAGCAGATGATCTTCTCAAAATCTAATTACTAGCACATAATGGATGTATGAAATTGTCATCCCATCTTGCTCTGTCTACCTCTCAAAGCAGAAATTAGACAAATAACTGTTAGAAATGGAGAAATGCCAAAACCTATCAACTCAGCTAACAAGCAAGGTCAAAGTGTGAATCTTCTGTAAGTATTTCACCACTTGCAGTCACCAAAAGATATTGCTGAAGGTGAGTACCAGATGTCACGGTACACATTCCCGTCCAACCACCCACAGAACAGCTGATCGAACTCATTTCAGGTGGATGTTCAGGCTTTGCATCTGTGCACACTGATCACAAAGTAAGGACTTGATGAGAAACAGGGAGGCTGTCTGCTGTCACTACTCAGCTAGGCTGGTTATTCTGGGGCAGTGCTAGGTCCTGCTGGTGCTGGCAGGCTAAGCCAGACAAGAAGCCTAGCCTTCGGGTGAATCATCTGCACTGCATATGGCCGTATGCATCTTTGTACTTTATCAGAAAGATCAGAGATCACTCGCAAACTGGGGTTGCGCTGGGAATGGCAAACACATGAGGAGGATGCGGGTGCTTTTACAGGCAAGTGGGTATTTATCACTCTGCATCAAATAAACACTGGGTGAAATAATTAGGAATATCTGTAACCATTTCACTGAGCGTATGCGTGGGTGTGCAGACATAAATCGTCTCGTTACAGAAGGATCCATTTTTGAAGGAATCTCCTGAGGTGAACAAGCCCAGCTGCCTGCTTAATGCAGGACCAACTTCAAAGTTATGTCACGTTGCTCAGGGCCTCATCAAAATGAGGTATGAAAGTATTCAGGGGTGGAGAAGACACACCTCCTCTGTAAGCTGGTCCAGTGCAAAGCCAAGGTAAACACTTTCCGTCTTCTACCCAAGAGGGGTTTTCTCTTGCAACCTGTGACTGTTACCTCTTGATCATTCCCTTCCTCTTCAAGAAGTAGGAGACTCTAGCTTGTTTCTCCCATCAGCCTGCTCCTTTCCAGGCTACACAAACCCATTTCCCTCAGCCTCTTCTCATACCCATCATGTGATCCAGTTCCAGCCTACTTCAGCACTCTGACCAGTTTGATCATGTATGGATGCTGCACAGAGAGGCCCTGTGGTGAGGAAATCTCGAGTTCCTGCTGCTGGAGGATGAACCTTCCCTTGGTATTTGTAGTCAGCAGTATGGTTGTGTTAATACCTTTTTCTCTGCCCAGCTGCTTGGATAAAGGGAACTTGGGCAGTAGGTGAGGCGCTGAGCTGGGTTTGCACATAAAACAGACAGATATCTGTGGTGATAAGCTAGCATGTGGCACCCATGGTGTTTGTGTTCGTTCTGCAGCCATTACAAGACCTCGGTGATAAGCACGTCCCTTGTCCCTGAAGGGTATCCTAATCAGTGTGAGCTGAGCACAGCATCCACCCTGTTGGGGATTTCAGTGTATCGTTTACTCAACACAACAGGTGGCTGCTTTGAGACAGCCTAAAATCTATCTGATGAGACAGAACATCCTGCTTCAGCTAAAGCTAAATCTGGTGCTGTTCACATCAAACAGATTAATTCCATTTAATTATATCCTGAATTTCTTACCTCCTCAAGGGAGTGTAAAGTGAATCCAATTATGTTTCTCATATGGGCCAGCTGTCCAGACACAGGGTGACTACTGGTCCAGGCATTTATTTAGGATTTGGAGTTTTCTGAGAAGAGGAAGAACATTTAGGCCTGAACCCCCTGCAGTGGGGTCTGAAAGACTCAGTTACTCAGAAGTCAGTGTTCGTGTCTCTGTGCCAGCGGACATTTACCAGAGCTGCCAGAAAAGCTCAGACTCAGAATATCAGTTGAAAGCCAAGGAGAAGAGAAACCGTCATTGCCACTGGTGTGGATTTCCTGTAACTCCTGATCATCGTGAATAGCTTCAAAACCTGATGCTGCTTGAACACATCTGCTCTGTTGACAATATTTAATTGACAGTTCTTGACCTTCTTTAATCCTTTAGGTTGAACTTTATTTACACTTCATTTAAATTTAATAGTTTCAGACAACCATGGGCAGTCATGCTTTTCTCTCTTTACAGGTTTTGTTATGTGCTAGAACTCCGTCTCCCCCTGTCACCAGCCTTCCAGTCCCAAAGGCCTCTCAGAAGGATCATGAGTCTTGACTTCAGCCAGAGCTACTTATAGTAGCCACATTCTATAAAACACAAAGTAGCTCCAACCAATTTAGCTTGCATGGATCTGTGTTTGTTTTTTTAATGGACTCTCAAGCTTGACTACTCATCCTTCTTATTGACTACACCATGAATAATGCATCTCACTTAAACTAGGTGAGATGAATTCCCAACTGCATTCAGTCATCATCTACTTGCCTTATGCCTGTGGAATACAAAACATACCTACCTATCTTTAACTATTCAAGAGCAAGGATGATACATGCTGCTGGAGGGTGTCCAGCGCAGAGCAATGAAGATGATGAAGGAAGTAGAGCAGCTTCCTGATGAGGAAAGGCTGAGGGAGCTGGGTCTCTTGAGCTTGGAGAAGAGGAGGCTGAGGGTTGACCTCATTCCTGTCTATAAATATGTGAGGGTGGGTGTCAGGAGGATGGAGCCAGGCTCTTCTCAAGGTCATCTGGTGATAGGACAAGGGGTACTGGGTGCCAGCTGGTACAGAGGAGGTTCCCTATCAATATCAGAAGGAACTTCTTCCCAGTGAGGGTAACAGAGAATTGGACCAGTCTGCCCAGGGGGGGTTGTGGACTCTCCTTCTCTGGAGACGTTCCAGACCTGCCTGGATGTGTTCCTGTGCAACTTGATCTGGGTGATCCTGCTGTGGCAGGGGGATGGGACTAGATGATCTTTTGAGGTCCCTTCTGATCCCTAAGGATTCTATGTTATTTATGTAGAGACTCATGATTCATTTGCCATAATTGCCTGTATTAATGGGAAGCAAGTGCTGCCACTACTAAAGTAATGCTGGGTGAGAGAGAAGTCAATGTCATAACATATGAAATAATGCTACTAGGCTTTTAGTCCTACAGCATGTAAAAGCCTGCATCTGCACAGCTGGAGCTTGAGACTTTCTGCAGTGGCAGACCCTTCAGCAGTGTCAAGGCCCAGCTCTTGGAGGGAACCCTTCATGCCACTCCCCAGGCATATCTGATTTTGGGTACTCTGGGTACATCATGCTGGGTACCATGTGGCACATGTGTGTATATGTGCTGTATTGGACTGCAGTGGCTCGTATTTATGTAACCTTTGAGCTTGTGTGGATCCACACATCTCTGTGACAGAGGCCAGAGTATTGATGAGAGCACAAGAACTGTACTGCAATCAATCCCTTCTGACAGACAGAAAAGCATAACACAGCAGTTCTGTCTTTTCAGGAACATACTCAGCGGTATGATGGAAATCCAGAGAAGACTTGTCTTTGCAGATTTCAGTTTGTCTGTCTTTGTTACAGATGCACAAGAGAATTTTCAGGTGTTACGGGCTGAGGGTGGGCAGGCCACAAGGCAAGCCCACTGGATAGGTCTAATCCAGTAAATACACCATTTCCTAGCCAACAACTCTGCCTCACTAACAGCTCCCTTCACTATGGAGCAGTAATAGCTGCATGCAAGGTGGGAAGGCTTGCCAAGTAGAACAGCAGACACATTTTCCAGATGGCTGTGCTGCTAGTAGATCGGCAAGTTGATGGCATAACTGCCTCAGTATTGCTGCAAAGCAAACACTTCCAGATTATCAAGAAGTTAGGTGGTCAAATACTTAAACCCAAACCCACCCAGTCAAGCAGGCAGTGGGAGACATCCTTTCTACCCACCTTTAGTGCCAACCTATCTCCATCTCCTCATAAGGCACTTAGAAAATTACAGAGGTTACTAGAGGCAAGGGTGTGAATTTTATGGCTCATATATTCACTCTAAGCTTGGAGACCCTTTTCTGTAGCTAAATACAAGTGATCATTACCTTTACAGGCTCTGACAGTTATCTAGCAGCAGAGAGCCCTTTCATATTTTATGATCTCATTTTGTTGTCTGATCAAAGGTATTTCAACTTCAAATTAAGAACATTCATAGCAACTCTCTCCAAATTGAGTAACATAGGTTCAGGAAAGATTTTCCACGGAAAATAAATTGACTGGTTTATGTACTGTGCTGGCAGAGGGTCTGGAGAATAAGCCTTAAGAGAAGCAGCTGAGGGAGCTAGGACTGCTTAGTCTGAAGGGAGACCTGAAAGGAGGTTGTAGAGAGGTGGGTATCAGTCTCTTCTCGCAAGTAACAAGCAATAGGACTAGAAGAAACGTCCATGAGAAGTTTAAGTTAGACATTAGGAAAAACTTCTTTATTGAAAGGCATTGGAACAGGCTGCAGGGAGGTGTTTGAATCACCATGCCTGGATACGTTTCAGTGTGTAAATACAGAGCCTAGGGATTTAGTGGTTTAGTGGTGGTTGGGCTTGATACAGTGATCTTGAAGGTCTTTTCCAACCTAAACTAATCTATAATTCCACAACAAGTGAATTCATCTAGTGTTAACAGATCTCTCAAAGCTCTGAATATCTGATCTGTCTAAATCTACCTTTACAAATAACGTTGTTGTTTAAGGTTCTGCTTGCAGGCTTTGTTAGTATTGCTGTTGTATTATATGCTTAATGCTGGGAAGTTCTGGCTCTACAAGAGACTAAATAGCAGCATAAATTAATATGATTTCTGCAATAAAAACTAATGAGATCTGACAATGCAAAACCAAAATGCTCTAAGAAAGACAGATTACAGGAGAAAGCGTGTCTGAAATAAATTACAGTGCAACACAGTCATGCTTGCTTAGACTTTGTGCAGAGTAAATGTATTTCAGTGCCTAAACTGCTGTACTATGCATAGCTGACACTGAACTAGTCTAGCTATCTATGCCATACTGCAGCGTGCAAGATGTATGGATCTAAACAGAGACATTCACTTAGATAAAACTAAATTGAAGATATGCAGACCACAGCTGGAAGAGTATTCATTGGTGAAAAGTGAGACTGTATGAAAAAGCCCGACTTTCTGACTCTACAGCATCTACAGTAGGTGTTTAGGTTACATCGGGGTGGAATTCCCAGTGGTGCAAGACACAAGTTATGAGGAGATGCTCCAAGGGCCTTCCCCTGGCTTAGACTAGATCATGAATCACCCCAGAGTATCCCACTTGTCTATAACACATTGCCCAAAAGCCTGCTCGCTTTTCCTGCTATGTGTTATTCACAATACACACGCTATTGTTGATGCAAAGTTAACAGGTTGGTTACCTCTGCCATCTGGAGTTCAGTGAATCTATTGATCCCTATTGGAGCCGTTTATCTAAGAAGGAATGATTTTGCTGTAGAGATGAAATGGTGAATGACTGGTTTTAAAAAACATCGTCATTAAATAATCACTCATTTCTTTGTGTAGGTGGAGCTCTGAAAACAGAAAAATTACAGAGAGGGAAAATCACTTCCCAGTTTCAGGCAGCAGCTTGCTCAGCAATGGAATGTGTCTTTCCCTAGTACTGTTGACAGACCAGCCACCTCTATACTCTCATGTGTATGCATACACAGTGGTAAATATTGTCATAAAAACATGTTCCTGTGTGACTTGGCCTAGGTGATCCTGCTGTGGCAGGGGGATTGGACTGGATGATCTTTCAAGGTCCCTTCCGATCCCTATTGATTCTATGATTCTATGAAAAAGGTGGCCAAGGAGCAGACATGTTTAGAATCCTCTTTTGAAAGAACATACGACACAGAATCACAGAAATACTGAGGCTGGCAAAGCCCTCTGAGCAAATCCAGCCCAGCCTGTGACCTGACATCACCACATCAGCCAGACTAGGGCACTAAGTGCTACAGCCAGTCTGTTTTAAACACCCCCAGGGATGGGGACTCCACTACTTCCATGGGCAGTCCATTCCAGTATCTAACCACTCTTTCCATGAGGAAGTGTTACATCCCTAACATCCAACCTAACCCACCCCTGGTGCAGATTCAGGCCCTGCCCTCTCATCCTAACATACACTTTTGATTATTGCAAGCACTTGGCCTATAAGAAGTAAACTAAGAAGCAAGAAGTCTTTTAGTAGCTTCTTTGAAACAGCAAAACCTGTCCTTACTGCCTCACTTCTTCTTGCAGAGCGGTAATATGTCAGTTCCTACTCCAGCTGTCATAAGAATAGGATAATAAAGAGTCTTTTCTGCTTTCAAATCAGATTATTGTTTTATCAGTGGGCTTCCTGTTACAGTACAAGCAAGGAATATTTATAAAGCTACCCAGTGTTTTAGAAGGAGAAACAAACCATTGGTGTTTGTTGGGTACTGCATCATGACCAGTGTGGAACAGTCACAAAAACAAAGCTGATAATGGCTACAGGAGTTCAAGTCCTAGCCCACACTATGCCACAGCCTCATGCATTGCTCCCATCCTGCCCTTTGCCTCCCACAGCATCTCTTCTATTCACCTGCAGTGGGAATTTTCTCAGGGTAGGAAACAACTCTACCATGTCAGTCCTGTGTTCAGTAAAATAAGCCTTTCAGTCCCAAGGACCCAGAGCTGTTGTCATATTACAGAAGCACAATGTCACATCTCCATGCTGAGCCTGCAACCGCCTGCCCTGACAGCCCTCAGGAGCAGAGACCTGCAGAGGGATTGATGGCTCATTACATCCTTTTACAGCTCCCTGACAAGCACAAACTTGGACTGGTGGACTTGTTTCCTTTTCTCCTGCTGGATCCACTGAACCTTTATGCCCAGGAATCCATTATCATGTAAGATTTTAGCATCTACTCATCAGCACTGGAGGACTGAGGAGCTCCTGTTCCCACAAGGCTTAATGAGATCTGGTTTGAGCACAACAGAATCAAAGACACTGCTTTTGCCTGTTCAGAAGAGCACGTATGCAGGCAGAAACCTTTGTACTGGAGGGCACCCTTTATCCTGGGCAGGCAAAAAAACTCAGTATTAGACTCAGTTAAGCAGTCTTAGAATCCCCTGCCAGGGATAGGAATCTGGACCTCTTGGATACGCTGTTGAATTGAAGTTACCCGGGGAAGCAACACACTTTTGTGGGTACATCTTTCTTCTTCAGAAGTTGAGGAACCAAGTTTTGTTTATGGTTAGCTCAGCATATTTGATAAACAAAGTCAGAAAGCAGTCAGCCTGATTTATGATATTTGCACAGCTGCCTTATTAGGAGGCCGTGGATCCATATCTGCATTCATCGAGAGTAAAGATGCCTTTATATGCATCCCTCGTTAGCCTCAGGAGTAATGCCATGGAAGTCAATTGCAACCACATAAAGCCAGCATAAGCAAAACCAAGTGCAGAATGCAAAGCAGAGTGACTCACTACGTGAGGGAGCAGAAGGATGTGTGCTGTAAAAACTAATAAGGGACAAAGTACAACACAGAGACACCTACACAGGTTTGGGTGGTGGGAGCAGCTTACTCTACCAGACCTTCTTGGTCAAAAGGGAGCCATGTGCTATGCTGACTGAGTGCTTGCTGGTATTGTTGATCTTTCTTGGGGACCCCTGCATGAGACACAATCACAGACAGGTCACCACGGGAAAGTGTGAGGGGAAGGGAAGTGAACGTCTGTGCAATATGGGATTCAGGATTTGACTATTTTTTCTCAGTTTTATCAATGTGTCTAGAATGGATGACAAGAAAAAGCACACACCAGTCTTTAGGGCATCTGTTTTAAAGCATCTGCCAGAGTTTATTCTGACCTAGAAAGTGAAAAGAAATAAAATAGGACTAACAATCCCTACTGCACAAGGCTGTTGTTGGGTTTATAGTATGTTCTCAGGCATGCTATAGGACTGGCTAGGTCAACTGGACAGGCTGGGTCAATGGGCAGAAGCCAACGGGATGAGGTTGAACAGGGCCAAGGGCAGAGTCCTACATTTTGGCCACAATAGCCCCCAGCAGCTACAGACTGGAGGAGTGAGTGGCTGAAGAGCAGCCTGGCAGAGAGGAACCTGGTGGTGATATTAGGTCATAAGTGGGGTGGATGATCTCAGAGGTCTTTTCCAGTCTCAATAATACTGTTCTGTGATTCAGATGAGGATAATAATATATGAAACAAGATAAACAGGGAAAGAACACAGCTTCTCGTATCTTTTTCACTATACAAAGCTCTGACATTTCCAACTACATTTTTCATTACCTGTTTTTCAAATATTTATGTTTTCCTCAGTGCCAGATCTGGATTTTTGGAACAGCTCCTTTTCAAATGAGAAATTTCCTCATAAAAGAAATAATGACGTCCTACACGTTCTGAATCTGAAAGTTTTAATAATTTCAGGGGGAATGATTTATTGAAAGCTGTAAACAGTGTTTGTGTTTGGAAGGCAGAAATCCCCTTTGCTTATGAAGGGACCTTGTAGAGACAGTGCACATGTTCCAGTGATGGATTAAGCCATGATGCCAGGGAATTATCAGATCCACAGCAGTCTGATAATGGATTAGTAGAGTAAATCACTGGTACTTAAGTGCAGATTTTCCTTTATAAAAATGAAGGTGTGATATATTGCTACAGAACGCGGAACCGAGAAGGATGTGCTGCTTACAATTGAAACTATAGGACAAAGAATGCCCCTTCCACTGCGCTGATGTTTTCTGATACATGTTGAAAGTCAATTCCTATTTTTAGCAACCCTTTGGAAGCTGCCAGTATCCCTGAAGGAATCATCACCATGTAACAGAGCCAAGTCAGGGAAGAAAATACATTACTGACCTTCGGTAGCATTGTTCATATATTTTACAGCAAGGTAAGGAGTCCAAGGATCGTGGAACACCCATATATATTATAGAAATGTCTTGATTTACACATAATCAGTCCAGGATCAGTACACCCAGACTGGGTGTTTAGTAGAAAAAGCAGTGGGCAACAGGCAAAAATTACTCTGGTAGCTGTCTTTGTGGTTGCCGACACTGAAGAGCTGTCCTTCACTTGTCTGAAGTGCTGTGATGTGGCAGCTCCGGCAGGTTCACTTTATCCTGCCACCACTTTTCTGCCTTTGCCAGCAAACCTTGCCTTTGCATCGTTCACTTGCTCTACTGGAGACTTCAACTTTCAGAGACTTTCATACCCAGCAGGCTTTAGCATCTACTTTTTCTGCTGTGTTCATCCACATTAAACATTTAAGTCCACCAGTTGTTCTATAGGAAAAGGGTCAGTGGAGCAGTGCAACTAACTCTGTTGAACTGTTTTCACAGGAGACTTTCCCCTGAAGAGGAAGCACAGCAAAAATATCAAGACCACTCACTACCCAGAGCGTTGTTTTTACCAGCTAAGACTTACTATGAATAGATAGGGAACTGTTCTCATCTCCTGAAACAACCTGTATTGAACTACATGTTGGTTTCACACTGCTGAGGAGTAACCTGTGAGGTAGCATGGGAACTAGATTTACACGTATTTTCTCAAAGGGATAAGAACTAGGCTCTCTAATATTCAAGTCTGGCCATCCTCTTTCAAATTGGAGGTGGTTTTGGAGTTACACCTTCCTCAACGCTGAGGAAAGAGCTCATCTCATCTCTTAGGAAGACCTAACACAGAAGAAGCCAGGACTGCTCACAGGTGTGCAGCAGCAGTCTGGCCAGTGGGAGGAGAGGGAGAGATTTCATCACTAGCCAGCCAGTTTGACGTCAGCTTTTGTTTTGTATAAATTTGCATCTTCTATTAAAATGAATGGAGTTGCAAAGCCTTTTCATAGATTCATAGAACGGTTCAGGTTGGAAGGGACCTTAAAGATCATCTAGTTCCAATCCCCCTGCCATGAGCATGGACACCCTCCACTAGACCAGGTTGCTCAAGGCCCCATCCAGTCTGGCCCAGAACACTTCCAGGGAGGGGGCAGCCACAACCTCCCTGGGCAACCTGGTCCAGTGTCTCACCACCCAAAAAACAGAACAAAGCTCCTGTTGGAAGTTTGGGAGCTGGGGGTGGAGGTGGGAAGAACAGTACTTGTTCAGTCATGGGCTTCTTACTGCTTTCTAGTACATTAGGTAAGTACAGTAAGGGAAAGGTATGTTGTAGAATAGCCAGCTTTATTTCCATGCTTTAGCTTGAAACATTAAGGCGCAAATGGACACTGTAATTTTTCTACAGTTGTCAAAACGAGTTTCAAAGTTTTATGGAAGAAGAATGCACTGAAGAAAATGCACAAGTCCAACTGCACAGTGAAGCCCTTCTATTTATCATCACTGATATATTGATTACATTATCTGTGCTCAGAGATCCTTACTAACAGCACAAGAAGCAAATCAGAGGAATCATAGAGACTCAGAACTGTGTATTTTTCAAACTCTGTTGGTATCTGAGCACACTTACACTTTGCAGGCAGAATGTTCTTTGCTATTCCACCAAGAACTATGGTCCACAAAAAGGAACACTATTTCATAGCGTGCAGCTCAGCAATCCCATACTTGTCCACACTCACTGCATCCAAAATCTTGTATTTAAAAGCCTACTACATTGCTCACATGTGTATTCCCCTTCTATCAAGAAACAAGAAGGACTGAAACAGTGTTCCAGTACATAGGCCACAGAGGTCTTTTCCACCTTGGGATTCTGTAATACAGCAAGAAAAGTATATGAAACCTGAGCAGTACTGCCATGCCTTAGGAATGACACTGTGAAATACTGCAAAAAATGTGCACAGCTTGTATTTCATGCATTTGTGTGTGGAAAGC
Organism: Upupa epops; assembly: GCA_013397515.1. Lineage (NCBI taxonomy): Eukaryota > Metazoa > Chordata > Aves > Bucerotiformes > Upupidae > Upupa > Upupa epops. The sequence continues at coordinate 99,006 of VZRI01007313.1, forward strand.
AGAGCCGACAAATAATTCAGATAGAATACTAGACACAAAGGTATTTTCTTCCCCGAGATAAAAAAAATATATCTACTCTTAGTAAATTCGCAGATGACACGAAGTTGAGATGGAGTATTGATCTGCTGGAGGGGAGGAAGATGATGCAGAAAGATCTGGACAGGCTGGGTCAATAGGCAGGGACCAACAGGATGAGAGGACATGGCCCAAAGCTGGGCTCAGGGGAGGTTTAGGCTGGATGTTAGGAAGCCCTTCCTCACAGAAAGGGTGATCAGACACTGGAATGGACTGCCCAGGGAGGTGGTGGAGTCCCCATCCATTTAAGACATGGATCTTGAGACATTTAAGAAAAGGTTAGTGCCATGGTCTAGGTTATTGTGGTGATGCCAAGTCACAGCCTGGGCTGGATCTCAGAGGCATTTTCCAGCCTCAATGATTCTGTGATTTTGTGATATATTGGATACAGAATCAGATCTTTCTACCTTACTAGTTAGGATAGTGTATTCAAGAGTTGATACCCACCTACCAACTTTCTCCTCTATTTCAAAGTCATCTCATACAATGACCTAGAAGAAACCCCATCATATCTAACTCTCGCTGGAGATAAAAGAGGCAGGATGGTATAAATTAGGATCAAGACCCCCTTGAAATGCCAGTACACTGGCACGCTTTTTATCCAGATCAGTGGAAGAGTCTGATTAATTTGGCAGAATTCTTGGGTCCTCGATTACAACATCTGCTCTGCTGTGGAATGATCCAGCACAACCATCTGTCTTTCACCATGCAAAGCAAGTGGCTGAGTGAAGATCTAATATTTTTTGACAGCAAAGGATAGAAATGAACACAATATCAAATTTAAAGCCGTGTTCTTCAGACCGTCAAGGTTAACTACTGGAGTTCTGCATAGAGCCAGCATACTGAATTGGGGAGAGGAAGGCTGTGCCAGAACATTAGTAGAGAAGGATTAGCAGCACATGCACTCTCTTGGAGTTCACGGCGTTCATTACAATTTTTGTCTTGACTAGTTAATCAGCATCAATCCCAATATAATGCCTGAGGCATTCCTTTTAGAGGTTCTCTCCAGTAAAGTATAACCTTGCTGTCCTAAATGTGGTCTTCACTGTGAAATTTGCTAACAGCTCAGTAGCAATGAGAAAAAAATCTTCCTCCTCCCCACCGTGGCAGCCATACCAGCACCACACACCCACACCTCGCCTCAAGAGTACTTCTGCCAGCTTAAATGACCTTGTTTTGAGAGACATTATTCCCCCTACCAATTCTGGGTGTTCCCCTGTGGGTGCCGAGGTTGCTATACCCAGTAGAGCTGCCTGTACAATGAGGATGACATGCCTGATGGATGAGCCCATGAGTTTCCAAGCTGTGTCCTTGTAGAGCTGGCTTTGCTTTTAGTCCCTTGTCTCCAGGCATGACTGGTCAGGCATGACTCCTCAGAAGGGACAGTGTCAGTGCATATAGCCCAGGTCAGAAGTCACAAGTGTGCTTAGTCCCACTTGTAGAGCCCAAATCCTGGTTTTCAGCAGCTATCAAGATGTGTTTTCAGTGAGGGAGTGTCATTTGTACTCTGGATCCAACACTTCCATTGTAAAATTAGTGGGGAGAAATACCGCTTGGACTGAGGTGAAACCTTCTGCATCCTGTGACTTTCAAGCAGAACCATTCATATAACTAATAAAAAGCATCAACTGTTCAAAGGGCAGCAGCACCACAGACAGATGTTCTGCAATCATTTTGCTACTTGCAGTTCCAGTCTGGCACTGGAGACCACATATAAAGTGCATTAGTCATACAGAAACTACATCTCATCCTGTGTGTCCACTGAAGGTGAATGGTGGCATTAGCAGTAGTGCCTAACATTATTCATGGTGTCTTCCTACCATGTAAGATTGGGGATAGTTTTCAAGACTCTGTGCTATGATGTCAAAACAAGAGGCAACGTTGGGTTTAAGGTGAGGGAAACCAATCTGGCATTGCTCACTAGTGTAGGCACCAGTAACAGCCATAAAGTGCTGATGTGGGAAGATGGCCTGTGAGACCCAATTCCCTCAGCCTTTCCTCAGAAGGGAAGGGTTCTACTTCCTTCATCATCTTCATTGCTCTACGTTGGACACTCTCCAGCAGCTGTGTGTCCTCTTGAACTGTGGCCCAGAACTGGACACAATACTCCAGATGCGGTCTCACTAGTGCAGAGTAATGGGGGAGAAGAACCTCTCTCAGTCTGCTAACCACCCCCCATCTGATCCCCCCCAGGATGCTGTTGGCCCTCTTGGCCACAAGAGGACACTGCTGGCTCACAGTCATCCTGCTGTCCTCTAGGACCCCCAGGCCCCTTTCCCCTGCTCTCTTAACAGGTTAGTCCCCAGCCTAGGCCACACTCCCTGCTAGAGTAGGATCACCTGTGGAAGACCACACAGAAAAGCATCTTTGTGGCACCTGTCTCCCATAAACTTTTCCATAGACAGAGACTCCACACCTCTCTGGGCAACCTGTTCCATTGCTCTGTTACCTTCACAGTAAAATAGCATTTCCTTATATTTTATTTCCTTATATTGAACCTCTTGTCTTCCAGTTTATGACCACTGATACCCTCCATTGACCTTTCTACTTTCACACTCAACAGGCAATACTGGAAAGATTTGTCTGCATAGTTCCTCAGTCTTTTCCTGCACACCACTTTCTCTTCTCTTCTCTTCTCTCATTAAGTCCAAGTCCCTGTCTGCATTATACTCTTATGCTGTGAGACTTCTTTGGTTTTGTTGTGGTTGTTGCAGGTTTTGCTTATGTGCTGGGCTTCACAAGAGTGCTAGCAGCCTTCCTCAGTGACTGCAGAGGAAGCAGAATGAGAAGATGAAAGGAGCAGCCTGACATGGTTATGTTGACCCAAAGCCATCGGGTTGCTTTTCTATTCAGACACACATTTTCTTGCATGTTGGATTCAAGACAGAATTTCTAGTAGCTAGTTGCTGCTGCCTGAACTAAAGAGGGAGACATTAACCAGCATATGCTGCACCTTCCTCATTCATATTACAGGCATCATCTGAAGCGCAGTGAAGTCACCTCCTACTAACTTCACTGGTGTTTAGAGTACACAATGCTGTTTTCGTGCTCAACAGCAGGACATGGTGTTCCTGTTTCCCCCGTATGCTCAGCCTCGTCTTTTCCCTCCCATTCCCAAAATGAGGGAGACCCTGCAGGCCTTGCTGCTTGTTCAAGTGCTGGGTTAACATTCTGCAGTAATTTGTTTGGCCTGAAAGGCAGCTATAATAAATGTGTTAGTGGGAACAGACTCCTTTTATTCCCTGCCTCCCTGATGTCTCAGTGAAGCTGTGGTTTGCACAGACTCTAATTAGAAAAGAGGAATTTTGCATGCTATCCAGCTGGGCTTTCTTGGATTTAATTGTCATTTTAGCTTTCATTTTTATTGATTTTGTAGCAAAACAAATTGGTATAATCCTCCAAGCCAAAATAGATATAATCCTCCAAACCAGCAGGGAATGTACTAATGGGAAGAGAGCTATGATAAAAATAACCCACTTCACCCTGGCAAATATCTCCATCATTCAACAGAAGCTACCTGCTGTCATGAAGACCCAAATCCCTTATTTCCACTGCACTGTTTTGATTTCATGAGTTTCAGAGTTTTCTAAAACTGACTGAATGGTGTTTTCATTATTAGTTACCTACTTATTTGTTAAATTTTTGTTTGTTTTCTTTTGTAAAGAGGTCATAACACTGATTTTGGTCCACAATCCGTGTTCACTGCTGACAGCCACAGGCTTCAGCAAGATCTGGGCTTAGCCGTTTTCTTCCTTCTCAGATACTAAAAGTCACTCCTCTCCCAGATGGTCACTGCTCTTGAACATCTGCATAAGTGGTTGATGTCTGCATCAGTGGCCCATCTGGCAAGAATGAATTGGCTTCGTTCAAGAGCATCAGCTGACAGGTGACATGCCAAAGCCATGGCACCTAGATGACTTGTGCCCGATGTCAGTTCTCTACACTGCCAGTTCTAATACGTATCCTCCTCACGATGGGAGTGATGCACACTGACACCTGGCATATGGCAACAATGCTTCTGTAGTCCCGAGGAAGGAAAGGTGAAAACACGTATGTCAGCTATGGTAAAGGTAAATCAAAACTACTGTGAGAAGACATTTAAGTACTGGAAAAAAATGAAGTAAGTCTTTTTCTAGTGTGCACAGATGTAACTTTAGGCACAGTCAGTAAGATCTTGCTTAACAAAATTTCCCCCTGCAGTGAGGCTTACGCAGAATTTAGGCATCAAGGCCCCAGGTAGCTTTCCAAACCATAAAGAACACAATCCTTTATCCACTGTGTGTTTGCATCAGGTGTGTACATACACACACATGAATCATCCATCTATCCATCTTACAGCACTGGGTGCTTGATGGGGCAATTTCATGTGAAGTGTGTCTACTCTTCCAACAGCCCAAAGCCTGTCGACTGCTCTTCCTGCAGTGGGATTTGAGCCTGCTTCTGATAAGAATTACTTTGGTTATAGTCCCACGTCTGGACAAATCCTGCAGTCACAAGGGTGTTACAGAATCTTAGAATCATTGAATCTTCTAGGTTGGAAAAGACTTTTAAATCATCAAGTCCAAACATAAACCTAACACTTACTAAAACCCAACAGATTTACTGTGGTCACTAATTCTTCTTTCACCTGTTCTGGATCCTAAAGACCTAGCTGTCACAGATGGTGACCTGGACATACACACTTATGTATGGGTATGGAAGACTTCAGTGTCACTGGAGAGACAGCAGCCCTCCCAGACAATGATTGGTGTCCAGGTCACCCACATAAGGCTATGTCCTGAGTTCTAGCTGATCTGTACTGATGCTGGACTGTTTGTGGCCTACAGAGTGACTACAGCACCTGCTGCCAGTGGTATAAGTGACGCATCCAGCTAGCATGAACCAATGACACAAACTTGTTGACCAATCGTCAAAATCTTAGTGTACTTGGAAGGGATTGTTCCCAAGAACAAATAATTACTTACATGTAGGTATCTGATGGAGGATTCACACCTCATGCTGAGGCCATATGGTGTTTGAATTAGATTAATTTAGCATTAGGAGCAACAGGGCCATAAAGCTTTGGGCAGACTTTACAAGGCCTGCAGATTTGAGATGGTGGCAGACAGTGACAAATCCCAGAGATACAGTGGATTCCAAAATGAGCTATGGCTAAGATTAGAGCTGGGGCTACACCAGCACCACCCCTGAGCTTCTGGGCAGTTAAAGAAGGAGGTATGCTGGCAGGTCATCCCAGTGTGATTTAATGATTTAGGGTTTTGGAGATGACTGTCACTGGTCTCTAATAGTAAAGATAGATTTGGGATTTGATAGGCTTTGGACTACAGAAACATAAAAGCTAGGTTTACAGCTGGATTAATGTAGGAATGGAAAAGTCTAGGACAAGGTTTGGTGAAGATAAATTAATTGATGTTAACAAGAGTCACTAGAGTGGGAAAGATCAGATCAGAAAATGTGTTTAAGAGCATATGCAGCAATAAAAGTGCTGAGGGTCTAGACTGGTCACTGGGTTTTCCAGTAACAGATGAAAAGAGGTTGATCTTGTGATAATTTAATGAAAGGTCAGACTTGTATCTTTACATTGGAAGCTGGTACTAAACGGAGCATTTTAAATGGCAAAGGCAGAAGATGCAGGGCTATTTCTGGGCCACATCTTGCCCACCATCATGTCTGGTAGTGACTAAATTTGACATTACTTTTATTTTTTGCAAGGATTTCTAGAATCTTTTCATGAAGCAGGATAGCGCAATATTTTTTTGAGGCATTATCAGGTCTCTTAGGCTAAGCTGGTCTAGGGATGGCAAGGATGAACAATGTTTGGTAACCTGGCAGTGACTGTAATCTGTGTGTTTGCAGTTAGGTTTTGATTTGGAACTTCATTTGAGTTATTCTAATAACCCTGATGGCATCATGTCACATATTGCCATGATGATACGCTTTTAAACGCTACCCCTAATCACAGAATCATTAGTGATTGGAAGGGACCTTGAGAGATCATCCGGTCCAATCCCTCTGCCGCAGCAGGATCACCCAGACCAAGTTGCACAGGAACACAGCCAGGCGGGTCTGGAATATCTCCAGAGAAGGAGACTCCACAACCCCCCTGGGCAGACTGCTCCAATGCTCCGTTACCTTCACTGGGAAGAAGTTCCTTCTGATATTTATATGGAACCACTCCTGTTCCAGATTGCACCCATTGCCCCTTGTCCTATCACAGGAAGACCTTGAGAAGAGCCTGGCTCCATCCTCCTGATCTAATGATAGCTAGTATCCAGCAGAACTCACTCTGTTACCTTTAAGATCATTGAGTCCAGCCTATGATCAAACATCAACATATCAGCTAGACCATGGAACTAAGGGTCACATCCAGTCTGTCCTTAAACACTTCCAGGGATGGGGACTCCACCATTCCTGGGCAGTCCATTCCAGTGTCTGATCACCCTTTCCGTGAGGAAGGGCTTCCTAACATCCAACCAAACCCTCACCTGGTGCAGCTTCAGGCTCTGCGTCATCATCCTGTCTCTAATTGCCTGCTGTAAGCATCCTCTTAGTTAAATGACTAAGATAGCTCTTTTACTTTCAGCTGAAGGGGAATCAGTTGAAGGATGTAAACAAAGTTGCGGGGGATTTGTGCTGATGCGATTTTCTAGCCCAGATGTTTGTTTCCCAGGTTAATAAAAAGTTGACTCATTGTTCACACGAGCTAATGACAGCTGGGAAACAGACCTATGGATTTTCTAAATCACACCAGGGTCTGCATGGTTTAGTAAAAACAGATTTCAGCTTTCATCTTTCTTGTCTAATTACTGGGACGAACGACTGCTGCATAGCTCATGTGGAGAATATTCAAGAGAAAGCTGCTTAAGAACTCTCACTCTGGGCCAATATATATTTTTTAATAGCTGAGAGGGAGTCCCTGTGGTTTGGACAGGTTGATGGCACTGGCTGGAGTGCAGGGCACCTTGAGATACTGAAATAGTAGGTATGGCACCCAAAGGGACTGCTTTTCTCTGGACTATATCTTTCCAGTGATAACTATCTGTGCACGCTGCCAGTGTAATACATGATTGATGCCACTTCCGACTCGAGTTCATATGCAACAAGGTTCCAGGTGGGTATCTTCTTCCCCTAGAGCTGCTTTGCATTTTCTCTTTTGCTTGCTCACTTTATGGCTTTGAAACAAACACTGAATCTTGTTCTGCCCATCTGAAATGGAAAACAATATTGCTTGGGAAACAAAGGGTAAGAGGAAATCACTCTGGAGGGCAAGCATCCTCCTGCTCTGTTGTGCCTGTTGTTTCTGTAGTGGAGTTGTATCAGCAATAGTGTGGGCAACAGGACTAGAGTAATTGTCCCCCTGTACTGGGCAGTGGGGAGGCCTCTACTCGAGTACTGTGTCCAGTTCTGGGCCTCTCGCTTCAAGAAAGAGATCGAGGTACTGGAGAGGGTCCAGAGGAGAGCAATGACACTGGGAAAGGGACTAGAGGGAAAGTCTTATGAAGAGAGGCTGAGGAAGCTGGTGTTGTTTATCCTGAGGAAGACTCAAAGGGACCTTCATCCTCTCTAGAACCACCTGAAGGGAAGTGGTAGTCAGGTGGGGATCAGGCTCTTCTCTCAGGCAACTAGTGACAGGACAAGAGGGCAGAGCGTGAAGCTGAACCAGGGGAGGGTTAGGCTGGATATTAGGAAGCCCTTCATCAAGGAAGAGATGATCAGATATTGGAATGGACTGCACAGGGAGGTGGTGGAGTCCCCCTCCCTGGAGGTGTTTAAGGCAGACTGGCTGTAGCCCTTAGTGCCCTGATGTGATGTCAGGTCACAGGCTGGGCTGGATGAGCTCAGAGGTCTTTTCCAGCCTCAGTAATAATTCTGTGAGCCTTCATGCTGATGCATATGAATGGTAAGGGATGCTGGAGTCCTGGCTGTGGTTACAGCGATGAACTGTAGAAGCCCATAGCTCTTGTGCATCTAGTTTGTGGAAATGTGAGCCTTCCTGATGGAAGGCAGGAAGCACAAGTCATACCCCACTCCCCTCACACCAGCATCTCTGTGCTACCTAAGACAAAAACACTTTATAGACAAATCACAGAGCCTTTTTCTGCTGGTCGTTTCACACTGTTGCCTACCATGGTGGGAAGACAAATAAATCATTAAACAATTAACGTAAGTCTGACACTCATGGGAGAAGCTGTGTAATTAATTGTGACTAATGCAACTGTTACACTACAGAGGAGAAATTAGCAATGTTTTGCCACTTATTGTAAAGAATTACCAGGAGGCGGCTTATTACCATACAAACTACTGTCATTTAGACATCAAGTCGCAAACTGTCTGCAGCCTGGTTTAGACATTTTCCACTGTAATGCACCGATCCCACTATGCAGACACCATTAGCACTGGTTTGGAATTATTTAGGTGAAATTCTTCAAGACTCCACAGATTATATTACCATTGTGGACTGAGTCCACGATGTTCTTTCAAGATAATAAATGAGATAAATGGCATTTTTTATGACTAGGTGGGACTCAGACTCTTTAGACAGCCATGACTGCCTGACCTCACACTGACTTCATGATTTTGCTCACATGCCAGATAGCCATGCTGAAGCCCCAGCTCTCCCTGATCAGCTGCTCTTCCCCACCACGGGCATTAGGACTGAGGACCAGACAGGGCAGAGTGGCTTGTGTTGCAGCTCTATCTTCTCTAAACCTTGATTACACAAAAGCAGTTAAAACTGGCCCCCTGCACATCTCTGTGTTGCAACAAAAAGCATAATCAAAACCAAAGCATCATCTGGACTATAGATATTTAGATAGATAGATAGATAGATAGATAGATAGATAGATAGATAGATAGATAGATAGATAGATAAGTAGGCAGATAGGTAGATAGACTGATAATTACACAATAGTGTGGTTAGAGTTGTGATGTTGTAAAAGTAAAAATAAATCTTTTCAGACCACTTCCTTTAACAACAGCAGTTGACTTTAAAATAAAGTTGACTTTATTTTTCAAAAGCTTAAATATTCCATGAACCGCAATTTTCTTATTGAGTGACCTTCCAGTTATGAAAGCTTCCTGTTATTTTTCTCAAGTCCAGCAACTCATTGTCCCATGCATTCTCTATTTTCTTTCCCATGACTTCACACCTGAACATTGCTGAGGAAGATACCTGACACTAACAAGATGTCCATGCTTCTACTTGTGCACGTCAGATATCACTATGTCTACCATTTCCTGAACTGTTGTCTCTGATCCCTCAAGATCAAAGGTTACACAATACTTTTTTAAGTTTGTGCAACATCCCATCTACCTCTAGGGAATATTGTGTTGCCAAGAATAGGGGAGACATTTGTCTCTCCGTTCTGAAATGAAGTTAATTATTGTCTGGATTTTCTTTACAGACATCAGTATATAAACAATCCATTATGCTTAGCATTCAGACGCGCATTGGTGTGATGAGTGGTGCATGCCATTTCCAATATTTGACATTAGAAACAACATTAATTAAGTTCTTTGTTATTACGTGTGAGTGAGTCATTGACAAGTTAATTAATCTAGCCCAAAGTTTCACTCAATTTGTTCTCTCTCTCTGTCTCATTTTCTATATCCTCAGCACAGCAAAGTTACTTGAAGGTGCTTTCACTGAAGTTATTAAAGCTTTTCACAAGTGTAGTTTTGTGATGACAAAGACCTGGAGTCAAGAAGCACTGACATTAGTGTGTGCAGTCATTGCTATTTACCATCTGTGCTGTAGGCCTGCTGAAAGCAGCTAAAATTTAGAGAAATTGTTGTTATAAAAGTCAGAGACATACGCCACAGGGAACTGCCTAAGAAAACTCTCCCGCTCATCCTGTTAATGGAAATCAACCTGACAATCAATGTCAAGGATGACTGTCAGCCACAAACTAGCATATAAGGGAAAGAAAGGCTTCTTTGGCTACAAGAAAAAAAAGCTGAGATGGAAAATTTAACTAATCCTGATACCACCCCTAAGGACAGTTATTGACAGTCAAAGGTCGGGCAAGTTGAGTAGAAAATACTGAGAAACGCAGCTGATACTTATGGTGTCAAATCTTGGTTTTGTTTTAAGGAATAAACATTTTCACAGATGTCAAAGCCACATGACAGCTAAAATGTGGGAAGCAAAGTTTTTGTTTCTATTACCATGGGTTCATAGATTCATAGAGTGGTTCAGGTTGGAAGGGATCTTGATGCAGCTCAGGATGCAGTTGGCTTTCTGGGTCACAAGCGAACACTGCCGGCTCATGTTGAGTTTTTCGTCAACGAACACCCCCAAGTCCTTCTCCTCAAGGCTGCTCTCAATCTGTTCCCCACCCAGCCTGGTTTTGTGCCTGGGATATTTCATCTCTTATTAGCAGTTATGATATATAATAGAATAATGAAGTGATATCCCTTTATTTATGTTCAGTTGTCAAGGAGAAGGAACAATACTCTCAAACTATGCAGCATGCCTTTAAGCCTTTGCGATTAACAAAGCCAATTGCCTGGCTCCAGATTTGTGCAAACACCTCACCACCTGAATTATGAAATGTCTCTATTCCATCATGAAAATATTCCCATGAAGAAATTATCTTTCTTTTCCAAAGGGTTTATACGGCTGTAACGAGCAAAGTTTTCAACCTTTGTTCTGTATCTCATGCACTGCTTCAGCTCTAGGGTGAAATAAAAGCACTCAGCTCGCTCCCTGCAATGCCTGCACACCAATGCACGCAGCATGGGGAATAAGCAGGAAGAGTTAGAAATCTCTGTTCGGTTGGAAGATGATGATCTGGTGGGACAGCTCGCATGACTGCAATGTAGGTACGGGTGGCTATGTCCTTTTCAGGAAAGATAGGCCAGCAAGGCGAGGTGGTAGAGTAGCTCTTTATGTGAGAGAGCACCTAGAATACATTGAATTCTGTCCCAGGGATGGACGAAGTGGTGGGTGCAGACTAAGGGGCAGGCTGTCTTGGGTGATACTGTTGTGGTTGTCTATCACAGGTCACCAGATCAAGACAAAGAAGCTGATGAAGCCTTCTACAGGCAGTTGATAGCAGTCTCACAGGTACAGGCTCTGGTTCTTGTGGGGGACTTTAACTACCCTGATATTTGCTGGAAGACCTACTCAGCCAGCCATCCACAGTCCAGGAAGTTCCTCCAGTGTATTGGTGACAACTTCTTGATGCAAATGGTAGAGGAGCCCACTAGGAAAATGGCTGCTGGATCTTCTTCTCACTAAAAAAGAGAGTCTGCTTGAAGCAGTGAAGATTGAGGGCAGCCTTGGTTGCAGTGACCAGGAGATGGTGGAGTTCAGGATCTTGTGTGGCTGGAACAGAATGCCAAGCAGTGTCACAGCTCTGGACTTCAGGAGGGCCAACTTTGGCCTTTTCAATTGCTAGGGGAAAACCCATGGGACAGGATACTAGAAAGTAAAGGGGCCCAAGATAGTTGGTCAGCATTCAAGGACCGTATCTTTCAAGCTCAAGATCAGAGCATGCCAACAGGTAGGAAGTCAAGGAAGTGAGACAGAAGACTTGTGTGGTTAAACAGGGAACTGCTGGGCAAACTGAGGAGGAAGAAGTCCATAGATCATGGAAGGAGGGGATGGCCACTTGGGGTGATTATGTACTCTAGTCACAGAATCACAGGATGGCAGTGGTTGGAAGGGACCTCAGAAGATCTTCTAGTCCAAGCCTCCTGCCAGAGCAGGAACCCCCCCGCCAGACATCACAATTCCCTGATTCCCTGTAGCAAAATCATTCTTCCCCTGCAGCAGGTGCTGTGTACATTTTTAGTTTGAAGGTTTTCACCTCCAAATGGTTCATTTTGTAGCTGAACATTAGTTTCTGCCTGATCCTTAGCACCAGTTTCCCCCAATTAATCTCTTAACGGGTTTTAGAAAAACTCTGCATAAAGTTTGCAGGACATTTTAAAGCTCAGGGAAAACTGCGGCCCCTTTCCCATGGGATGGATCCAGCTGCTCCATCCCCTGTGTGGTTTTCCCAGCTTTTCTCTCCCCTTCCCTGACCTGACAGCAGCCAGCAGCCCCAGGAAAGCCCCAACCACCACCAGGGCTCTGAGATCATTTATTTCACAGAATCCCTCACTGGAGGGGTTGGGAGGGACCTCTGATGATCACCCAGTCCAAACCCCCTGCCAGAGCACGATCATTTAGAGCAGATCCCACAGGAACACGACCGGGCAGGTCTGGGATCTCTCCAGGGCAGGAGACTCCAGGCCTTTCTGGGCAGCCTGGGCCAGGCCTCTGCACCCCCCTGACGGTGACACAGCGTTTCCTAGCGTTCGGGCTGCAGTCTGTGCTGTAAACGGCCACATCCCAGCCCGCAAACACTCCGTTTGAGCCACAGAAACCCGCTTTTCACACCCACTCCCCCTCAGAGCGGCTGAGGAGCCCCCCACGGCCCGGCTGCCTTCACCCTGCGGAGCCGCCCGGAGGCGGGAAAGGCGGTTACGGGAGCGCCCCTCCCACAGCGCCGCCCTGAGGGGACGGAGGGGGAAGGCGGGATGTAGGGAGGCAATGGGGAAGCCAAGGCCTCCTTGGAATTACACGTTGCGAGATGGCTCAAGGACAACAGAAAGGGCTTCTTCAAGTACATTGCAGATAAAACTAACACTCATTTAACGCTGTTAAATGAGACGGGTGCCCTGGTGACAGAGGATACAGAGAAGGTGGAGATACTGAATGCAGCCTTTGCCTCTGTCTGTACTGCTGGTGGCTGTCCTGATGAGGCCAGGACTGTGAGGCCGTAGATGAAGTCAGGACAAAGGAGTTCCCCTTGTTATCATCCTTTTTCTCTCACATTATTCAGCCCTGATTTTGTACATACTACCTGAAAAACTACATCAGCACCAGTACTTTAAAAGCTGAGGTGTCTGAAGCATGAGTTAGATGCATCAGGCTAAGTAATTTTCCACATTTTTATCCAATAAAATGAAGAGAATATAAATATACTGCATGATTTCCATTTATATGCTCCTTCTAAAGCCCTGCTTCAGGAGAATGTTAACTGCTTTAGCCACCAGCTTGGTAACAACTCCTGCTATCTGTTGATTTCACAGTCTCACAGTACTGATGAGGCTGGAAAAGACCTTAAAGATCATCCAGTCCAACCTAAAACCAACCAAGTAACCCTAAACATCTGACATCTAGATCATAGATCATTTCTGCCTAAGCAAGATGTGGACACTGAAGAAAAGCAATAGACTATCAGACTTAGTTGTGCAAATACAAGTTACAGGCTGTTAGCCAGCCAGTACAAATCCTGAAGCAACATTAAAATTGACAATAAAATTATAATTAAAACCATGGTCAAGCAGGTAGCAGAATTGCACATTTATGTTAAAAGTCAAGTCCATAGATTCATAGATTGATAGGATGGTTCAGGGTTTGGAAAGGACCTTAATGATCATCTAGTTCCAAACTCCATGCCATGAGCAGGGACACCCTCCACTAGACCAGGGTGCCCAAGGCCCCATCCAATCTGGTCTTGAACACTTCCTGGGAGCTGGGGGGGCAGCCACAACCTCCCTGAGCAACCTGTTCCAGTGTTTCAGCACCCTCATCATGAAGAATTTCCTCCTGACTTCCAGTAGATATTTTTCACGTTATTTTTATGAATGTAATTCTTGTGTCAGAAGTGAATATTTCCAAAGACAAATACCCTTTGCTTTCACTCATCAACCTCAAATCCTTCCACTTTGTGATTATCAGCAGGCAAACCATTCTCCTTGACCCCAGTGCATTTGACACAGTTGTGATTCTGTGGTGCTTACACATACCCAACCCCCTCGCCCTCCCCACACACACCTTCTGTATTTCTTTTCCTTGCTTCTTTCCCCATCAGCTCTGAGCCCAGCTGCTGCTTTTGGCAGTGCTTTTAATGGCTCCTTTGAAGTCTGACACTTGTATTGTAAGAGCTAAATTTGGAACCATTTAACACCCCCCTATTTCATGTTCACTATAAAAAATGGAGTGTTAAATGCAGGGAAGAACCAGAGAAGACTGTACCCAGACCCACAGGGGACTGATTTCATTGATGGCTGCTCTGCAGGGTGACAGTTCAGTGCCCTATCTCCCTCTTGAACCACCTAGGGGATGCAGGAGGTGGCTCTGTCTGTATCCGTTGCCTTCCCATAGCTTCTGCTGCCTTAACTGTCTTACAATGTCTATTTTAATAGTAAAAATACAATCTGGTCAAGCTTGCATCATCACAGGGGTCCTAAAGCACTGCCTCAGACTCCTTCCCTGTCTCAGACTGCTTCCTATAGCATTCTTCTGTGTGCAGTGAAACAAGTCTTATGGGAAGCAGCTGTGGAAGCTGGAGCTGTTTAGTCCAAAGAGGAGCGTGAGGGGAGACCTTTTTGCTGTCTACAGCTATCTGACAGTCCTCAGGCACCTGTCCTGTTCACCATGACCTTTCAAAGATGCTGGAAACCTGCCTGGCAATAACATCTGCCAGTTCCATCAGCACATATGAGTATAACCTGGCAGGTTTCAGGATTTATAGATATCTAGCTTAGCTAAGAGCTCTCTAAACTGGTTCTCCTCTGCCAAGGGAGAGTCTTCTCTCCAGACATTTTCTCTTATCTCCAGGGCTCAGGCTTCATGAGGGCTGGCTTTAGGAGTGATCATAAAAGCAAAGAAAGCATTCAATACCTCCACCTTCTCTGTGTCTTCATACTTCTAGAGTCTTGTCTTATTCATCAGTGGGGCCACATTTTCCCTAGTTTTCCTTTTTCCATTGGAGGAGGCAGAGGAAATCACAGTATTCGGGATGCTTTTAGCTGGATACACTCTTCACAAAGTAAAAAGACTGGACCAGGTTGCCCAGGGAGGTTGTGGCTGCCCCCTCCCTGGAAGTGTTCAAGGCCAGATTGGATGGGGCCTTGAGCAACCTGATCTAGTGGGGGACATCACTGCTCATGGCAGCGGATTAGAACTAGATGATCTTTAAGGTCCCTTCCAACCTAAACCATTCTAGGAATCAGTGAATCATACTTGCCAATCAACCAGTAACGGAGCAATCAGAGCAAGCGAAGTACCAAGCCTTTTTAGGGTGCAGAGGCAAGGTAGGTTCAATGGCATCATGTCGTTCTGTCTGAGGTTTGGTCAAAGTACAGCTTCCTGCTGTTTAAAGATATATTTGAGCAAAAACCCTCTGATGAAAGTAATCTGCTTGATCAAGGTCCAGGCTGCAAAATGTAATGGATTTTATATTGCAGAAACCATCAACAAAGTGCAGCTAAAATGCAGAATACTTTATATATACACATATCTCCAAAGCATGTGGAATCACAGAGGAAAAAGAACACAGGAACATTTCCCCTTCAGCTGGCAATAAAAAAAAAGAAGAAGGACTCACGGCGTGACTTCCAGCTTCATTCAAAAAAGAGGACTACGACTTCACTTTCTCTGGGGTTCTACTGATAGCAAAGAGACTTTGATGAGATTTGGGGTTACTGTCTGTGAGACTGTTGCTGACTCCTGTCAAACGAAGGTCATCCCTTTGCTAGAGAGACATCACACATGTCATCACAGCCGCCGTGGCAGCTGTGTGCCTGGGAGGCAGCCCTTGAAATCCTTTCCAAAGATACGCTGAGGTTTCTCACGTTTCTGAAGCAACAGTGAAAAGCTCACGTATCTGTCTCTGTATTCCCTGGTGGCAATGCTAGGATTTGGTGGACTTGACAGTGTTAACTGTTGGACTCTGTGACTTTAAAGGTCTTTTCCAACCTAAATGACACTATGATCCTATGGTTTTAATCCAGGAAGAGGGAGCAGTGGTGAAATAGCAGTATTACTAAGGGTGAAGCTCAGTTATAAAAACAGTGCAGAGATTTGGAAGAGGTTACTCACATCTCCCCAGTTTACCCTCCTCATAGGAAGTCATCTTCTGTGCTGACAATGGAGAGGGGAGGAGAAGGAAGAAAAAAGACAGAAAACAAATCTTGAAACTGGAGGATGTCACCGTTCATCTGTGTGGGAGGAGGAAAGCAGGGTGTTTTCGTGCTCTCCTCAGATGTGTCTCTGCTCATTTTTGAAGGCTTTAGAAGGCTGTATGTCTCAGTGCTGCATACAGTGCAGGGAAGTCATCTTGATTTAATGGTATAAGGTGTGTTGAATTTTTTTCTAGAAGGCTGTTTGTGTTGCTGTAAACAGCAATATGAAGATCACCTTCCTGAAATGTCACAAGCTTGACAGGACACTGAGATCAAAATGTCCTTCAAAATCACAGGGCAGGCACTAGTGAAGTCAGGTTAGTGAGAATGTCATCATGTTGCTTTAGTACATTAGCACTATCAGAGACTTAGTGCAATATTCTGAGAAAGTCTTTGATGCTCCAGCTTGAGCATTCTTTTCACTATAATAGTTTTACTATTTTCTCTGCTTATTCTTTTCACAAGTCCTGCACTGGTTTGTTGTTAAAGAAACTTTTACTCAATTGGTGTGGCTTATTCTCATAGAATAATAGTGCCCTACAAAAGATTCATACATTCCTGTACAAAAGATTCATACATTCCTGGAATGGTTCAGGTTGGAAGGGACCTTAAAGATCATCCAGTTCCAACCCCCCTGTCATGAACAGGAACATCCCCTCCCACTAGACCAGGTTGCTCAGGGCCCCATCCAATCTGGCCTTGATCACTTCCAGGGAGGGGCCAGCCGCAGCCACAGTCTCCCTGGGCAACTGGTTCGATATAAGCTAAATAATGTGATCTCAGGATTAAAAATTTCGTCAGATCAATACTTTGAGTGTGCTCCAAAACCAGAAAGAAAAAAGAAAGAGAAAGAAAGGTTCAACAAAGCCAAGTGCAAGATCCTGCACCCGGGTCAGGGCAATCCTGAGCACAAATACAAATACTGTAAGGGTATTGAGTTATCGAAACAGGTTGCCCAAAATGATTGTGGATGACCCATCCCTGGAAGTATTCAAAGCCAGCTTGGATGGAGCTTTGAGAAACCTGATCTATTGGAAGTTGTCTCTGCCTATTGCAGAGTGTTGGAACTAAATGATCTTTAAAGTCCCTTATTACTCAAACCATTATGAGAAACTATGATTCAATAATCCTCTTCCATCCTGTGTGAACCCACACAGGGAAAGGTAATTCCCTTTGGCATGAAGAGGGTCAGGAAGGACTCCTGTAAGTACACAGTAAGCTGTGCTAGGGAAAAGCCAGGAGGCCACATGAATACTGTCCTCTGAAGCAGTAAGCAGCAATGAGTATGATTTTGCCCCACCTGCTATGTCCTGATCTGAATAAGTAGGGTTGAGTGCCATGTCATGGTTGGGTGCTGCTAGCTCATATGCCCAGCTGTTCAAAGTAATTTCAAGACTCACAGATTGACTCATTAAATCTGTCTCAGTCTCTCCCTGGCAGCAGGGCCTTGAAAAAAGGAATTCAGAACTCCGAGGTCCACTGCAGTAGCTCAGGGCTCCTCTGGCCTTGTGGCAGGCCTGACTGTTGGCAACTTTCATGGATGTCTTCATCTCCTCTCACACATTTGACTGTTGTTGGCTGTGATCTTTAGCATTCTAAACACATTTCTGCAACTGTATTTAATGGTAGGGTCTGCAATAAAATCATAAATGTACTGGTTTGCACGCTGGCCATCACTACAAGTTGTGTTAATCTCTAGATAGACTTGCTATTTTATTTTTCCAATTTATTATTTCACACTGAATTGCTTAGTTCACTGGAAGTTTATCTTCAGATGGAGAGAACATACTAGCAAACACTTTTTAACCTGTGTATCTGTGTACTTCTAGGACATGTGAAATAAGAAACTGCTTTTATAGCCTATGTGTGAGAGTGGCTGCAGGTCTGTCCTGTGCCTTCCATGTGCAAAACCTCAAGGGAAGATAAATAATGATCACTGCTCTCTTTCCAACCAATTAGCCTTCTTGTTTTGCCTCTGTCATGTAAATTTAATGAATAAGGATGTCAAGATAGAAATGTGCTCTTTTAATTTGTTATTTTTAATGACCTACTGGGTGTCTTATTACTTCTGAGCTATAGATTATGGAAAACCAGGTTGGTTTTCTTTGCTTGGTTGACTGTTTTTATGTATGTTTGCAGTTACTACTTGGAGCCATCTGTGTCTAATTAGGACCACTGAGTAATGTAGCATCCAAATACAGAAGGCGGGTGGTTAACAGATTGAGAGAGGTTCTTCTCCCCCTCTACTCTGCACTAGTGAGACCACATCTGAAGTCTTATGTCCAGTTCTGGGCCCCTCAGTTTAAGGACACAGAGTTGCTGGAGGGTGTCCAGCGTAGAGCAACAAAGATGATGAAGGAAGGAGAACACCTCCTTTATGAGGAAAGGCTGAGGGAGCTGGGTCTCTTGAGCTTGGAGAAGAGGAGGCTGAGGGGTGACCTCATTCATGTCTGTAAAGATGTGAGAAGTGGGTGTCAGGAGGATGGAGCCAGGCTCTTCTCAAGGTCATCTGGTGACAGGACAAGGGGCAATGGGTGCAAGCTGAAACAGAGGAGGTTCCATCTAAGTATCAGAAGGAACTTCTTCCCAGTGAGGATAATGGAGCATTGGGACAGGCTGTCCAGGGGAGTTGTGGAGTCTCCTTCTCTGGTGACATTCAAAACCCGCCTGGA
This sequence comes from Upupa epops, assembly GCA_013397515.1. Taxonomy (NCBI): domain Eukaryota; kingdom Metazoa; phylum Chordata; class Aves; order Bucerotiformes; family Upupidae; genus Upupa; species Upupa epops. The sequence continues at coordinate 117,716 of VZRI01007313.1, forward strand.
TACGTTCCTGTGCAACTTGATCTAGGTGATCCTGCTGTGGCAGGGGGATTGGACTGAATGATCTTTCAAGGTCCCTTCCAATCCCTAGTGGTTCCATGATTGTATGATTCAAGTAATAATAGGACGTGCAGGGCTTTGTAAATAATGAGGTCAAGTTGTCAGAGAAGAGATCATAACCCCTAGAACTGCAGTATCGCCCGTTCTCAGTGCTTTTATTTTTGTTTTACCTCCACAGTGTTACTAAATTCTCGTGAACTTTGAAGGTATTTCACTTTGATGCAAAATTATAAATGGAATTGTGCATCTGGAAAGAAATCAACTCATATAAGTGTCATGTTTGAAATATTGAACTAAGGGAATTTGAACCCCCTCTCAACTGAAAAAAAATTATCAAGAGATGTACAGTCCTATTTGCGATACATACTGATGTGAGGAGACTCTGTGGCTCAGGCCTTTCTTTGAATGGTCTTTGAACTTGCTGCAGTCTGCTTCTGTGAGTTCCACACGTCTGGTTTAGGGTGCTGCTGTGCTGTCAGGATCTGCCTGAAACAGCAGGAACTGACTTCAGCTCATTTGCAGCTCTCCAGCCAATGCAAGAAAAACCCTTTGGAAGATAAAGTTCAGACAGAAATCACAAATTCAAAAGCAGCCACTAATTCAATTGTGTATTTGTTTATCTTGATTGCATTGGGTTTCCCCACAATATCCACAATAATACTGTCAGCAACTGTGAATCTCATTGTTCACTGCTGTCCCCAACCCCTGACCAGCCCTGCTTTGGTGTTTCCCTGGATCATTTTCATCTTGGCCATTTTTTTTCCCACTGGATTTTTTCCAGCCAAACCTCCTGCCAGAGGAGATGGTTCCAGTCTTAGCCTGTGTCAGTGTGTCCAAAAGGGTCTCCCCACTGACTGCTCTCCAGCCTAGACTCATTGGCTACTGCTTCTGCTGTTATTCCATCTCCCCTCACTGTCCACCGACTCATCCTTTGAAGAGGTTTTTTCCACTTAACCCCCACCGATGCCTTCGAAACTGTCTCAGTGCTAAAACCATCCTGATAGCTGTATTTCTGTCTCTTGTTCTCAGACAGTGCTTGCTTTCTCTTGAAACAGCAGGTCTTCTCAGGAGAGAAGATGGCTACTATACAACTTTACAACTACTTAGAAGGAAGTTGTAGTGAGGTGGTGCCTGGTCTGTTCTCCCAAACAGTGAGCAACAGGATGAGAGGAAACAGACTTAGGTTGCACCAGGGATGGTTTAGACTGGATGTTAGGAAGAATTTCTTCATTGAAAACATTATCAGACATTGGAACGGGCTGCCCAGAGAAGCGGTGGAGTCCCCATCCCTGGAGGTATTTAAAAGACATGTAGATGTAGTGCTGAGGGACATGATTTAGCATTGACCTGGTAGTGCTGGTCAATGGTTGGACTTGACCTTAAATGTCTCTTCAAAGCAGAACAGTTCTGTGATTCTGTCATGCAATGTAGGGCATCAGCTGCAGGTGCATGTTATGTGTGGAGAATCATGACTGTCTCCAGAGGCCTCAGCATCACTTGTTACCCCATCAGAGCTGCAACCCTGTAAAGAGCTAAAATGCTGAAAGGACCTGTCCTCACCAGCATCAGCATGTGCTCCCAAGAGAAACACTGAGGAGGGACACAGCAGAAACCTGCTGAAGCTGGCTGTACGTGTTTCTGAGCTGTCTACAAAGCTCTCTAGCTGCCTGGAGAGAGGCTGCCTTTCATCTGGCAAGAGTGAGAAAAGGTCACCTTTTGTGTCTGGTGCACTTTGCATATTTCTGCACTTCTTCGCAGCAAACCAGCGTGAGGTTCAATTATAAGTCTCTTGAAAAGGGATCGGGATGCTTTTATCATGTAATAACAGCAGAAATAGAGAGTGGTGCCATGGCAAAAACCTATACAGAGAGACTGCCATTTCCCAGCTCTTCTCTCTCTGCTGAAAGACAATGCCAGAAATCACTGACATTTATGGTGCGGAGCCTGGTGAATGGGTCCAACTAAAGTACTTATGCAAAAAGAAGTGCATAGGTAAACAGACTGATAGACAGAGAGGTAAACAGCTAGACAGATGTATACGTGTGCACATGTACAGTCACAAACAGCCTGTGTTTAAGAGCCCAGACGTTTACTCTTGACTTTTGGAGAACTATGATTTGCTCTGAGAATCGCAGGGGGTTGGAGTGTTGGTAGGTGCCAAATGTAAGAAGATTAGTTGGAGCTGCTCAGCAGTTCCAGGAATGACAAAGAGTGCTAACATACATCAACCTAAAGACCCATGTGTGCTGCTCTCTTCTGCACAGGCACCAGTGGTGCTGGTCACAGGTGATGCTGTCTGCTGGGGCAAGAAAAGCTCCCTCTTATCTCCAAGAGCACAGGGAATGCCGGACACAGCAGGAGGTGCAGCCAGAAGAGATTGTGATTCTACCTGGCTGTCAGGGACAGCTCCAATAGCACACCCAAATGTGATTGGAGCAGCATAGCCTGCCGGTGTCAGTTACTGAGTGAGGCAGCCTCAGCTAAGAGCTGCATCCCTGTGCGGATTCTCTTCCCCAGTGATCCCCCACCCACTAGAGCTGCTCCTGCCATTTCAGTGCCATTGACAGACTGGGTCAATGAGCAGAGGCATTGACCTAGACCAAGTCGCACAGGAACACATCCAGGCAGGTCTGAAATGTCGCCAGAGTAGGAGGCTCTGCAACCCCCTTGGGCAGCCTGTTCCAGTGCTCCAGTACCCTCACTAGGAAGAAGTTTCTTCTGATATTAATAGGGAACCTTCTCTGTTCCAGCTGGCACCCAGTGCCCCTTGTCCTATCCCCAGATGCCCTTGAGCAGAGCCTGGCTCCATCCTCCTAACACCCACTCCTCACATATTTATAGACATTAATGAGGACACTCCTCAGCCTCCAAGATGACTGTAGTGCTTGCAAGTGAGTTTTTTATGGATATTTAAGCCGGGTGTAAAACCAATACAAAGGTTTATACTGTGAAAAGAGAAAACCAAAAGTGAAGCTGAGCAGTTACTTCAGAAATCCTACAAATCTCTCAGGAGCAAAATAGCAGCCTATAGGCAGGGGTATGTTTAGTCCCAGAAACCTGAAATACCACAAGACTACCCAGGAGATGATTTCTCTGGAGACATTCCACGGCACAGAGAGTAAGAGACATCACACAACACTCAGCACTAGAAGGGGAGGGTGATACCCATTTCCTTTGTGTTTTTTGCACTCTCACTCTAGAGCAGATGGGAGTGGACAACCATCATCCTGAAATCTGAGAGAGGCATCCCTGTCTCCACTGTGCAAGGGCCATCTGGTCCAAGCTGTGACCATGTGCAGCCCCTCACACAGGGCATTCATGCTTTCTTGTTTATTTGCAGGCAGATTTCTGTGCCTCAGCATTCTCACAAAGATATTCATGGGTCCTTACCACAGCCCACGAGTGGCTGAGGCCTTAGGTATTGAAACCCCCATCTTTTGCATCAGGGAATTACTGGTCTCCCCTCTGAATGGATGAACTGGAAAGCTAGGGGAACTGCAGATTCTCTGGAAAAAAGGATGGACTTTAATCTGAACTCCATAATAAAAAATACCAGTGACTTTGCTGGTGGAACAGCTTCCCATGCAGTAAAACCTGCATGGACTCACTCCTGATATTGTAAGCCAGGCTCTCGGGCATGGCCACACCAGGTGAAAAGATGATGCATCCATCCTGGCACATGGGGTTTCTCAGCATCCAAAGGAACAGAAACTGCTGTTTTCTGCCTCAAAGACCTCAGGCTTGGTTTTAAATTAATTTAAGAGCCAGTAAGTTTCATTTCCTGCAGTTTTTGCCTTCTGTTGTAAGAAAAGAAAGTGGTTTATATTGCCTACAAGTTTTTAATGAGAAAGTACCTTACGCAGCGCAGCAAAAGGCAGTCTTTCCCCTGGGGACTCATACTGAGCTCAAAATAAAAAACAAATATCTGAGAGGAAAGCCAGCTTGCTTATTCACTCTTCATCTTCAAGCAGCTTGCAGCCTTCAGCACATTCACTCTCCATCAAAAACGTTAGCACTGGTTTTCTTCGTTTATAAACGTTGTAAAGGCTTTTTTCCTTTGGCAGTCCAAAAAACATTGCAAAGGAGAACTCTCTTCCCAGGCTTGTACTTTTTACAAATCTCTCTGAAATGAAATGCCACCACATGGACTTTGTTGATACAGCAGAGAGCAGTTGTTAAGCATCCACAAAACCCACTTGTATGACACAGAGAGGCTCCTATTGCGAGGGTACAGCTCAGTTTTAGTTTTAAAATATTTCCAGGAAAGCAACTGAGTCACTTCTGCCAGTGACACTGGGTGCCCAATGTGTGCAAATCCCATCTGTCTCATTTCGATCAATCAAATTAAATAATATTACTGGCTATCCTGCCTTTGACAGACTTCCTCCACTCTTCAAACGGCTCTGGGCCTGTGGGAAGAGGGCTGAGCAATGCGAGACCCAACAGTTCTTCCATCATACCTCAGTTTTTACTCTCACACTGCAAATCAAACATCTCTGCACTCAACTTCATAACATCTAGAGATACTTTCTCCTTTCTGATTGAAAGATTACTATTACATGCAATGGGTGTTTGAGACCAGACTGGATGAGGCTCTGGCCAGTCTGATCTAGGGTGGGGTGTCCCTGCCCATGGCAGGGGGGTTGGAACTGGATGATCCCGTGGTCCCTTCAAACTCTGACTGATTTGGTGATTCTGTAACATCTTTCCAGTGAGGGTGACAGGGCACTGGGGGGACTGCCCAGGCGGTTTCTGAAGTCTCCTTCAATGGAAACGTTTGCAACCTGCCTGGACTTGGTCTGGGTGATCCTGCTGAGGCAGGGGTATTGGACTGGATGATCTTGCAAGGTCCCTTCCGATCCCTAATGATTCTATGGTGGGTTTAGATGTAGTACTGGTAGGGTTAAACCCTGTCATTTTTGTTTTGTTTACTACGACTTTAGCCTTTTGGTTGGTTGTCTTTCCTAAAAAGCAGATTTGATAGGACCGTTCATATTAGTTTCAACATGGATTTGGGAAAATTGCTGCTTTTCACTCCAGCTGCAATACTAGGTATGATGTGATGACCGCTCCCTTCTTCCAACACACACCAGCTGTCCAAGGCAGGGTAAATCACTCCACTTTAAGCTGCTGTGTTTGATCACTCTTAGAGTTTGAAGATTATTATAGCTAGAAATTACACAAAGATGATGAAGAGAGGGGAGCATCTCCCTGCTAAGGAAAGGCTGAGGGAGCTGGGGCTCTTGAGGTTGGAACAATGGAGCCTGAGGGGTGACCCTGTGAATGTTGATCAATATGGAAAGGGCAGGGGTAAGGAGGAAGGAAGGAGCCAGGCTCTGCTCAGTGCCATCCAATGACAGGACAAGGAGCACTGTGTGTCAGCTGGAACAGAGGAGGTTCCACATAAATACGAGAAGAAACTTCTTTCTGGTGTGGGAGCCAGAGCCCTGGAAAGGGTCTTCCCAAGGAGGTTGTGGAGTCTCCTTCTCTGGATACGTTTAAAACCCATCTGGCCTGTTTCTTTTTAACTGGATCTGGGGGATCCTGGTGTGGCAGGGCGATTGGACTGGATGATCGTTTGAGGTCCCTTCCAATTCCTAACAGTCTGTGACTCTGTGAATTCCTGTAAGCCTGACACAGACCTATTAGAACAAAGTTTGCAAGCAAATCTCTGCCTTGTTCTGCTGTTGTCCTTGATCCACACTACCTTCTGCCTTTTGAGTTACAGACACAGCAATGATGCACCCAGTGCCATTCCCACTGTCCTCCTGAGCAGTGTGCAGCACATTTGCCAGACCTTTGCTTCAGCATCACCAAGTGTCCCTTGACTGAAAGTATTGTAACAGAGGTGCTAATTGTTTTTGTTTCAGCAGATGGACAGGTTAAGTTCACAGAATCATAGAATCATTAGAGATTGGAAGGGACATCTAAAGATCATCTAGAGCAATCCCCCTGCCACAGCAGGATCACCCAGACCAAGTCACACAGGCACACAGCCAGGCAGTTCTTGAACATCCCCAGAGAAGGAGACTCCACAACCCCCCTGGGCAGCCTGTGCCAGTGCTCTGTTAATGAAGCATCTGTGATATTTGCCCAGATTCACTTTTTCCTTTCAGCGATTTATCCATTGCAGCACTTCAGAACACAAAAGCTTAACAAATTCTGTTTCTGCTTCTTTCTTTGGCGACTGTTGTAATCTGTATTTATTTAAACGGTGTTCCTCATTTCTGACGTTTCCCTGGGGCTTGAAGAACAGGTGTTCCAATGCTGACCCAAGCTGTCAAAAATGAAGCTGGCAATGTTTCGAACAGATCCAGGGCTGAGGAAAAACAAGAAAGATGCAGTTTTTGATGATTAAACACTACGCAGGATTCAGTAGGCTACGTCGTCGTTACCCAAAGGAGATCTTCATTCAGATTTCATCATAAACACAGAATGGGATGGTGGCCCACAGTAGGATGGATTCACTGGAGCCTTGGATTGATTTGACGTCTCGTGTAGCATCCTTCTGAGAAGATATTTTAAGGGGATGCAAACCATTCAGAAATAATCTGTGAAGATCCAAGTGGTAATGACATGATGGATAGAAGCCATTGCTTACTGCAGTACGGCACTGATAGAGCACAACCAGTGTTAGAGAATTCAAATAGGACAGAGAAAGTATTACTAATCACTGGGAACTGATAAATAGGTGAGGTTTTTCCCTAGAGGGCTTTGTGTTTGGACTCGGTTATCGACTTCAGCAACACTATCAGAATGAATTACCTCTACCAGCTGCAATCATACAGCAATAACTGAGTGCTCTTTAGCTGTTAGCTCAGTGCTTCCTTCGGTGTTTAGGAAAACAGAGGGGATGCAGAGCATGCCAAGTACGTGGACTGAAACACCAATTTTAATAACCATAGAATCATTAGGGATTGAAAGGGACCTCGACAGATCATGTAGTTTAATCCCGCTGCCACAGCAGGATCACTTGAGCTGACATGCCAACTGACGAAAACCTGGCCAGCTGCTTACTCGTTACTCGTACAGCTTGGGAATTTCAGTGCTTCTGTGGGGAGGTAGCAAAGCAGTAGTTGCACAGATCTACTAGGAAACGACCTAAATGAGTCTCACATGGAACTTCATCTCTTCTACAAAGAAAGAAAATGCCGCAGCAGTGCCGTGCTTCTGCAAAGCTGGATTTTACGGGCTTCACTTTCCACGCTGGGTCTACGTGAGCAACCGTGTAATTTACTGTAAAAGCAACAAAAACAAGAACAGTGTGGGTTAAATTGAAAACGATTGAGGAAACTTAAAAAGGGAGGTAAGGTTTCTCACCAGCTGAAGGAAACAGTCAGAAGCTGCCAATGCAGAAATAGGCTCAAGAAACAGGCATGCTGAAAAGCCTGATTAATTAACTTCCAGTCAGCTCCTTCTGTGCATTGGGTTTGTCTGGAATGGAGTCGATCCTCCCCGTGATGTCTGTGTTTGTGGTGGTATCTGGATGTTGGTACCACCACAGTGTTTTGGTTGCTGCTGAGCAGTGCTTGCACAGTACCAGGGTTGTGGGGTTATTTTCTTTCTTCACACTGAGGAGGGCTGAGGGATGGACTTGGTCAGCAAACCTAAACAGACCAATGGGATATTCCATACCATATGATGCCCAGATAGAAAAGCAAAGGGAAAGACGGAAGGCAGGGATCAAGCCCAAGCTTCATCCCAACATCTCCCTAACCCCTAGGTTATGGCCTCAAGTACTAGATCTACTAGCTTATTAAACACCTTCAGGGATAGGGACTCCACCCCCTCCCTGGGCAGCCTGTTCCAGTGCCCAACCACTCTCTCAGGAAAGAACTTCTTCCTAAGATCCAATCTAAACCTCTCCTGATGCAACTTGAGGCCATTTGCCCTCATCCTATCATTAGTAGTTTGGGAGAAGAGACCAGCAGCAGCCTCACTACAACCTCCTTTTAGGTGGTTGTAAAGAGCAATAAAGTCTCCTCTCAGCCTCCTCTTCTCTAGACTAAGCGATCCCTGTTCCCTCAGCCTCTCCTCACAGGGCCTGTTTTCCAGCCCTCTCCCCAGCCTCGTTGCCCTTCTCTGGCCCTGCTCCAGCACCTTCACGTGCTTCTTATTCTGTGATGCCCAAACCTGGACACAGTACTCAAGGTGCGGTCTCATGAGTGCGGAGTATGAGGACACCATCACCTCCCTACTCCTGCTGGTTACACTATTCCTGATACCAGCCAGGATGTCACTGGCCTTCTCGGCCACCTGGGTCCACTGCTAGCTCCTGTTCAGCCCACTGTCAGCCAGCACCTCCAGGTAGCTTTCCAGTCACTCCTCTCCAAGCCTGTAGCGCTGCTAGGGGTTGTGACTGAAGTGCACAAGCAGGACTACGATAATTACCATACCGACCTTCCTCCTTTAAGCATCTTCAGTCTAACCAGGGAACCAAAACCTCAGATGAAGCTATTTACAAAAAACTAATCCAGGACTACGATATTTCCTCACATTTATTTTGTAACCATATTTTTCTCAAAGATATTAAACTAGAAAAGATGTTCATCCGATTCATCATACAAAGAAAACGCCGATGTAGTAATAAAGCCCTAAATACACAGGAAAGCACCAAAACCATGAAAATATATTGGCAAAGACTCTTAAGAATAATTTTTATAGTAAAGTGTTATTCAATCCTCTTAAATTAAGGAATCGACAATTTCATAGCAAGGCTGATATTATCCTGTTACACATTCGCCACCCTTCTCAACATCATCTCATTTTACTGGGAGCAAAACACCCGAGTCGTGTGCACGTGAAAATAACCAGGACAACAGCTGCACGGCGAGCGCCGAACAATTCCTACGCCGTCAGCTCACAAAGGAAACAAAATCCTGGGAAGCAGATGGAACAGAAACGAGATCAGTGTGAAAAACTAAGATGATGTAGATGCGCTGAAGCACTTGATAAGAAAGGACAGAAGAGCGGGCACTGAATGGTTCTGTAAACTCCTTTCACATGGTGATCTTATGGGGAGTCCTATTGCTGCTTTATTAATGATTATTAGGACATTTTTTAAGAGGCTTTCAGTGTTTCCTAGAAATGACAGTACATCTGCCACACAGCGGAGAGACAGAAGCAAAAAGTGTGATGTTTATTTGTCTCCAGAATCTCATCCATTGAAGTTAGCAGACAAAACTAAATGATCAGTTACAAACTGTAGTAAAGAAATTTGTATAGATCTCATCAGTGAAAATTTTAAATGTATGAAAGATGCCATCAGTCTCCTGTTAAGTGTTTACAATTTAATGTACATATTTACAGCAATGAATACAAAGAGTCCGTGTTAGCATACGTGCTCAGCTGCTTCAGGCACCGTTTCCCCAGCAACTTCTGAGCAATGGCAGGTCTGACACTTCTGTGTTGCCCTCAACAATATTTAATCTTCCTTATTTGACTTTTATTTGTTGTAAATTCATCTATATTTTATTGCACATCTCAGGGACTATTAGCCTTTTAATGAATCAACAGGCCACCACAATCCAACTCTCACATTCTTGCCACTATTGGACTAGGAGCTGCTTTCAGTAAAAAAAAAGGAACCACAAAAAAAATCCCCAAGAGGAAGAGTGTCTCAGCACAATTATTCGTTAGAATCTTTGGAATCAAACGAGTTATATTTGTGCTCACTATGGCTGTGTACGTGTTATTTGACAGGACATACTTAAAATATCTTCTCCTTCAGTAAAAAGCAACATCAGGAAGTTAAGCAATGGAAGCAACAATTACCAAAATATTTACTAACAACAACCGTTTTCCTTAACGTAAACACGTGCTTGGGTTTTTTTTGCATAAGTTACCTGTATCCACGTCATTCATGTAAATCTTCCTGGATGAACTAGTTAACCTTTGGAATTGACCGACTGCAGCTTCTATGACAGCAGTTCAGACTGTACGAATTAATAGGATGAAATCAAATTCAACACTGGGTTTAAAGTAACAGATCAGAGAGGGGGGGAAATGAAACCATTTAAAAGATGTTTTATTTGGTTTCCTCCTTCCAGTTCAGTAGTTTTTATTGAGTTGTACAGTGAAAACAGGTTCTAGCTTTAACATCTTCTTCCTGCCTTGTTCTAAATGTCAGCTGTCTGGAATTTCCTTTGCTGGTCATTCATTTCTTCTTGGTTTTTCCCGCAGCAAATTGTATCATCATTCATTGTCGTGGGCTCACAAATCTCACTCGGGCAGTTCCACAATCTGAGCGCAGCCCTGCATCCTCTTCCACTCTAACCACCGGCGATAGGCAGCACATTCAGCACACAGCAATTCTTTTCAGCTGTTCTGGGTATACGTCAGGTAGAAGCAGAAGGCAACGACAGTAACTGACAGTACTGATAAAACAACTGACAACTGCTGGAACCAGAGGCAGCGATCGATCTGTTCTTGAAGTTTTTTATTAATTTGCAGTAAACGAGTTAGCTGAAAATAGAAATAGTTTCAATAAATTAGAAAGCACTCATTCATTTAGAGCTGTTTAGCCAGTAACTATCAGCACAGAAAACAAAAGGTTAACGCTTCTCTTAGTGATACATTTTCTTATCATTACGTGCTTCAGGAATCTGTTTCACTACAGGAGCTTCAACTCTTAAGTTGCCTTACTATCACAGCAATGATCGCTCCGTTTGAGGAAGCAAAAGATACTGCTGAGGCTCCCAGATACCTCTGATCTGGAATACAAGAGGAATAAGCAACGTGCACTGCAAGCAGTGCTTGACTAAATCATTGCCATTCAACAAAACAACTGCAATCACTGTCACTGACATTCAGTTGCTGAGCTTTTCAAGCATTTGCTGGTTAGTTCCAGGTACAGCGCAAGGGAATACACTATTACCTGCACGTGCAAATCTTCATTGGTTTTGGCTGGATTATTAAATGCATTCTCCTTTAACGTCAGAGAAGAAGGCTTGCTACCTTCTATGACGTGACACCTGAGCCTGCAAGAGGGAAACAAGAAATGAGCACCAAAGCCTAAGAATTTATGTCACATTGTAAAATCAATAGTGCACTGGCCACCTAACAGCTGCTGTATGCATCTGATCCCACTCTTCCCATGGCCACAATTAACATGGAAAAAGTATTCACACCCATTCATTTCCTAAGTGACTACTGCAGTGATCACAGTCTGAAAAGGCTTCCTCATACCACCATCCTGGCAGTGTTGGATATAGGGAGCAAGATCAGAATTATCTGTGTGCTCAGTTAAAGTATCTCTCAATTGTTTGAAATTCACAGCAGAGAATGCCCTGGATTTTATACACACACATGTATATGTACACATAGAAAACATTATCTAGAGTACACCAGAGACCCAACAATTTATTGAACAGCAAACAAAATCTAAACGTTTTCTCCCCAACTGAAACTTCAACAACATTTTTCAGAGTCCACATGTTCCACATATGAAAATGCAAGGCCTTTCAGTACATGAGGGGGACTACAGGAAAGGTGGAGAGGGCTGTTTCCAAGGGCTTAGAGTGGTAGGAGCAGGGGGAATGGTTTCCAGCTGGAAGAGCAGAGGTTTAGACTGGAAGTCAGGAGGAAGTTCTTCACCAGGAGGGTGCTGAGACAGTGGAACAGGTTACCCGGGGAGACTGTGGCTGCCCCCTCTCCTCCCTGGCAGTGTTCAAGGCCAGACTGGCTGGGGCCTTGAGCACTCTGGTCTAGTGGGGGGTGTCCCTGCTCATGGCAGGGGGGTTGGAACTAGGTGATCTTTAAGGTCCCTTCCAACCTGAACCAGTCTAGGAATCTGTGGTGTGGGGGCTGGGAAGGATACTCCAAGTCCTATAAAACACCAAGAAAACAGTGTCAGGACAAAGCTCTATGCTCACCTATGTTCCATCACTTTGGTCCTAGGCACTTCTTTCCAAAACTGAGCCAGTTCTGGTCCACCTGCTCCAGAAGACTGTTCCATTTCTGCTGCCATTATAAGGAAACGATCCTGCAGAGACGCTGCAAAACCTGCCCTCAAAGAAAAAAAAGCCGAAGTGTGCTTAGATAAAATCGACAGCACTACAAACCGTATCAGGGCACACCTGACCGCAAGGGAGAGGCTGCTGGCTGCTGGAGATAGGGCACTGACTTTCTGCAAATGAAAATAACCATGAAGCTGAGTAACTGTAATTACTGCTCTCCCGAAACCACGTCTGAATGATCCAAGGACAACGCCGAGTTTTGTGAAGAACGCATTCCGCAGCAAACTCACCCAGCTCACCTATTCTACAAACAATTTAGGGACATGATTTACTCTCCCCGCACAGGTGACAGACGCCAGCTCAATAACTTTATTCTTTCGTTTTAAAAAGACACAGAATGGGCAGCAGACAACAGCTGTTTGGGCCTAAGTGGAGCAGTAAATCAGCACAGGCAGTTACTCAAACGCTGTCTGACATCTACTCTCTTCTTTTAAAAATGGTAATACTCTCACCCAATAGTGAAACCTGGGTGTCAGTCAGCCTTGCACCTCAGCACGCACAGGTTAGCGTCTACGGCATCAGCTTGTTAATAAAGCTTGTCCAGACTTTATTTGAAGATTTCACTTACCACCATGAAGAGAGACTATTATATCCAGCGATGTGCCAGGTTCACAGCTGCTGTTGCTGGGTTTAACTCTGTATTTTTCAGGAGCAGTTGTTCTCACCTAGAACCAAGACATACCAAGAGAGTGTAATGAAAAGGCCTGTCTGTGCAAACTGTGCTTCGTAACATTCTTCACTCTGTAATAACTAAAGTCTCCAAAAGCTTCAATATTGAGATAACCCAGAGTCCTGTAATATTTGATTTCGTGGGAGTCATCAGACATCGGCATTTCACATTGCCTTCTCTTAACAACTGCCATCCTTTTTCTGGCGTATACTGGCTTTCTCTCTTGTATTTGTATTTAAATAGAGAGAAGAATATCCAATGGACTGAACGCAGATGATGTGGTGGAAAACCAAATCAAGAAGCACATTAATGAGGAAATGACCCCAAGTTGCACCGGGGGGAGTTTAGATTGGACATTAGGAAGAAATTGTTTGCTGAGGGAGTGGTTGGGTACTGAAACTTAGACCCAGGGAAGTGGGGGGAATCACAATCCCTGGAGGCGTTAAAAACTTGAGAAGATAGAGCACTTGAGGTCTGCTGGTTAGGGAGATGAAGACTGGACTCGATAACCCTGGAGAGACTTTGCAGCCAAAATGGGATAGGAAAATGATCCTACAGTTCTATGATCAACTCAGTATTTGTGAAGCAAACACAACTGCATTCATTCCTTTGACAGCAATGTTTGCAGACAGTGCTACTGCATTTTGGAGCATTCCTAGCTCGTCCCAGCCAAGATTTAAAAAGGAGAAAAATTCTAAAGAGACGACTTTCAATGCTCAAACATTTCTTTTTCAGTAACTACTAGCTTCTCTTTGTCAGTCAGAAAGATTTGTGTCACTGATTACCCCATTTGACACGGTAAGGGACAGACACACGTTCATCTAGAAGAGTTCTTTGATCTGCTTCCAACATCATAGAATGGTCTGGGTTGGAAGGGACCTCAGTGACCCAACCTCCCACCATGGGCAGGGACACCTCTCCCCAGACCAGGCTGCCCAGAGCCCCATCCAACCTGACCTTTTAATCTATCTTAAATACAGCAATAACAGAATACTGATAGAGGAAATCAGATTGCCAAGAGAAGGCTCATAGGAGATTTTAAACTGCCTGCAGAGCCCTTCTATTTTAAAGGCACGTAGCATCGGTTAAGCTGGAAGGGACTTCAGGAGGCTTCTGGTCCAACCCCTTGAGCAGGTTCAGCCATGAGGTCAGACCAAATCACAATGAAATAAATCTAGATTAAAAAGTGGGCTCCTCCCTACTCAAAACAAGAAAAGGTTAAGCATTTAGCACACAGAGACATAGATAAACCACTTACCTTAAAAGCCACTATGTTTTTTGTGACGTTGGTAAGCACTATCAAACATTTTTTCTCTCCACTTTCTTTGGATCCAAAATAGAGCTCTTCTGCTGGGCTAACGAGAAACGCAACAGAGAATTAGTTTTCTTGTCATTGTCTTTATAACACATCACAGAAAACAACCTGAGCAAACTGCAGCTAGGCATTGTAAAGCTCTTCACCAAGAAAACTAAATGCAGACGTTTCATAGTGAAGATGAGAGTGGACCCATGACCACAGTGGACCTAGCTGCCTCAACTGGTCACTGCCCTTGACTTCTTTCGCCTGGAAGAGCACGACTGCAACAGTGGGAAGAGCCAACAGATTATCACTGCATCTTAAAAGGATCGTTTGAATTGATGTTACTATCACAGGAGTAATTTCCACTTCAAACATCTATCCTTGTGATGGGTATAGCACACACCTAAGAGGAGCAAGCAGGTATTTGGGAGTGGCGATCATTTCAACCACTGTGGCTACATTCACTGGTGCTCCCGAGTCAGTCCTCGGGCATTTTCTGGTGATACATGCGTAAGTAAAGTAATTACTTGGTTTTAATTGTGCAATTAAGAGAGTCATACGTTACACCTTTGAAAGCATATCAAACTAACACAACTCGTTCTGGAAAAAGCATTCAAATGAACTCTGCTAGGCCAAGCACAGGGCACGCTCACGTACTGCGTGCTGAGAGCAAACTCAAGGGGAAAACTGATTTCCTTCAACGTCACTTTAGGAGGATGGAAACAACCGCCACGCTGTGCAGTACTGCTATAGGACTGGATATTCTTTGGACAGAAAGCATTGCTTTTTTTCTCACCACCTCCCCTGTTTAGAATGCCAATTTAATGCCAGGTTTGACTTCCTCCTGGAAAACCTTGGGCAGTACCAATCTGTTCTTATCTCAAAACAAGGAGAGAAGAAAAGCCTTCGGTGCTAGAGGGCAAGCCTGAACACCTATGCTAGACGCAGGCTCCAGAGGTGATGCTTTATGCGCGTGTATGCGTGCCAGGGGTGCTCCTTATGTTTCATACTGCATTAGACACTGCACATAAGGTTTTTGCTTTTCTTCTTGGTGGGGAAAAAGTGAGAGTGCAGACAGAGGCAGAAAGCAAGAGGAATATAAGAGATTAAGGAATATAAGAGATTACAGCCTCATTATTTTTCCAAACCCTCAACTTCCGTAACCAAGAAGAATAGATAAAGGAAGGAATGGAGTACGTTGGTGATCCTAACACTGTACTCTGGCAGTTGTGTGATACAGCGAGTGCAGGATGGTAATAAATGAGACAGAAAACCATTAAGTGGAACTAAAACAAGCTGCAAAAAAAGCTGCAGTAAAGGAAGGTTCCACTGAAGTGACTATTAACACCCCTCCAAAAACAGGGAGGGGATGGTGTGAAGGCCACTACGGTATGCTTCATGCCTGCTGTCAGCAAAACCTACCCGTTCTATAGTGCTGGGAGCAGGTGGGATGCAGTTGTTGAGATGAGGCGGGGGGGCAGCAGGGGTATTCTGCTTTACATGAACACCCAAGCTCTAACTCTTGCAGAAACACTACTTCCTTTACTCTCAACTGCATGGGGTAAATACTTCTGCTTGAACTAGAATTTCTAGTGTGAAAATACACTGACGTAAAGCATCTGGTAGAAGACTAGCTCAAGTAAACTGCTGCTTTTTGACTTCTCAAATACACTCACGGAGGAAGAAGGTCAATACAGGCCAGTCTTTCATAGCAAGGTACACAAGGCAAACAACTAACTGCAA
The DNA here is from genome assembly GCA_013397515.1 of Upupa epops. Classification (NCBI taxonomy): domain Eukaryota; kingdom Metazoa; phylum Chordata; class Aves; order Bucerotiformes; family Upupidae; genus Upupa; species Upupa epops. The sequence goes on from VZRI01007313.1 coordinate 133,503, forward strand.
ACACAAGAAACAGAGGAGCACACGTACTCAGCTCCGGCCATAGAGCAGAGCCAACAAGTGCAGCTAAATGGTACCCCTGCAGGGAGTCTAAGGCAGCATCACTGACTCTCCTGCAGCAGCAGTTAGCCAGCCACAGAAAGGCTGCTCCCTTCTTAGCAATTTCACAGTGTCAGGGCCACTGCGCCTCAGCTTCAAGCCAGGCTCAGGGCTGCTCTCTTCACACGGGAAAGCTGGTATCAGCAAGGACACAAGCTGATTACGGTAGCAGACCTTACAATCAGCAAGATAGGTGTCTGTGACTTGTTATAAATGCCACTGCACAGTTTCAGCTCAGACACCTGATAAAAATTTAAGGGAAATAAAAAGTAGTTCTAGAATCTTCTGCAGAGTTAGAGCATTAATAAAAAGCAACGACTGCACATACATTCAAGACTTTACATTAAAAAAACCCAAACCCAAAGCAGGCAAACAGCAAGGACAATGGAGACACCAGTATTTTATTTCCACAACAAGAATACAAGTATCAGCACCTCTATGCTCAAGTTTAATCTTTCAAGTAATTTAAATAAACTCCAAGTCTTCTATTCCAACAGTAGAACTTGGAATATTCTAGAACACGTGGACAGTATGTGAAGGTACGGGCAGTGTTGAGGTGATTTTCTTTTAACGCTGTCTTTCTGGCAGTGTCTCTGGTGGGGGTGTAGTTTTGTTACTGTGTTTTGTTTTTTGGGGGGCTCTGGGGTGGGTTGCTTCTTTGGTTTTATTTTTCTGAAAAAAATGAGGGTGCTAAAACACTGCAACAGGTTGCCCAGGGAGAGGGCACCCACAACCTCCCTGGAAGTGCTCAAGGCCAGAGTGGCTGGGGCCTTGAGCACCCTGGTCTAGTGGGGGGCGTCCCTGCTGACAGCAGAGGGGGTTGGAAGTGGATGATCTTTAAGGTCCCTTTTAACCTGAACCACTCTATGAACCTGTAAAAAAGAGCTGCTTTTGTCACAGGGATAGGAAACTTCAAAGAATCTAAAAAATAAATGTCACAGTTCTGCAGTCACGCTTTTGTCCTGTCATAGAAAAAGCTGTGCCTGTGCTGAGGAGGGTTTTGCACAAAGGACTATAAAGATAACTTTTATTTTAAAATCTGGAAAATCTGACAGAAAGATCTGTGCTAATGAGAGCATTTGTTATTCAAACCTATTCCAAAACTAATGCAGTACAGCACTTAGAAAATTAGCTATGGAATTACCTATAAATGAGACATTTTTTTAGTCTATTAGCAAACTGGAAGTGAAAATAAAAGTCAACATCTAAATCAGTTTCTAAATAAGCATCTTAATCTGAAAGGCAGTGAAAAAGTGATGCTTGCCTATTGATTTCCCCCCCAGTTCAATGAGATAGAGCAGATTTACTACAAGATGTAAGCATCCTGGACGACAAACGTCTTCTTCTGAGCATGTGTACTGTTTATACAGAGCACTTCCCACACAAAATAATTGGATCCATTCATTAAGTTTAATCAGTGCGAACTGCTGGTGTAGGCATTTACATCATCTTCAGTGAAAATAACTCGAGCGAGATGTAACAGTGAAAGCTGCCAGTAAACATCGGGGGGTTTTTCCCTTTACACAATGCAATCAATGTCAAACCATTACACTCATCAGAGATAAGCACAGGTTTAACTCAATGAGTTTCCCAACATAAACGATATCAAGTGCTTCTATAGGTCTATGGAGTGTACACCTACTGATCAGTACAGTCTGAGCGGTCACACTGGAAGAGCCACTAAAAAATTAGATAAGCATAAGGATTCTGGAAGATCCACTAAAAAAATCAGATAAGCATAAGGATTCTTCGAGCTTTGTAAAAAGTCATTCTTAAAAGGATGTTCATTAAAAAGATGTTCACAGCTATTAAAAAGATGTTCACAGCTTGTCTTTCTGTAACAGCATGACAAAACTCCCTTGAAAGCCAACTAATTCAGTACTTAAGTGTCCAAGGCACATTGTTAAAAACATTAACGAAAAGGATTACCTGATGTGTAATAAAGGTCCTTTAAAAGTGGTTAATGCTTTCTTTGCATTTTTGGGTTTGAGCTCTGTTTTGTCAGTTTCCTCTGATTTGGAAATTTGTTCTATCGAATTCGTCTGAGTAAAAATCATAGGTAGCATTATTAACTACAAGTCAGGTTTGCACACATCACTGAGCAATACAGTACTTCAACGATTTATCCATTACAGACAAGCCTGGCACGTACTCATCCCCTGAATCCGCTTGAAGTCCACTGAATCAAGTGATTTGTTATAGAAGTATTAATCATTCTTGAAAGAAATATCATGTATTAAACATTCCTGAAATCTATCACCATGTATTAATCATTCTTGAAATATAATATCATGTATTAATCATTCTTAAATAAAACATCTTTGTTCACCCCCATGTATTTTACTGATGCCCAACTTGTTTGTTTTGAAAACTCCAGACACATTGTTGTAACTTTTCAAATCCTTGATTATAAAATCACCCGTTTTATTCTTCCACTGCAAAACTCTGCAAATAAAATAGACACCAGAATGCAATCACTGTGACACCGAGCAGGAAACCCGAGAACAATTCCACACTTTATTGTATCGCAGAGGTATCTTCACTGCTTTTAGATGGAAAGCTGGAGTCTTGAAGAACTTAAATAAAATCAAGTGGATTGAACCGGTGCATCCAAAACTGCAGATATAATTGGTTTCTGAAGGTTCTCTATGACTTTAAGACATTCTATGTCAGCAGGTCTGGATATCTTATCGGGGAAAAAAAAAAGCAAGAACTCTGAAAGAACTTACTAACAGAGTTTATCACTGCGGTAAGAAAGAGGCCCTTCTATGGGCTAGGAGGCGGCAAACATGTGTAAGATTAATCAGCTGATTTCTTAGTGACAGCATGAACACATATAAAGTTCAGCAAATAATGAAGACGATATAACTTCACGCCTAACTTTCAATCTGTTAGTTTGGACCCTGGCCTTAACAAGATATTTAGACACAGTAGAAGTGCAAACTTAAGTGCTAATGGTTCTGAGCCAACAGGAGAGCAACTGGAAAAGAACACATTGAGGTGGCAAACAGCAGTGTATTTGCGGTGGAAGAAATAACAAGTGATTTTTCTCTTGAGTGAGAATTGAAGCCAAACAGTACCAAAAAAAGACAGGGTCTGAAATTTTCAAAGTACATTAGAGGTGAGGCCTTAAGATAAATTCGTGCACTGCAGAAGCATCAATCTTAGTTCACTGAAAAGACTGAATTGCACTGAATAAGAGAAAAATATATCATAAACCAAATCATTGTAAGTTAAAAAGCTTAAGTGTAAAGCTTAAGTCAGCCAAGCAAACTGAAAACACACACACACACACACACACACACGCACACACTGAGGCTGCTATTGAGCACCAGAACAACTCTCCCACTGGACGGGAATATTCCATGTTTCCCTATCTGAGAATCAGAGCTCAGAAGCTGTGCTACAACCAAAACAAGCTACTGAGTCTACCCTCAGAAGTCACGGTGGTTACACAGTGCTTCCTTTCTACCCCCTTATGGTCAGGGAAATTCTTTTTGGAATAGCTGGTGAAACTGCAAATAGAGCGTGGACTACTGAAAGCGTCCTGCGTGTTTCAGATTAGTCTCTCAACTGCAGGTGTGAGTTTCAGATGTCTCCCATTACTTTCAAAAGCTGTTTTAGCAGTGACTGACTGTCGTTTCAGAGTCACTTTGCACAGACTTGTGCAGCAGAAATGCCTTTAGGTTTCTGGATAATATAGTCTTCCAGCAGTAGTTCTTACCAAACAGGATTGGTAGATAAGGGATATAATTCCCCCTGAGATTAGGGATATAATTCCCCTGAGATTAGGGATATAATTCCCCTGAGATTAGGGATATAATTCCCCCTGAGATTACATTAAAAAGATATCATAAAAGTTTATCAATAAGTTAAATTATAAATTATTGGGGCTTTGGTTTTTACTTTTTACTATTTTGCCATGTACATACTGACTTCAGCATCTGAGAAAACTAGGTATGGTAAGATTTACAACACTAGTTACCCCAAATTGTAAATAAACCAACTAGAAAGCCATAAGCATTGAAAACCAAGTGCAGAGTAAGTTTTGCAGTACGATGTACTCTGTCTCCCATGTACTAGGTTAGGCTGGATGAAGTGCTGAGCGGCATGATCTAGATGTCAGATGTTAGGTTAACTTGGTTGGTTTTAGGTTGGACTGGATGATCTTTAAGGTCTTTTCCAGCCTCATCAGCACTGTGATAGATAGATACACTAAGTCTTTGGTTCAGAAGCATGAAATTGGTTGTAACAGACTAAGAGGCAAGACTGAAACCCCAAGCAGAATTCTGTTTTACAGGGTTCTTTTGTTGAAGGAGGGGACAGAAAACCACAGTAAATACAAATCAAGCCCACAAAATAAAAGCCAGACAAGAAACTCAAGTTCTAAGCTTGCTGCACCACTTTGTAGCCATTTAACTAGCCTTGCCTCGACCTTCGGTGTTAAGATACCTTTTTCTGGTTAAGGTTTTGTTCTTCATTCAGCTCCCCAGCCTCTTTGGTGTCCGCATCGATCTCTTCTTTACTTTCATGCTCATCTTCACTAGTAATGGGCCCATTTTCACATAAAGGCGTTTGAAAATCATCATCAACCAACGGAGGATAACTGTACTTGAAAGAATCCTAAAACAAGGAAATGTTTAAAAACTTGTTATTCAGAGGCAGATGTGCCTTTTTTAATGGCAAGGCTATCAATTTCTTTCTGCTTCTTTATTTATCCACTTTAGACTGGATTCGTGCACAGAAAGCTGACACTATCCATAGCTTTCATCTTTAATAGATAATTAAATACATANCTACAGAATCTGCTTTGTTGAGGATTCAGAGCCTTAGTGCCTTAGTTTTGTTCTTAACTGTAGAAAGAATTGTTCAAAATGACAGCTGTTTCTACAGAACGTTTTGAATGTTTCAAAAGGGGTGAAAACCCTTCATTTGTTCTTTTTCGCAGTAGCCACAGCTCACAGCAGTTTCAAGAAAACAAACTATGGGCTATCAGATACCTAGGTATCTACCTGGATATCTACCTGGAGCAGTGTATATCTAGCTGCAAATGTTATTCAGTACTGGCACCAGTGGAGGGTTATCTTGAGCATCCCTCTTAAATCCTTCTCTGACCAAGGAAAACTGGGCAAATACAAACTAGAACTCTCCTGTATGTAGAACTCACATCAATGCATGCAGTGTATATACTCTCGCTTGAAACAGTACTGACGAGGCAGACCTATGTGCTTGACAGTTTGATTGTTCTGCCATCAACTATCAGCAGCTGGGAACAGGTAGAATGTGAGAAACATCTGGAATCCAGCAGAACACCAGCTGAGTATGTATTTATTACTAAGTGAAAACAAGGAGTGACTTCTGAGCTATTTTCCAAACCAACTGTCAATTCCTGCTGCTAGATGGGTTTTGGACAATTGTTATAAGCCCTGCGAGGCAACTTTGCTGTAAAGACAGGGACCTCTGCACGCTGTGGACAAGAACGGCATACCATGTGCACGGTCTGTGTAGTCATCCTGGATTAGCAGTGCAGAAACAACCACAGCCAAACAGACACTGATGAGTACTCCTAACCATTCTATGAATATTTACATCCTGAGGAAAGATCAGGAAGTTGTTTGTCTTCTGGTCATTGAAAAACCTCTTCCTGCTGTTCAAGGGATGGAAAATCCTACTTTACTATTTGCACTTAAGAGAAGATCCCAAGCATGATTCACACGTCTGAGTATCTACTAACAAATCCTTCCAGATGGTGACAGTTCTGAGGTTAAAAGCTCAAAACATCGATCAAGTGGCTAAATACCAAACAGACAGTAGTTACACAAAAAACCATCTCTGGTTCAAAATACAGTGTTTTTTAATATCAGAAATAGCTGGTGTCTTGAAATTGTCAAAAGCCATGGAGCTCGTGTCAATTTTACTCCTGCTCCATGATTCTGAAGCTTAATAGTCTTAGAACTTGGGTGACATCGTACTACCCTGGTCAACAATTACTTCCCAGCAATGAGCCCCTTCATAACCAAAGCAGGAAAGGGGAAGATGGTATGCTCAACCAAACACTTTGGGAAGGTATTTAGCAAAGCCACAAGTCCACTGGAAGAAATACATAGTTTGACTACCCCACCTGGTAACTGCAAAGCAGACAAGATACTCAGCTCTGAGGAAGAGCTTTTGCAATAACAGCACACCATCACAGAAGCCAGACCCAGAAGCACTGCTATACCCTTTTGAAATCCTAACTGAAGCCTCTCAAGGCATCGCTGTTTCTCTCAAAATCCTCTCCTGAAGTTCTGCTGTAATGTTATGAAGTTCTTGAGACTGTGAAGTCTGGGCATCAATTTTCCATGGACAACGATAGTCTAGTTTTCACAAGGATCTCATGCAAGCACTTCTTCAAGGTTGTTACTTTCAGTCAAACAAACAAGCTTTTGTTCCGAAAACAAGTTTCACTTGTTCTGGCTATCAGAACTCTACAGGGAGTTTATATTCAGAAGAAACACAGGCTCTCACACTAGTGCTGACAGAGTCATCTTTGTTTTCTCCACATTCTTACTGCTGTAACTCCAAACACTTCAGAGAAAACAAAAACCATGGAGAAGTAGTAGCTTTTCTACAGTGGACTCATTCCACTATTGCAAGTGGTCTACAGAAGTTCGAGGAAAACACCATCCTCTTTATGAAAATTCTGTTCTAAAGATTATGCCATCTGATTTACTAGTTCAACAAGTGAAGCCTGTTGTAAAATGATCGAGCTGTTTTGCTATTTAGATGGCACTAGAGGAGGATCCAGGTTCTGTGAAGGCGGTAGTGGATTGCAGCATACTCTCCTACAGCTGTGAATACTAAAATGCAGCCCCAAGGCAACAGGGGAAAAGTAATGTCAAGATGATGCTCTTTACTGACACACAGTTTTGGGGCAGGGAAAAGACTCAGAGGGCTGTGAAATCTACTTGCTGTTGAGAACTTGTTTCCATAAAGCAAACACATAATGTCTAATTCATCAGATGGGGAAAAAATTGACACCTAAAATGGATCTTTTGTTTTTTAAAGATCTAAAAAAAACCTAAGTGGTTTCAAGCGACTTGAAAGTTATAAAGGACTCCAAAATGACTCCTGTACTGCCAGATAGTTTTATTAGATTAACCTATTTTAGATAAACATGATTTACAAATTGTAATCTGCAGAAAGACTCCAAGAAACTTCAAATCCATGAAGTGCCCGCATGTGTAATTTACGTAGGTGTCTCAACCCCTCACTGAGGGATCGTGAAATGCCAATATACTTACAGTTCCACCCATGTGAGGTGGCAGATACTCTGCACTGATGTATTCCTGCACATCACTCTTGTTTGTGAACTTCAGCATGCTTATTGCCTCTGGGCCAAGCCAACCCTTCACAATTTTAAAAGCAGCTTTAAAAAAAAACACACAGCAAAAGAAAGAAGTTGATTTTTGCAGTGCAATGATAGATATTATAAAGTAGAAGTGAGCTACATCCCGTAAGTTACAGCAGGATTTGCTCTGAATACAGTGCTAGACAGAAGTATGCGACCTACAAACTGATGGACTTGAGTTTAAAGAATTCCAACATTCAGCTGTATCTACACAGAGCAGGAAAATACTTCCTGTTTGTGTTATTTTAAGTAGCTATCAAACTAAAAAAAACCCCAAACAAAACCCAAACAAGACCAAGAAAACCAAGTAACAACTCACCATTCATGATCCACGGCATTTCAAAGATCACTATCTTTGCTGAAAAGACAAAGACAAGGAAATAAACTGAATTCCATGTGTGTATTTCTCTGTTTAAGAGGAAGCACAATAATTGCTTTCAAGAAGTGACTACTCATTTTTAGAAAGCTCCATGTTCACTCCCTCCAGCAGCAATTGTTGTATAAACAACTGCTTAAACCCCTTTCTGTTGCTCTAGCTGTTTGCTTAGCGAACTGTTATTTTACATGGTATACTGTTCCTGTTTTTCTCTGGGACACTGCTTTTCTGACATAAGTTAACTAGCAAATATTCTCCCCAGATAAAAATCTCAGCTTGACCTAGAAAAGGAGCTACTGAAAAGGAAGTTTAACAAGTCTATTCAGCACATCTTCTTCCCAAAGAAACAAAACAGCAAGGAGATTTATAAATCTATAGGTTTTCCAAGCTTGATTTGTTTTAGCAGGCAAGTCCAGAGTTAGCACTGTGAGACTAGGAAGAGCACCACATATTTTGTCTTGAACATCAGAGAACCTGTTTCCAAGTCCAGTATTTAATTAAAAGTGGTATCTTTGAGTATTAGATTTTTCTTGCCAGAGTTTATTCTGTACAGAATTTCTAAACTCAGACATTTTCACCTAAACTTTGAGCTGGCAAAGCACCTCGTGCTTGCCTATTTCCAGAAACAATTAGCGGGCAAGTACACAGGCTTGTGTTTTTTTAAGTGTGCAAACAAACATGTCTTATTCCTGTTCTGAGTAAACAACTGCTCCTGGAAACTTCCTATAGCCATTCTGTCTTTGTACCCTTTAGAATCCTTGAAGGGACAAACAGTCACGCAAGTCTGCAAAGCTTCTACCCCAGTAACAAGGAGCAAAGGAAAATCCAGGTCAATTTTTGGTTCTACTAGCTGCTCATATTTATTTTTGATCTGTAAAAACACTTCTTGGGTTATTTTTTCATGAAAAGACATCTGATTTTTGATGTACATGAAGTTTATTTACAACACAACATTGTTATGAGCACAAAACTAGTCTGAATCTGGTATAGTTACCACATAAAGCACGTGAAAAGTGTCAGTTTCCCCCACCGTGTGCATTATAAAATGCTCCTGTTACCAGTCTACAGTGCTTAAGATTTAATACACAATACTTACTGAGGAAGTTAGGGTAATAATCTGTGAAACAGTTAACAATAAACCGAACAAAATCCAAGTCCTAAAATAAAGCAGAATAAATGCTATGTAAATTAAAACATTCAATACACAGGGTTAAAGTAAGGCATGAGATACTGTTACTGTGAGCATCGACATTCAAGCTTTACACAGAACAGCAAGCACAATTTAAACTCAATGCAGTGCCTTCACAGGCCTGAAATGCTGCAGGATTGTGGCCAAACACAGGTTTGTGATCTAAGGAAGCAGTCAACAACAGTCAGATAACTAAACTAGTTCAGAATACCCACGGGATTTAAGTTGTACAGGAAAACAACCTTTGGCACTGCAGAAGTTTGACAGGCAATCTAGAAGTCTTAGAAGGGAGAACATTAAGCAGACTGAAATTTTCCTCTCAATATCCAGCCTTTCTTATTGTTCTCAAAAGATATTAGAGAGGAAAAAGTTATCCTTTTAAGGGAATTCTTGCTTTCAGTATTAATTTACGGAACATAGAAAGCTGTGAGCAGAGGCAGTGCTCCAAGTGCTTGTGTACCACCCATTTTTAGGGTGCTTCTATCCAGTGAGCAAACAGAACACAGTCAAGACTCCATTGCTAAACCCAGGAATTAAACAGACTAGGCAGTAAACTGCAAAGAAGGCATTTTGTGAAGCAGAGGTACTTTTCCACAGTAAGGTACTCTGTTTAGGTGGAAAGCCTGCTGTGAGCACTCCTACCTGCCCCAGTCTAACAAACAGCCACTACACTACTACTTTCAGAAACAGTACCAAATATATTACTGCTGGAGGATCAAAAGCCAGGTCTGGACAGTAAAAATGCTCTGTTGAATGGGTTCCTGGAGTGATGTAAATATGCTATTACAGTATTCATTGAGAGAGACAAAAACACCCCAACACCCTGTATAAGAGGATTACCCACACTCTGAATGCAGCTTCAGTGACTATAAACTGAAAGCTTGGCGTCTTCAGAGGCAGAAGGTAGTCTTAAACAGAAGCATTTATCTCAACTGGCTGATGCTTGTTCCAAGCACTTCACTCCAATCTTTCATCTAATAGCACACAGCGATAGCTTTTCAGGCAACGATTAGAGCCTCCTCTGCATTAACAAGGCTGTTGATCTTTACTCTGCTGCTTATCCAAAAGGCAGCACCACCAAGTATTAGGAGGATGGATCCATTATTTTGCTAAAAGTCTGGAATAAGACAGCAAACCATTCAGCAGCTGCATCTATTCTAGTTACTGGAACTGGTGAAACGAGGCATGAGTCACCAGAATTAAGTGGCTCCATACCAGTGAAATCTGACAGAGGGTATCCATAGCAGTGGAATAAACAAACGCAGCATCCTCTGCAAGAGGGCTCAGCAATCGGAGGTTTTAGGATAAATTTTACCCATTAAAAAAAGTATTCCTGTTCTGTGATAAACACACTAGCTACAAAGCAACAGACTCTACAGCGGGATGTTTCCGAGTGGTACTTCCTGTGATTATGTCTCTGGAAGTCACAAAGACACCGCCAAAGTCACTTCAGGACACGCTCCATAAAACCCAAATAAAGATGCGGGGTTTTTAAATGCCAAGGAAATCACTACAGTCCTTTACTGTTACACAGAACCATGGCTCCAGTTGTTATCTTTAGGAGTATGGGCAGAATTGTCTCCACACAGGTAAGACCACCAAACCTGCCCCACAAAGCTGAAGTACACCATTATTAGTCAAAACACCGCGCTCAAAAGGTGGTGGGCCCTGTACTGCAGAGCTGCAAGGATCAAATACAAAGTGTATGTCAATTTCTCTCAATATTTACTCTTCCCCTACAAGTTTAGTAAACTAAGTCCTTGAACAAAGGAAACAAACTTATTCCTTTGTATGTTGTGCCAACTGAAATCCATCTGTGGGAAAAAGGCAGGCATGGACGCCAAGTTACAACAACAGGTTCACACAGGTCACAAGAATCACCACAGCAAAAGCAAAAATAAAGCACCCTCAAACACCAGTGAGATTTCAGAGGTCATGTAAAAGCATGTTGGACACTTTCTGAATGCTACTGTTTTAAAGGAAAAACACCCTGTGTGGAAGAGTTCTGTGGAAACTTTACCAGCAGCACTTAAGAGACCAGCAACTCAGGAACAGTTCTTAAATACATTTAAGCCTCACAGAACATACATGGACAGTTTGCTACCTTCTGATGAGCACCTGAACTCAGAATCACACAGAATATATAGCTGGAAAGGACCTGCTACATCACAGAGTCCAACCATACCCACAACCACAACTACCTAATCGATGGAAACCCACAAAATATTCTCCTCCCTGCTGCCACCCTTAGCAGGTCATGAAGCACCATGGCTACACAGTTATTAAACACCTCCAGGGATGGGGACTCCACCTCCCTGGGAAGGCCATAACAGTGCCTCTCCCTCCTTTCTGTAAAGAATGTCTTCATAGTATCCAATCTCAGCCTCCCCATGTCAACTTCAGGCCATTTCCCCAAGTTCTAGTTACCAAGTTAGTTACCAAGGAAGAGAGGCCAACACCCACCTCTCTACAACCTCCCCTCAGGTAGCTGTAGAGGACAATGAGGTGTCTCCCCCAGCCTCCTCAAAGCATTCTCTAATGCTACTTTTAGAGACTATTAAGTAAACATAACTCCTCTTGACATAACTGTAGAATCACTACAGAAGCCCACAGCAAAGGTGAAATCCTACAGGACAGCACACATCGGATGGAAAATGGTAAGGCAGGACCAGGACTGTCAGTTGAAAACGCTGGCTTGGTCAGCACAAACCAAATGTTCTCAGCCACTGCACTGATGGGTTTTAATGCTTCCCCATGAATTTTTTTCTATCACTCTTTACTGACTGAGTCATTTAAAAAAAGGATGACAAAAAAAATGGAGCAGTAGCAACTGAATGCACAACAGAGAATGGCTCAGCCTAGTTTTTAAGCACTCAAACAGCAGTAAAGTTCTACTACTGTCATGAACAACTGGCAAGCCAAGGTGGTGAGTAACTATTGAACACCATCACTTCGGCTAAGTCGTAATTTAAAAGCAAGTTGTGAGTGTGTTGCATGACTTCAGTTTCTTATATAAATAATTTTTGAAACTACTGGAGTCACAGGACAAAGTTCTATCTGTTAGTGATGTGAGGGACTGCACAGGGACTCCCATTTTCTTGGGACACAGGTTAAACAGACCACAAAGTAATGAGAAAACCACAATGAAAATACTTACTATGTTACTGATTCCAGTTTCAGCCATGTCAAACACCACTGTTAAGGCCTTTCCGTTCTCTCTCTTGGAATAATGTTCTAACCAAAAAGCTACCAGTTTCTTTTTGTCTAGTTGCTGTTTAGGATCTTTCGTATGAAGTTTCACTCTGAACCAAACTTGTGAGGGGGGAAAAAAAGAAAAACATATACAAAAACTGAAACAGATTCAAGTTAACCAAAAGCATCATGAAGATTATTCAAGACTGCAGGACTGCACTGAAGTTTATTAACACCAATTATGCAGGATGCACTGAAATTTATTAACACCCCTGAATCTGCTGCCTAATCTTTCTTTTTAATGAAGATATGAAAGAATTACAGTACAGGGTATAACCCAGCCACCCCACTTTTCAAGTATGTAAACACTACTGATGCAGATTATTGTTTGAGAGTTTAAAATTAAATCATGTGGACCTTAGAAAAAAGATAGGGAGAACAAAGTAATGCTTTTGAAATTTCTATTTCATTTTCTCTTGGGTTCTCTCCCTCACTGTAGCTAATGTGCTTGGAAAAACTGTTTATACACACATTACAATTTACATAAAAAGCAAAAGCCATTTCTAAAGCAAAGTTAAAAATATCCAGAAGAGCAACATTTATAAATTAATAGTCCAAAATATAACCTGGAATAAGAAACAAGTCACACAGTCATCATTAACTAGGGCCTGCAAATTCAGACTTTCAAGAAGATGCCCCTACAAAGTGCCTACTTTACATAGCTCAATGAGAATAGAGCATGCTGCCCTTCCTCTTCACCAAAATACAATCTGGATCTCACGCAAATCAGTTTAATATTTCAGGGCTTTTTTCCAAGATTCAAGAAAACCTTACGAGGTACTTGTTTAAAAATTCTCTTAAGCTCAATTAGAAGTAAATATACAAAATGGATCAGAAAATAAAGTTGACCATCTATTATAGAATAGTTTCAAAGACTTCAGAAGTATTTCAGGCAACATTTTTGCAGGGCAAAACTTGTACTTCAATGGCTACAAGTTAGTCTCACAATTGGAGAGATTATTATCCAACAATTCTCAGCTGTCCACACTGTTACTGAACCTTACAATGCCAACCAAAATTAAAGAACCCACAAGAAAAGCACTGCAGACCTCCTGTGAGCTGCTAGAAATGCAGTGACCCCACACTGTAATAACGCATGTTTGTATTAACCATATACTCACCACAGTAGATACGGAAACACTTCAACGGGAGAGCTAAAAACTGCCTTATTGTTAGGCTACAGATTTTCAGTTTTAGAAAGCTGCTGATAAAGTGTTTCCAGTCTACTCGTGTGACCCACTAAGACACTCAAAGTTACTCACTTCTCAATATGTTTAGTAAAACAGTCACTAAGATATAGTTACTTTTAAAGTAGAAGCCTTTCTTTTTTGAAACAGATGCTGAAATGCTCCAAGCTTATTAATGACCAATGACTGCAAGTCTCGTTCTGCGTAACTTACATAGTTTATAGCCCTCTTTATCATATCCATGCAGAAAAATAGCACCGTTTTCAAATAACCATTTTGGGAGGACAGACTCTGACAGATCTGCAAAGGCAAGGGAAATATTAATGGTATTAATAATCACATTGGTATTTATCACTAAAAACACACAAGTTTAGCAGCAAAACACAAAAATGTCTCTATAAGCGGCTTTACAAGGCCCTTAACTAAAGGAAAACACCAGGCTTATTTGAAGTGTTAAGTATCTTCTGCCTCTCGTGTTGTAGAGTAGGATCTAATTATGAAGTTAGAATTAAAAAATCATGTAAGAATTGTTGCAAATGGTTATTTTAATCAAATCTAAGGTCTACCCTCTAGTCTGAAGCATGAAGTCATACCTAAAACCTTCAAAACATTCTCACAGCATGAAAACCATGTCTGTTCTGCCTTGTCTATCAAGCCAGTGCTGCTATGATGAACAGAGCCCTGTTTTGTGTGGATTTTGTTGTTGTTGCTTGACTCTACGGATTCCTTTCTGGTAAAGGCAAAAAGGAACAAGCGATGCTGCCTGCCTGCTGTACACTTAAAGCAGTCATTCAACAGGAATATGTAGGACCACAACAAACTCCCAACAGTAAAACACTGATCATCATAAAATATGGGGTTTTTTTACCCAGTAGAAAATGTCTTTCTTGGTGCTCTGCAATACTTACAAAACCTTTGAAGGTACATAATGAAACTACATGCAGAGGTCAGTTTAGTTCACCAGGAATGCATCACACACCAAAAAATTATATTAACATGGCTTACCATTCACTGTGTATTCTTTCCTCCACTGAAAGCTTTCATCAATCATCTTTAACGTATCATCCACGACATCGTGACGCCAAATCAGATAATTTTCAACCCATTTATCATCTTGCTGAAGTCTTTCCACGTCCCTGGAATCATATTTGTCTGCTTTATCTAGCAAATAAATTAATTATTGTAAGAAGATAGCATAGGCATCGACGTGCAGAACCATGAAACATTAAAATTACTATTTTTGACCACATGCTACACTAATAGAATTGTTTTCTTTGAAAACTCCACACACTCCAAATTTGTTATGAAACAGTCTCACAGTACTGATGAGGCTGGAAAAGACCTTCAAGATCATCCAGTCCAACCTAAAACCAACCAAATAAACTGAGTGTCTGACATCTAGATCATGCCACTCAGCACTTCATCCAGCCTGACCTTAAACACCTCCAGAGAGCTTACTGAACATAAACTACATGAAAATCCAGACTAGTGCAAAACACCCAAGCCTCAAACTCTCCTTGCATCGGATTAACATATATTACACAGAATCCCAGGCTGTTAGGGATTGGAAGGAACCTCAAAAGATCATCCAGCCCAATCCGCCTGCCACAGCAGGATCCCCTAGATCCAGTTGCACAGGAACAGTCCAGGCAGGTTTTATATGTCCAGAGGAGCAGACTCTACAACACCCTCCAGGCAGCCCATCCCAGTGCTCTGTTAACCTCTTCACGATGAGGGTTCCTCTCATCTTTATGTGGAACCTCCTAAGTTCCAGCTGACACCTGTTGCTCCTTGTCCTATCGTTGAATGGCACTGAGCAGAGCAGGGCTGCTTCCTCCTGACACCTGCCCTTTCCATACTGATCAACATTAATGAGGTAACCCCTCAGTCTCAGTTTTTCTAAGCTCAAGAGATCTACCTCCCTCAGCCTTTCCTTATCAGGGAAATGTTCCATTCCCTTCATCTTCGTGGCTCTGCAACATTAGGAAGATGAGAAAGGAGCTGCTTCTGCTCCCAACTTGTACTGTTTTTTAAATGGGAAAATTTAAACAGGAAAGTAAAATACAAACACAACAACTACTTTTATTGTAGACACGGTTAAACAAAGCCTCAGTATTTGTATCCATGCTCTTCTTTGTCTGCAGAAACTGTGTGACTCAAATGTAAATCCAGTACATGCGCACAGAAGACAGCTGACGACAACATTGACACACATCTGCTACCAACTGAAAAAACTTGAGCTCTGTCTATCAGATTTGTGATGCACATGCGAAAAGATGCGGGGTTGTTAACAGATGTTGATCTTCACATACCAGAAAGACTATTCCCTCCATCAGCAGCAAACTAAATAAGCAGTTTCAGTGCCATCACAATTAAAATAACTACTCAGAACTGGTGGTCAAGGGATGTGTATTTTCATCAGTCTTCAAGCAAGATGTTAAGAAACCATTAAACCCTGATAATACTTTTAGTGTTACTGATCTACAAGCAAATATGACCCATCTTGTCTTCCCATTTATGCTGTTTCCATTCACAAATTAGTCAGTGTTACTGTAGGAATACACCCAATTTAAATGAGTCCATTCACCAAGTTATTAGAGTTGCATTTCCCCAAAGCATTTCTTCCCATCCTACTGTTTATCACAAGATCTATTCAATGCCTTCATTAGATGAGGTTTCTCTTTCCCTTTATCCCACCCCACTGACATTTTGTTCCTTAGCTAAGCCTGTAGTCAAATTCTACTTCCCCTACTGCTAGTCCCCAACTTGCTCCTCTCTGCCCTAAAGTCGACAACCCACCAAACCCTCCCAGTCTTCCAGTTTCTTTTCTCATCATCTACATACATGCACCAGGCAATTTAGGCCTTATGTTATGACTAAGGCCAGAAAAGTGAACACTCAGCACGAGACTGAAATGCTGTTTAAGCTCTCTGTATCTCTCGATCAGCCACACATGGAACAAGCTGCAAAGAACTGGATGGGAGTCTGAGCAACCTGGTTTAGTGAGAGGTGTCCCTGAATATGTCAGGGGTGTTGGAACTTGGATGATCCATAGAGTCCCTTCCAACCTAAACCATGCTATGATTCTGGGTATTAAATTCCCCCCATGATTTATGATTTGGTCAGTTTTGCCTGACAAATGCTCACAGTACCTAGCTTCAAGTCAGAATCATAAAAAATTAACAACACAAGGTATTTCTGCAGGTCATATGTCTTAACTCCCGCTCACAGCAAGACTAACTACCATGTTTTAACATGTCACTAAGTACCTCCCTGGGCAGCCTGCTCCAATCCCAGTCAGTGAAGACATTTTTCTTCATGTCTAATCTAAACCTCCCCTGGCACAACCTAAGGCCATTTCCTCTTGCCCAACTGAAAATGACCTAGGAGAAGATACAGATACCACGTTGCTACAACCTTCTTTCAGGTAGTTGTAAAGAGCAATACAGTCTCCCCTCAACCTCCTTTTCTCCAGACTAAACCAGCCCAGTCCCCTCAGCCACTCCTCATTAGACCTGTACTTTCATCAGATCTGTGTTCCAGGCCCTCCACCAGCTTTGTTACTCTTCCTTGGACACGTTCCAGCATCTCAAAGCTTTTCTTGTATTGAGGTGCCCAAAACTCAACACAATACTTGAGATGAGGCCTTGCCAGCACCAAGTGTAGGGAGATGATCACCTCTCTAGTCCTGTTGGTCACACTAATTTTGATGCAGGCTAAGATGCCAGGAGCTTTCTTGGCCACCTGGGCACATTGTTGACTCATGCTCAGCCAGCTGTCAATCAATATCCCCAGGTCCTTTTCCACTGAGCAGTGCTCCAGACACTCTTCCACAATCCCATGTTGTTGCACGAGGTTACTGGGACCAAAAAGCAGGATCTTGGTTATTCTTCATTCAATAACCCTTAACACACAGTAGCTTCCAGCTAAAGAGAGCAACTGCAGTTAATCAGGGGTTTTCCAAGATCAGCCCCATGTATGTCCTATTTGTATAAAAGATTCATGTACTGTACATTTAAAAGAGAAAAGCCACACACTACCAGGTAGAAACTAAGAGAGTAATGATTCACACTGCCTTCTGAGGCTCTCTTCACTGAAAGGAAGTGGGGCATCTGAAAGCAGAACTGTCAGAATGATAGAAACTGAGCTAGTCTGTCAAAGGGCAATTTAAAAATGTCACACAACGCTGAGGAACATGTCTCAGAACACGTGTTTCTGGGACCCTACGGAGTTTTTCCAGACTCTGAACTTAGATAATCAAGAAAAATTGAAAATGTAACTTTGTGAATATTTTAATCCACTAATTAAAAATAATTTAAAGAGGAATTCCTATTCAAATCTGTGCATTTCCCATCATTTTGTAGTTATCTAGAAACTTGCTTTCAAATTATGTGATATTTCTAATTTTAAATAATTAATGAAGCACATGACTGCAGTGACTGGATAATTAGAAGCTTCTGGAGTTAAAACACAATCATTTGAAAGAAAATAGGCCTTTGGGGTTCTCAACACATAATTTAAACTGCACAGCAATGAAAAGGCCAAAAAGGAAATAGAAGTTGAAAAACACCCCAGTGGAAATTCAGGTGAAACTATAAAGTGAAGTATCTTACCTCAGACAGACAATTTCCAAACCTAGCCACTCAGATGCCTGTAAGAACATAGTGATGCCTCCCTGAGCACAAAATGTAAGTGCCTCTTTCTTCACACCTGCAGAACCACCAAGAAGCTGAGACACTAAGTTTAGTCATTGTCTACTTAGGCAGATGGACATCTCTGTAATTAAGACCATACCAATTTCATAAGGCATTGGAACACACCCAGCTTACCCCAAGCTTAATAGAAGGAACAGCCTGCACAGCTCTTAAGAAAGGCTAAGTGAAAGCCACAGCGGTTGCCAGATTACTGTAAACATTCACTGGTTATGACAACTGTCCAGCATCTTGGAGATCTGATTCCTCCCTCCTTCCAAGAGATATAAACCTTTCAGTACGCCAGAATATTTCCACAGCCAGGAAAAAAGCAGAACTGAGATGCTGTGATACTTTTGAGCTGGTAAGCTGTACAGAAATGAAGACTCTAATCCAGAGAAGCAAGACCAATCTGCTTGTCAAATTTGATATTTACCAGAGCACTAAAAACAAAGTTATGAGGGAGTAACTGTGACAACAGCAGGACACTGCTAAATTTAGCTCTCTTCATTCTCTTAGCTAAAAGCTAAGTAAATTTAACTGAGCAAGAAGACTGACCAGGTCTCAAAATTCATCATTTTTACTTAACCTCACGCTAAAAGTTACTACCATTTCTTCATCGACCACTTAGGGCCAAGGCAGAAGACAGAAAAAGTTATGAATAGCAGCTACAATACAACAGCACTGAAAAGAAGCCCAGAATCGTGGCGAACTAAACCCAAGTTCCACTGCAACACTTCCACTGGGAGAAGTCATTGATTCTCTGATGTACAAATTGCAACATCCCTTCTTGTCACCTATTTTATTCAGTGCCATCCACATTACAAGGAAGCAAATGCTGCACTGCTGTGTGTTCTTCTGGCACTCATGCTTTAGGAAAAATAGAAACGTGAGAATATTCAACAAGAATGCAGAAGAAAGAGTACAGGACTGGGAAAAACAAGCAACACAGTGAAGTCCCACACTCCAGAGAAGGTTAGAATTCAGATCCTGTATGACTGACTCCTCCCTGCAGGAGGGACTGGTGTCTAGGAAAGAAATGTTACAGAACAAGTTGTATACAAGGCTAAGGAGGAACAGCAAGTACATACCTCGGAATAGAGGAAAATATCCACTGCATTGTGAAAAAACAGGAAAAAAGCAGCTTAATGCCAAGGTTTTTGTTACACAAAGCCTATCTGTTTTACTACTGAAGCTCACTATTTCAGCCAAGCAGTCTCAGATCTGAAACAGTCATAATTATTCCTCTGACCTTGCATAGAAAAACTACTTTGTTGATGCCTAACAAGTACTATAACCATGCAGGTATGCACCTTCAGTTGCTAGATGAGGAAATGAGCAAGTTTGAAAATTTAAGAGGGCTGGTAATACAAGAGAGGAAGAAACAATATTCCCACCCAGTGAGCAGTTATTGCAACAAAACCAAGCAGAAACTGAGTATACACCTCCCTAATTTGTGATAAATTTGACCTTAGCACGTTGAACACTCCGAGTGACAGACTACTTTCAACAGAAAGCTCAAACATTACTATCACATAGCTTCCTGGAAATGTTTTTATCTAATCCATATATGGTTTCCTGTATTACCCTTCCAGCAATTCTCAGCCAGAAAGCCAAGAATCAGGAAAAATGTGTTTTTCAGAGCATAAACAGATATAAGCAGGTATGAAAAACCCTTGAAGAGTTTTCCACAATAGCCACATCACTGCAGGGATTTATTTTGGGGACACCCCACATGGCTAACACACATTCTGCTACTGACTTAAAGTCAGCAAAATAAACTTTATTAGAGTAGGAAACCTCTCTTGCAAAATATTTTTCTGCAAATTAAGCTTTATTTAAAGGAGCAAGGATGCAAATAGATAGAGGCAGGGAACATGAACAGTAAGAAATGATAATTATATAAAAGGAAGTGTGGGAGACACTTGTTGAATGGAAAAATCTAGTGAGATAGAAATAATTTCCACTATAATATTAAAAAAGTAGTAGCCCAGAAATAAAAGCTAACTTTTTAAATCCTCTAAGGAATGAAAATGCTCTGAAGAGACAAAGCTGTTTACTAGAAAACATAGTTAGTACCAGCCAGCACTGGAAAACTAATCTTTTGTTTTCCTCGTTCCTGTCACTACGCAAATCATTTACATCACCAGCTCTCACAAAGAAGTCAAACAGACAAACAGCAATTAGGCTCAGAAAATGCAAAGACAAAGTGCTGCCCACAAGCTCAGTGTTTGCTACTCTGCTGCTCTGCAATTGGTGGGTTACTTCAGCAAGAAAGTTCTGGTGTGAGCTTTGAGGAAATGAGCCAGTAAAGTTCCCCAACACACTATGTTCCAAACTGCATCCACCTATTAAAACAATCACTTGATTGAGCCTCACAACTAAGACGATTGTGTAATTGGGAAATGAGATCTCTGCCGTCTTCAAATGCTGAACAAAGCTTTTCCCATTCTACCTTGAAAATTAGGGCCAGAATATCACATGGATATAACTCACAGGAAGCATTCCCACACATATTAAAGGTGGGAATTTACTACTAGATTGTTCAGAAACAGGTGTAATGTATATTTTACATTCTATCTTCATCTAAAGCATTACAATTGATTAGCAGAACAAAAACATCCTGTAAGTTTTCATTTCACAACAAAAACAAACGTTACTGCAAGATCATCACAGCAATTGTGACTATTAGCAATTCTTCCTGCATGGGAAGGGGGAAACAAGTAACAGCTAACTACGGGTTCCATAATAAGGAAGAATTGCTTCATAACCCAGTCTCTACAATAGTCAGCAGCGCTGTCTTCCTCGAGAGGGAAAATAAACCATTACCCCAGAAACAAAACTCCCTGAAAATCTCACTTTAAAGACTCGCAGCTCATCTGTAAATGAAATTAGGTTCATTATGGAGACCGACACAATATACAACCACATTGAATTTTCAAAGTGTCAGTTTCTCAGTGTGCTTTCACAGTGACCTTAGTTTTGAAATCAGACTAAAACTGCTGGTTATGAAGCAATCACCTGTACCTTTACAGCACAGAAGGTCCCATGTTTAAGGATGTTTGTAATTAGGCATTTCCATGCTCCTTTTTCGAGTAAGAATAAACGAATGCAGTGTAAAACATACACAGTAAGGACTGAAGAACCACAATAAAGTAAACTCTGTTTTTCACACTTGAAGTGGGCATGACGACATTCATTTGCTTGTGGCATTCCTGTATTCAAGGGAGGGACTTGAAAATAATCCAAGAAATAATCCTAATCCTGTTTTCTTGAAAGAGCTAGAAACCCTAAACCACGATGCAAAAGTGGGTTTACTGAGAAAATGTTCAAGAATATTGCAAATAGGATTACAGCTTACCTTGCAACAGTTCTCCATTATTTTAATGGCTCTAACAACCAGCCAAACAGAGCCTTCACTACAGCTAGAAAAACCTGGGGGATTCCACAACTGCAAAGGACAGTTAAACTGAAAAGCTAAGATTCCCTTTCAGCAGTAACTGTCCCAAAGGAGAACTAGGCTTTCTTAAGTATTTTTTTATGAGCATGACTTTGGGATAATAAAACACAAAGCAAGATGAATCACTTCTCATAGGGAAATGTGTGCATTAAGTGAAAACATCTACAGATAAAAGAATTCTCAACTTAAGATGATCATCCATTTGCTTAAGCTTTAAGTTTGACAGATACATCTTTCTTCACACTGCAGTACCCAAATGTGTTCTTCCATGCACTATTCCAGTAACTTGGCTATCTTACCAGAAATACAGGTCAGCCCCAATCAAGGCCAAGCTACTTTCCTTTATGAAAGTTAGCAGACCATTTGAAACAATTGCACTAAAGACTCTCAAAGTTTGCCAGAAAACTGCTACAGCCCGTCATAAAGAAGTGATAGAAGGGTGCCACCCTTACGTAAACGCGTTAACTAGGTAACCTCAAAAAATCTCATCAAGAACATCAAAGCAAGGCATGTGCCTACAGGACTGAGGGCTGTATTAAAGGAGAAGCACGCAGCTCCTAAACTACCGAGCTCTTAGTGTATTTGCATTGGATAGAAGCACATATTTAACAGAAAGTATGTGCTGATTACTGCAGTTATTAGCATACTCCTACCATAAGCAATGCAAATCAACCTTGTAATGAAAGGAAATCCCTGCGGGCTTACCCTGGTATTCCCTTTGGCCAGCACATCCTTGCCTTCATTTACAAGAAGCAAAGCATCTACACTGAAGAACTGAGCTGAAGGTACAGCACGATTTTAAGAGAGGCTTCCTACTCCAATTAAAAAAAAGACAATCTTAACTATGACTTTAAGTCAGTAGCAAAACATAGTTTAGCCATACAGGGCATCCTCACAAGCTCCTGTAGCCGTATGACTACCGTAGAACTCTTAACTAAAGGGCAGCATGAATGAAAGTTGCAAGTTACTCTAGAAGAAGGGTTCTTCTCTCGACAAACTTGTTGAGGTCAGGATTATTCTTTCCTTCCATGCTTTGCACCCAAAAAGCACCAAACACAGCAGTTGCCCTGACCCCACAGGTCAGCAAAAAGCTGAGAGTGAAAAGGCTCCGGATCTCTGCTCCAACACTCTTTGCTGGCCAAGAGAGAGTCAGAAGCGAACCCCGAGAGCCACCGCAGAAACCCCCTGCTCTGCGCATCGCTCCCACCCAGCAGCTCCAGACGCCAAAAGACAGCAGCAACCGCGTTCACCCAAGACAACCCATAAGAGACGAAGAACACCAGGCAAACCGCCCCCCCAGACACCGCCCCATGGGGCCAGGACAGGGACCCACTTCCTGAGCGCAGCCGACAGAGCTCTCACCTGACAGGTAGTCGGCCTCGAAACGCCGCCGCGTCTCGCCGATCAGCGCGGCCTTGTCCTGGCGCTGTGAGGGGAAACAAGAAACAGGGGGAAGCATGAAAGGCAGGGAAAGGCCCGGGAAGAGACCCCAGGCTCTCACCTGCTCGGCGGGATCTACCACCCCTACGCTCCCTCGCCCAGCCCAACGCGCCGGGGAAGCTCCGGCGAGAAGGGGCCCAGCAGGCCGGCACTCACCTCAGCCATCGCCCGCCCGAGCCGCCGCTCCAGCCGCGCCAGGGGCACGGAGAAATTGGGAGGGAGGCGGCGCGTGACCCCGGCGCGGGGCGCGGGGGCGGGGCCTGACGGCGCTCGCCGATCAGCGGCGACCAATCAAGTGCGGGCCCAGCTCCCCTCACCGGTGCTCAGGCCTTAGCTCCGCCCCCTCTCCTGGCTCCTCTAGCACCGCCCCCTCCCACCGCCCCCGCTTCCCTTCCCGTGGTGCTTTTCGGCGCGCGCGGTTCGGAGCGGGTGCGCGTTGCGCTAGGGTTTGCGCTGCCCTTCTCACGGCCTCGCCTGAGCCCGGTGAGGCCTCGGCAGCTGGGTGAGGCCGAGCTGGCAGCGACCCGTGCCGTCATTCCCGCGGAGCGGGACAGGGAGGCTGGTAATGCTTTATAGCGGCTTTCGGGAGCGGAAGCTGGACCCGGGGCCCGCCGCCACTGCCATCATAGCCCTTGGAACGCTGCCTTAGGAGCCGCTGGGCGGAGGAGGGGGCTGTGAGGGGCGGTGGCTCCTCGGTTGTCTGCTCAGCCGGCGTTCGTAGCCTGAAAGCTGAGTGAAAGCGTCGCGGTTCACCGCGCTGCGTCCCCGGGGGTTTGGGGGGACGAGGGGAAGCGGCTCTTTGGCGGCAAAATTACTGAACTCTTCCTCATAAAACGTTCTGCTTCTAACCTTTAGAGTTTTAATGAAAAACGCACTCTAATTATTAATAGAACCTGTGCAAGAGTGAAGACTCTTAAATGTGAGAATTTGAAGTACCTTTGCTTTCTGGTCTGTTCAATGTTGGTGGAGTTGACACCTTAATTTGAATCACTCAGACGCTGCCTGTGTGTGATTTGGGTTGGTTTCTTTACATTTCTGTTATGAAGTTGTCGAGCAGCAATGTCATACTTTGGTAGAGAAATGTTAGAACGCATTTCTCTAGCTTAAATCTCTCAGTACTGAATTTGTTTAATTTCATTTTAATCTCTCAGTAGCACATGTGGTTCTCACACACAAATGACCCTATGTTATTGCTTTGCAATGCTTATTTTTTAAAGAGCATTTCAGCTAGTCCCTTGTTTTGATTGTTTATTTTGTAGATGGAAAACCTCCAGATATGTTAAAACTTCCTCAGAGAGGTAATCCTCACAAAGATGGAGATGTATACAGTTGTCTTGTAGAAGAATACAGATAGCAATAAAAGATGCTTATGGGTGACCAAGAACAACTCTTGTCCTACAATGGTGAAGTCCTTATATTTCATCTGTCAAAAACAACACATGTGGAGGGAGCAACTGATAAAACAACGGACTTATGCGTCAGAAGAATGGTGTTCAACAGAGACTCTAATCTGTTTGATCAGAAGTCTTCTGGAGTATTCAGCATGCATGGCAGTCACTTGAAAAGTGGAATAATTTGCTGTAGCTGCACAACAGATTCCAGAACAGGGATTATTCTTCCCTGCATTTTGATGAAAAAGAAAAAACGGAACAATGTTGTCAAGTACCTTGTATTGTTACTTCACAGCTCAAATCAATTTGAGCAGTCCTTTCATTTCAAATTGGATTATGAGCTGAAAGAAGACATCAGGTTGTTTACTGGCCCTTCAGTCTTGTGGAGGCATGCCAATAAGTTGTTTTACATCTCTTCTGGCACCTGCAGTATTCGAAGTGCTCCAGTTCAGCTTTCTTCAGTAGTGTGGACAGGTGAAATTGCGAATGAAGGCACGGTTGTCTTAGGAATAAGAACTGCTAGCCTGCCAGAGAGAGAAGATGTTGAGTTTTCCACATCAGACAGAGCCATCTGGGGTAGTGAGTTCTTTGGATTTGCAGTTGAAACTGAAAAAGTTCTGACTGGTCCGTGCTTTATGCCTCATGCTTACAGCAGTGTGATATCTTCTGTTTACATCTGCAAGAGTGAAATGTGGAGGAAACGGCTCCGAATATCACTTGTTGCTGTAACTCGCAAGAATCAGCTTGTTTGGTTCCAAGATGGTCTTCCTAAAGGTGTTTGTGAGCTTCCTTATGAGAAACCATGTTCGGTAAAAGCAGCTGTAACCAGCAGTAGTGATTTGCTATTTATTGTGTCTTTTACCTCTGGAAATAGCTGTGTTGTACAGAAGAAAGACAGCTTACAGGTACTGGTGGCTTCTTTTTGTTACTATATCTCGTTATATATAAATATGTCATCTCTGTAATTTTCTGCAGCTGAAAAGATGAATGTTTAAGTTCTGTAGTTGTGGCTTGACCATGAGGCTCTTTTACTTTCTTATCAATATGATAATAAATGCATAATCAATTTTATGAGTCTATTAATAACAGATGCTGAGACAAAGCAGCTGTTGCTGATTGAAAACTTCATAATATATGAACTTGAGGTTGTTAGACAGTAATGTGTGTGTATACATAATTTATGTTAAAGTGAAATGTTATCATTGAAAGCATAAATTCTCTTTGGATGTTAAAAGCTTTTTTTTCTTACTTTATAGTAAGTAAAAATATTGTTTCCCAAAATGACAAAAAGAGACCTTGCTTTCCTAAAGTCAGGGGAGACAAAGTTGACTTCTAGAGTTTAGTAGTCCTCTGTCAAGGAGTCTGATGGAATTTGTGATATAAAAGCTTGTCCTATTTCATTGTCAGCATTAGCGTACCAGTTTGTGTTTACCTCTCAAACGTACTTAAGTGTGCAGCACACCACCTCGGTGTCTTCTGAATATCAAAGACCTCATGTCTTTAACTGGTCTGCAGGTATTGCTGGCTTTAAATAAAAGCTACAACATTCAGCTATTCATCTGTTTGAGTACAGTGCAAAGTTGTCATCTTCTCTTTCACCAGGAGTTTGGGGAGTTCTCTTTGGAAAGAGAAATGGCTAACTTTTTCCCGAAGTTGCATAGGCTTTAACTGATAGAGTAAGCACAAGTTTGAAGCTTCTTCAAATACTTAAAATATTCCACATACATGAATAAAACTTCATCCAAATGAAATATCAAATATGAGAGTCATTAATATTTATGTGTTCTTAAAACATCTTCCACTGTAGGTGGTTTCCCAATGGGAGAAAGTGAAGTCTGTTCTGGTGGATGATTTTATTTTCTCTGGAAGCGAGCAACTGTTAGTGCTTTTTAAGAATGATTCTGGAACAGATGTGTTGAGTACATTCAAACTAACAGATCTTGGAATGGTCAACTATGCAGTAAGTTCATCTTGCTTTTTCTCAGTTCCCCAGTCTGTGCTTACTAAATCAAGAAATCTTTACAGTATTGCTGCTAAGCGGAATTGGATGTCTGCTGTGAAATGGCCTGAAGTTTGAACATAATGTTCCCCGCTGTAATCGTACGTTATCTGAAGAGATTATTCTACACTCTTAATAGCATCAACATTCTTTTGGGAAATTTAAATAACGTTGTTGAAAAGGCTTCGTGTATGTAACAAGTTTGCTACAATGCTTACCTTTTGGCTAAAAACTCTTAATTAATAAGCATTACAGTCTTAATTAAATTCTCATAATTGTGTCTTTCTGTTATCTACTATCAACCTCTAACTGCTTTCAGAAGATAAAATTTTACTTTTAAAATGGATACTATAATTCTTCTGGTTTTCTATGTTTTCCCAGGGGTTTTTATGATACTGTGTATTAGCCTGTAGCTTACTTTCAGCTTTTTAATTCATTCAGGTGTTCATTTTGGGTTTTTTTAGAGTGGTATTAGCTATAAACGTGATGTTCCTGCTGCAGAAGGACTGCAAGAGAACGGTTTGCTTACTGTCAAAGCCCTTGAAACAAGATTACAGGTTTGTATTCAATAGTTCTGCCTCCATATTTTTCCCACGTTACTTTTCTGTATTATCACATTATCCAGAGGGTAAGGTTAATAGTAGTGCTTTTATTAAAGAAATGGTTCAGGGTGAAGACATCTAGGTATTCAGTCTGGCATCAGTGGTAGCCAGTGTCTCACTTCTCTGTTGTTGAAAATGTGCTTGGGTAGTTGAAAGTGCCAAATTAAAGTTTTGAGGTAATACTGAAGCCATCCTCTCAAAGCTTTGTAACATTCACTCTGATTACAGATATTTAAATACCAGTTGGATAAAATTAATATGTTTACTTTTTTTGCTCTGCATTTGAGGTAGTGCTAGACAGAATGAGTGCTGGTGAGTGGCAATAAATCCTGACAATCAAGAGGATTATAGTCTGCTTCAGTCATACTGGCTTTTACTTTTGCCAAAGTAGTGACAGTAATCATTTTACCACCTGATGATGTTTTTCTTCCTGCTGCTAGCACATTTATTAGGAAAATTTTGCAAAGGAGGGTAGATGAAGATAAAATATGCTATTATTAAGTCTTTTACTCTATACAGCCCTATAGCACATGGAGGCCTTCCCTTTTAGGGGAGAGGCTGGGTCTTTTCAGACTAGAGAAGAGGAGACTGAGGGGTGACCTCACTAATGTTTATAAATATAGAAAAGGTGAGTGTCAGGAGGATGGAGCCAGGCTCTGCTCACTGCTATCCAATGGCAAGACAAGGGGCAGTGGGTACAAGCTGGAACAGAGGAGGTTCCAAATAAACATGAGGAGCAACTTCTACTGTGAGGATGATGGAGCCCTGGACCAGGCTTCCCAGAGTGGTTGTGGAGTCTTAATGCTCTGGAGACATTCAAAACGTGCCTGGATGCAGCCCTGTGTGGCCTACCCTAGGTGATCCTGCTCTGGCAGGGGGTGTTGGACTAGGTGATCTCTACAAGTCCCTTCCAATCCCAGACATCCTCTTTTTCTTGAGCATAATTTATAAACCAAGATGGGGGGGAACTTGGTGGTGTTCCATGAATCAATGGTAATATATACATTTTAAGCTGAGACTGGCCTGCATGTGTGTCTGTAAAACTTGTCAACTTTTCAATATGTTCACTTGACTGATAATCAATACAAGTCTTGAGAAAAAATCAAAACTGCTATTTTCCAAAAAAAACTGCTAGTTTTTTTAGAAGCATTATTGAGGAATGCCAGGATCTTGACTTCTCAGTTTTTCATTTTAATGTAAGTAACAGAAGATACTGGGCAGCTTGAGTATCAGTTACTCTTTGCAGTAGACCTAATCATAAGTCTAATGATCATTTTTATCTCTTTGCAGGCTGGTCACACCTCTGTTCAGGAACTACGGCAGCATTTACGACTCAAAAAGAGGGTTATCCTTGAATCCTGCAGAGCATTAATAGATCTTGTTGAAGAGAGAACACATGTTTTGCCAATGGCAAAAGAGGTAAAGTGCAGAAGAAATAACAGATCGCTTCTGTGTTCTGCTGAATCTTCTGTTCCTCAAATACTGGTTACTTTCAGCAGTAGGGATTACCATTGTCAAAACTTATTTATCTGCTTTTTAATTCCATTTCATTAACTTTAATGTGAATGTAAATAAGAGTAAATGTAGTTGTTTTTACTTGAGTGGTTTGCACACTGCCTGACAACTCTGGTGAATCGAGGAGTAGCCTCCTTCAAAAAATTAGTATCAAACAGTAGGGGGAAGGTACAGTCTTAACTGGCACAGTTGCCTGCTTATTGAACAACTGTCAGTGATCTAACATTGCAAAAAATGAGCTGTCATACAGCAGTGTAAGTGAAATTGATTTTACAACAGGGGCAGAGTGAACTTTGCACTGGGAAGGTGATGAAAGTTGGAAAAATGTTATCTTAATAGGTTTCTCAAAATAAGCCCCCTAATTTACTTGAAATGGAGTTGAGCTTCTTTTCAGTTAAACCCCTCAAGGTGGTCAGGTTTAGACAACAACATTTCAAGCAATTAGTGCAGTAATGTACTCTACATTCTTGTACCTTAATTTTCTGTGGGCAGTTAATTGTATGGCAGTTCAGTATTGTGTTTACAAGGAGAGAATGTGCTGTGCTTTTTGTGATATCTTGTTTTAAGAAAAAAACAATTCTATCTTTTTAGCCTATTGTAGGGAATAAACTAGTTTACACAGGTTTCATTTTACATATCGTAAAGAGCAACCATGAAATAATTCAGTATTAAAACAACTAATATCTGCACTTAATTTCTCTAAAAACATCCCATTTTCTGGAAGGAAGGTCTTGTCTCTCTCTGGGATGATGTAGAAAATACTCAGTCTCTTAGTGAAGACACAACATTGGCATCTGAAGTCCCAGAGCACTTCACGGAGAAGTTGTGGCAGCGTGTTGTGGGTGACAGCTTGGTAGTCGGAGTAAAACTAATAGAACCATTTTACTTGTAAGTATGTAAATTTGTCTAATAATTTCCTTTAATAGTGTTATAGGAACTGATTTTGCAGTTCAAGCTCTGCAGTAACAAGTGGCTTTCTGAACTTGAACTTTCTTCTTTTGAACATTGTATATAAATTGTCTTATCAGTACTGTTTTTGCTCCTTGTTGCTCTTTAACACTGCAAAACAATACATGTATAACTAAAAATCCATCATCACGATAACCACTGGAGGCTTTTTACAACAATTTTCTCTAGTCTGTGTTGACACAGCTGTGCTGACATCAGTATATGGTGAACATAAAGCTCTGTCACAGAATCGCAGAGTGTTAGGGATTGGAAGGTATCTCAAAAGATCATCCAGTCCAATCCCCCTGCCACAGCAGTATCACCTAGATCCAGTCGCACAGGAACATGGCCAAGTTGGTTTTAAATGTCTCCAGAGAAAGAGACTCCACAAGGCCCCTGGGCAGCCCCTTCCAGTGCTCTGTCACCCTCACTGGGAACAAGTTTCTTCTCATCTTTATGTGGAACCTTGTCTGTTCCAGCTGACGGCCATTGCCCCTTGTCCTAGCATTGGATGACACTCAGAAGATCCTGGTTCCTTTCTCCTAATGGCCCACCCTTTCCATATTTATAAACATTAATGACATCACCCCTCAAGTCATCTTGTTTCCAAGCTAAAGAGGCCTATTATAAACATTAAAGAGGTTGCTCTTTGGTGTCTTAGCTGTACAGGTCCTCTGCATGATTTACTATTAATGTCCCACCATTTCTAGAGTGATTTGCTTGAATATTGCAGAAGAAACCATTTCAAATTGTCTGACCCAACTTAATGCACGCTTAACTTTTGAAATGGACTCTGCTCCAATCAATTATGCAATCAAAACACCAACTAAGCATCTGTATTGCGTAAATTATGTGGAACCATCAGCCACACAATACTTAAACCTTCAAAATTACCTGTCCTTTCTTACTGTTGTCTTTAAAATAATTTTTTCATGCTGTTAATTTTAATTGCTCAGTTCCAGTTGTGTCACTTTTCCTTCCTAGGGACAGAGCTCATCTGGAACAGTCTAAACAGACTATATACATGAATGTATCATGTGCATTGTGTAACGTAAACTTTGGTGGTGTCAGAACGTATGTTTTGACCCATATTCCCACAAGCAGTGGAGCTAAAGCTGTGTTAGGGTAAGCTTAAAGAGCACTGATGCCACTGAAAATCATTCAAGTGATTGTGAGGGAGTTGACCTGTTACGCCCTTAGGCCATTCTGCTCGAGCTGTGGATACGCTATTTCTCAATTCCCAGGTTGCCATAACTTCAGAAGAAAGGTAACCTTATTTTCCTGACAGTCTCTTCTGAAAGCCACTGAGGCAAGAGATTGTTTTTGTTTTTCCAGTGTTTATTCTTTTAGCTTTGATGATGATGTCTGTGTTTTTGAAAACAAATAACCTAATTCACATATAGCTTCTGAAATCCTCAAAAGACTTGGAGCCATTCTTTAAAAAAACCAACAGCAATATTGCCCTGGCCCCTATTTTTTAAATTGAGAAAAGGTCTGTGATGGTGAAGTCATCTGTCAAAGTTTACCTGGTGAGCTAGCAGCAGAACGTAGCTCTGCTGGGCTCTGTTTCAGTACTATCTCTAACATGTGGTTGTGGGGTAAAGAGCTGGCTTCCTCTGCACCACTAACACTGTTTACTGATTGCTCTTGTGCTTCCTACTTAATGCAAGATCACAGCCATCTTTTAGATTGCATTGTAAGGTGGTGACGCTCTTCATAAAGACCATTAGGCATTCGTTAGACTTCAGATATATAGTCAGCAACATCTTGTGACTGAATTGACTGACGGAATGAAGTATTCATTAGGAGATGATCTGAAACAATAATATTAGGATTTCAGTGAAAGCACTGTGTTGAACAAATAAAGTACTTCATATGTTTCAGGAAATGGCTAAATATTTAAGGAAATGGTGTTTAAAACCTTTTATTTCAATCTCTGCATTCAGTTTTGTTTGAATAAAACA
The DNA here is from genome assembly GCA_013397515.1 of Upupa epops. Classification (NCBI taxonomy): domain Eukaryota; kingdom Metazoa; phylum Chordata; class Aves; order Bucerotiformes; family Upupidae; genus Upupa; species Upupa epops. The sequence goes on from VZRI01007313.1 coordinate 165,003, forward strand.
ATAGAGAACATCAAAAGAGCTTTTTGTCCTCAAAGGGAACAGGAATTACGCATGTCTTAGAGTATCTGCTTGGGCTATGTGGACTTTTCAACATTTTTCTAGATGAATCAACCATCCCAACTCTTTCCGTTGGAATGAGGCATCTAAGTCCAGAAGCATGTAGAATATTCAGTCCATGTTTTGAAAATCTCTATGATGAAGCAGTCACTTGAGGGATTAGGTACCATTTGCAGTCTGTAGGTAAACTGGAATGATACTGGAGTTTGTGGTGATCTTAAGCAAAGTTCTGTTTCTTTATCAGAAGGCAAAATACTAACTGGGAGTGCAGTCATCCTATGTGGATTTTCACAGGTCACTGAGTGATGTCAGTTTATCTTTAGTGATGGATAAAAACTTCTCTGTGATTTCTCCGATTATCGAGTGTCGGAATAAGATCATCAAGCTGAACAAAGCCTTCTCAACACTGGCTGTCTCTTCATGTGAAATGGAGCCTCCTCCAAAAAAGATGAAATTGGATTTGCATTGCAAGAACGATGTGGAAAAAGAGTTTCCAATGACGTGTTCAAGGGATCAGCCAGGTGGAGCAAAAACAGTTGTTGCTGTTACCAGCCTTTCCCCATTACTGGCATTTCATCGTGTGTGTTGCACAGTTGTTCTACATGCAAAGACACAAAAACGTCAGAGTGACAGCTTACAGGAGAGCAAAAAGATTACTCAAGTCTGTGGAAAAGTTTTGTTAGGTCTGGAAGATATTTCAAATGGAAAATATTCCATAAAGATGCTAAGGGACAATAACTACTGTACAGGTAAATGGATCAATATCATTTGTGTTCGTATATAGTTGATTCTTTTGTTTACTCTGAGTGGTGCTGAAATAAGTTTCCACGGTGTAATCATATCTGTCTTTTTGAACACAGATCATTACGGGTTGGAAGGGACCTCCAATGATCATTGAGTCCAACCCTCGGTGCTTAAGCAGCACCATAAAACCTAAAAGTCATTACACAGAAACACATCCAGATGAGTCTGAACACTCCAGAGAAGTGGACTCCACAACAAATCTGAGCAGTCTGTTCCAATGCTCAGTAACCCTCATGGTAATCACAAACTGCGTAGACCTGCTGGGAATTAAAAGTGGGGTGAAATACAAGATGGGACATTCTTCAAACTGAAAAAACAGTTGAGTTGCTGTAAGATTTGATGCTAGCGATGTGCTAAAGTGTGTCTGGAAAGGTGAATTCAAAGTGCATCAGACAGGACAAGGGGTAATGGATGCAAGCCTGAACACAGGAAGTGTCACCTCAATTATGCGGAAAAACTTCTTTACAGTAAGGGTTCTTAAACATTGGAACTGGTTGCCCGGGGAAGTTGTGGAGCCCACTGCTCTGGAGATATTTCAGACCTGTCTGGATGTGTTTTTGTGTAGTTTTAGGCTTGTAGGCTGTTATGCTTTTCAGTAATCTGTATCCTGTTTAAGCAGGGGAGTTGGACCTATTGGCCTTGAAGGCCCCTTTCAACCCTAATAAACTCTCTAAATTGTGTAGATGCCTGTTAAGGTAATTTCTTTGTCTTTATTTTAATATTCCTGATTAAATTGATTTTTGTCTGGGCTTCTGCTCCTGTAGCAAAATACCCTTTTGATTGTTTGCAATGCATTTTAATTTCTTCCTTTAATGGTCTATCATTGCCTAAAAAAACCAACACATTATCTTACTGTCACAACAGGCTGTTAATAGTCTTTTTCTGGCAAGGTGATGATTCTGTTTAGAGCTTTCATTATATAGATGGGCCTCTGTTAATCAGATAACTATTTTGCATAACAGAGGTAGGTATAGTAACCTAAGTGATAAAATTCCCAAAGATTGTGGAATATGTGTGCAAACTCATCACTTAAAACTGGAAGAGTGGGTCAAACCTCTGAAGTGCATTTAATGCATGCAACCTGATCGAAGATCAAGTATGTTTTTACTGTATTCTCTTGCAGGTTCCATGGAAGATATACTTGCTGTCCTTGCAGTATCCGTCAGATTCTCCTTTCAGATTCTGTCTTCTGATTGCACACTGACTCCAGTAAAGTCATGGTTACTGGAAGAAATGGAGTGCATACCGTTTAAGGAGTGCCACGACCACATATTCTGTCATAAAGCAGGGGATGTGTACGGTACAGTTTTTAATTGGACACTGAAAAATCCATTTGAAGGAGTTCTAACGTTGTTTTGCAGGTAATACTGCTCAGGAAGTATAGAGTGTATTCATCTTGTTTACACATTTTATCTTTACACTGTTTCTTTCTTGTACCATAAACAACAACCAAAATCAAAGCCAATAATGGTATGATAGCCATGAGCAATAACAGAATGATTTTCAAAGCAAAACTATGGCAGAATCTGAACAGCTTTGTCTGGGCTACAACACTGAATTACAATTAAGTCTAGTCTTCATCAATATCTGCTGGGTACTGTTTCTTCATTTCACTGCGTTGTAACTTCATGTAACTTTACTTACATTATTCTTAGTATAATATTGAATTAGTCTTCATTTGCTGATTTGGTTTTTTTAACAATTTCTTACTGCAGTGTTAAGCAAAGAAAGCCAAAACCCCAAATGAAAAACAACAAGCCCTAAGTTCTGCAAAATTTAAATGTATTGCTCTGTCATTTTGCAGTTCAGTATTGCAAATTGCAGTCTGGTTGATATTAGCTTCTATCTTATTAAGCAAATATTCACTGGGACTCTTCAGATTTCCTTTTCTTGCATCATTTCTTGGACAGATGCTTATAAAATTTCCTAAACCAGGCTAAGCAAGCTTGACATAAAAACTTACTTGACAAATGATGCCTGTCCTGAAAAATTCAAGCAAAGAAATAGAAGAATGAGTAAGTGTATCTTTTCAGAGTATAATTTATAGTTAAGTTCAATCTTTCAGTCAAATTAGGTGTTTCTTTCCTCTTTTATGTAGGAGGAAAAGCTGAAATGTTTTAAGAAATGGATCAGTGACATTTTAAGCCTCAAGACTTCTGGTTCTTTGTGAGAAGTTGGGTTACTTGATGAAGTTTGCTTTTGATCCAGTTTTGCATTAACAGAGAGCTGCATGTTTATGGTGCAGCTGTGATGAAATCTTCCTTATCCTTTTCTGCCAACTTTGGTTTGATCTTTTATCCAACTAGGATTTTTCTGTGGTGAGAAATCCTCACCACAGGGGGTGGTGAGATAAAAACTTTTCTTTATCACAGCCTTTTATAGCTAAGATAAACCATCTCTGTTATGAGTAGTGGAATGTTAAGGTAACTAACTTGAAATAGAAATACTTCTAAGAAAAAATGCCTTTCTGATCTGCTAGAGAAAACTGTGTGTTTAAGAATGCTTTTGGGGTTTTGGTTGATTTGGTTTGATGGGCTGTTGGGGTATTTTTTCACAGAATAATAGAATATTAGGGATTGGAAGGGACACTGAAAGATCACATCAAATCCTGCTGCCACACGATCAAGTCACACAGGAGCATGGCCAGCCAGGTTTTAAATGGCTCCAGAGAAGGAGACTCCACAAGCTCCTTGGGCAGCCTGTTCCAGTAGTCTGTTACCCTCACTGGGAGCAGGTTTCTTCTCATCTTTATGTGGAACCTCATCTGTTTCAGCTGATAGCCATTGCCCCTTGTCCTGTCATTGGATGACACTGAGAAGAGCCTGGGTCTATCCTCCTAAGACCCACCCTTTCCCTATTTATAAACATTAATGAGGTCACGTCTCAGCCTTCTTTTTCTAAGCTAAAAGGGCCCAACTATGAAGTAAATTTTTTATTCTCAGCAGAAGACATCTTCCAAGTTGACAATCTGGGCAAACACTGGCACTAAGAATATCCCTACACTCCTTTTAGAATGAGGATTGTGTTCCTGTGTTCCTGTGTTGTATAGTCTACACTGGTAATCAGGAAAGTAGGTTTCTTGATGATTACCAGCACTATTTTCTCTTGGTTTCTTTCTTTAATGTCTAGGTTTTTTTAAGTGCAACTTTCCCCCTCCAGTGACTGTTTAAGAAAGGCAAGTTGTGGGCCATGCTATAATCAAATATTTAAAGAAACAAATGATTGGTACATCATGGATTAGGGTTAGACCTGTAACCCCAACCATGAACATATGTTTTAACACAGAATATTTATGTTGCTGAAGTTTGTTTAGCATCAGTTCTTTGGACATGCAGTGGTTAACGTGCAGGCCATTGGAAAGCCCTTGCTTACTCTTGTGTGTACAGCACACATACACTGATTATGGCTTTTGGGTGTTAAGTTTTTCCCTGCTTGATTTAAAATAGTTGTGCTTTATTTCTCAGAATTTTGAAGATACAAGGTAGCTTTAATTAAAAATTTAATCTTATTTTACAGAAATCTGACTGTCCTGTTCCAGTGCCTTCATAGCCTGACTAGAGTTCTCCCACCGAGCTGTGATGTAAAACTCCTGAGATCTGGCAGCAAGACTGTACTAACTGAGAAGTTAGCACTGGCTTTGGAAAAGGAACTGCTCACCTCGCGTTATTCCTTCTTCCCAAATGAAAGAAAAGCTGAAACTGGTTTTACATGGGGGAGTGAGCCTAGCAAGAAAATCAGTGATGCTAACATGACTTCTTTACTGGACAGTGAGGAAGGAATTCAGAAATTCAGAAAGCAGCTTCAGGATGAACGGGAAGAGTGCGTGCTACGTATGAATCAAACAATGAATGGTGCCCTTTACCAAGAAATTGCTTTGAAAACATCAGAATCTCAGCTCTGCTCAGATAAAATTGTGTGGAGTCTGAGCAAGTCCTAGAAACTATTCACTGTATTTATTTTGAAGAATTTTTTTAAAATTATGCTAATGAATGCAGTTTATTTCCATGGGTGGGTATGTTGCTCATTGTACTAGAGCTCAGTTATTTCTAAAGATAAATCTTGGCATGTTGGTTGAGGTTTTGGTACTCATGGAGTAAACTGTCCTTCCTTGTACAGTAGCATAGTCTCAGTGTCAGAAGATCTGTTCAATCACCACTGCTCAGTGGTTTTGGCCTGTGTTGACTCTTTCAAATAACAGGCAACTCTTTGTCTATTTTTATTGCTTCTGGATCTGTTTCTGTGCGACTTAGTCTAGGTGATTGCTGTGGCAGGAGGATTGGACTGGATGATCTTCTGAGGTCCCTTCCAACCCCTAATGATTCTGATTCTTGTTCAAACTAGAATACCCCTATGCATTCAGGAGAAAGAACTACCTGTGATCTTGTAGATACTACTTGCTGAGATAGGTTGATACGTTTCCCCCCTCCCCATTTTTCAGCTTTACTTGTGGCAGAAAGCTTAGAAAATCTCAAATCACGATCGTTTGCTTCCTTTTCTCTCTGCTTTTCCTAGTGTTCATCACTGTTTTTCTAAAGGTGTCAAAATTTTGCTTCTCAATTTCCACATGAATTTTTAATAGTTAACATCTGCAAAATGTACTCTGACAATAGAACTTTGACAGGAAGAATGGGAGATATTTGTTGAGTCAAAGGAACGCTGACATCTCACAGTAACTCTTTTTCATCAGACAGTTACACAGATCATTAGGGGTTGGAAAGGATTTCCAGAGGCCATGGAGTCCCCTGCTTGAGCAGGATCATAGAACCTGAAACAGGTCACATAGGAGCGCATCTGGATGGGTCTTAAAGGTCTCCAGAGAAGTTGACTTCACAACCTCCCTGGGCAGCCCATTCCAGTGCTCAGTAACCCTCACAGTAAGTTAGCTGAAGAAATAGTAACTGAGAGAACATGGCTTTATATGTACAACTCCGTTTAGTGATGCCTCACTTCTGAGATATTCAAGGTCTCCTCTTTGGGTTAGATAGAAGGGAAATGTTGCCTTGAGATCTCAAGAGCTTGTTGTCAGGGCTTAGAGTTCGGTTGTTGCTATAATTTCTAGGAGAAGGTTCCAGATTGTAATCATTTTAATGAAGCAGCCATCTCAAAGTGCAATCCTGTAGCTTGCTGCTAAAAGCAAGACCTTGGTAAACCAGCTGAGCTGAAATTTCAGAACGGCAAAGCCACTGCTGAGCTCAGGGCACTTGGAGGAGTTTATGCAAAGAGGTGTAAACAGCCCACACAAGATTTTTATTAGCAGTGCTGTAGCAGCCTGGTTTCGTGTTGGAACTAATCATTGTATGTCTGTTTTTAAAGAGAAAAGGCTGTTTGTGTTTACCTCCATTTGTTGAACTAGCAGAGTGGAACGATGAAGAGAAGCTGCTAAGGACGGGAGTTCCCAGTTTATAATTCCATGAAGCTGTAGTTTATCGTTGTTTGAAAGTAGCAAACAGCATCACCACACAAGTATAGAAGTGAAATTATTAAAGTAGAATGATAACACACAAGACAGTGTGTTCCTACTAAAGAACTTTAGAGTTCCAGAGACACGAATGCTTCATTAACATGTTGTCAGAGGAGGTCACTCAAAGCTTTCCTAATCTCTAGGATTTCTGGGAATAGTTTTCCTACTGATTAGTAATCACAGAATCATTAGGGATCAGAAAGGGCCTCGAACAATCATCCAGTCCAATCCCCCTGCCACATCAGGATCCCCCAGACCAAGTCGCACAGGAACACAGCCAGGTGGGTCTGGAACATCTCCAGAGAAGGAGACTCCACAACCCCCCTGGGCAGCCTGGTCCAGTGCTCCATTACCCTCACTGTGAAGAAAATCCTGATATTTATGTGGAACCTCCTCTGTTCCAGCTGGCACCCATTGCCCCTTGTGCCATCACTAGATGACCTTGAGAAGAGCCTGGCTCCATCCTCCTGACACCCAGCCCTCACAGATTTAGAGAAATGAATGAGGTCACCCCTCATCCTCTTCTCCAAGCTAAAGAGCCCCGTCTCCCTCATAGTAACCCTGTACAACTTTCAGTGGTAGTGATACAAGTGGTAGATCTGTTGGTTATGCATAGGAAATAATTCTATGCGTCAAAACGTTAAGGTCTGCTGGCAATACTTGCAAGGGTTATGCTGGTACAGGGAGTTCTTTTTGACCATGAATCACTGAAAAGCCGAGGAAGCTCAAACAAAGGGTCAAGCCCTTTGGAATCTTCTCTCCACATGGCAGCAATAAGCAAATAACTGTTAAAATACTTGGATCCTTGATTCTATAAATTCCCTTTCCTCTTGGTAGCAGATCAAGTTAGGGGAGATGCAGATCACAATGAGCAGAAGGGTTTTGTTAGTAATGCTAACTACCCCAGAATCACAGAGTTATTGAGGCTGGGAAAGGCCTCTAAGACCATCAGTTCCAGCCCATGACCTGACACCTCTGCAGTCATACAACACACTCACTTATTCACAGACTCATAATTACTCTGTGGGAGCAACAACTGGGAGGCCAATCCCAGCTGCTTAGGAAGTCCCTCTCGAAGAACCCTCTGTTCCATCAGATGTGTGTGTATGTAAATCGTGTAGGGCTTTTCTCCTGCGTATTGCAACTGCTACCTGCTTGCCTGCAATCCAGGTTATGCAACCCATGGTTGATACTACTGTGTGCAGTGGCTTTGCACAGAGCCAGCAGGCACTTGGTGTTCTGAATGTGTCAGTGCTGGGGGATTTAGTGGAAGCACTGATCTTCAGGGCTTACTGGTTCCCAGGAGCGTTTGCCATGCTGCTTCTCAGCACGTGATCATCTTAGCCTGGTGATTGCTGGTAACCACTCCTCTCTGAAGACTGCATCAGCTCACACAGACAGGGCCTTTATCACATAAACTTCTGTCCAAGTAGTCAAACTGTGCCCAGAGCCAATCTATCTTGATCCCGAAAGGTCAAGAAAACATAGTTTTGGTATCTGAAAATCAAACCAGCAGATGTCAGTGGTTTCTGGCAGGTGTCTACAGGAGTTAGTTGTTGCAGCCCTCTGGCCAGGGCAGTAATGGGCACATACACCTGGACCTTGTGCTGGCTCTGTTGTCACCTCTTTCAAAAACTGGGATGCAAAAGCAAAACCTGGCGTAAGAAGCATGGGCTGTCCTGCCTGAATGCACTCAGATGTCCATCTTAGCACTTTCAAAGTCAGCATGGTGTAAGGTTTAAGAAAAGGGATTGTGAATCAAAGAAGTCTGGTTTTCCAGCCAAGTTAGTGTGATAAATTTATTTGTAGTGATTTTTCGTGGTCATTCTCAGACAAGAGAAACCTGTCTGCTCTCCAGTAGTCTCTGCTGGATGGCACTGTTTCCTTTTTCAGTTTGGGTGCTCGTGTATGCTTATATTTCAGATCAACGGGCTGCCAGGTTGTTCATGGTAGGGAGAGCTAAACCTTCTCCCTCAGCTACTACTTGTTTTCCCACAGTTGTTGACAATGTGGGAACTGTGTCGGTCTCAGGATTGCTCTCTTCTGGATCACGTGGACTCTGCTAAGACAGAATCACAGAATTATTGAGGCTGGAATAGTCCTCTAAGATCATCAAGTGCAGCCTGTGACCTAGCATCACCACATCAGCTGGACCATGGCACTAAGTGCCACAGCCAGTCATTCTTTATATGTCTCTAGGGATGGGGACTCCATCAACGCCCTGGGCAGTCCATTCCAGGGTCTGATCACCCTTTCTGTGAGAAAGGGCTTCCTAATGTCCAACCTAACCCTCCCCTCATGGAGCTTCAGGCTCTGCCCTCTCACCCTGTCACTAGTTACCTAGGAGAAGACTCTGACCGCCAGCTGTCTACAACCTCCCTTCAAGTAGTTGTAGAGAGGGATAAGGCCCTCCCAAATCTCCTCCAGGCTAAACAACCCTAGCTCCCTCAGCCTTTCCTCCTAATAGACAGAGTAATAAAGCTAGCACGTTTATCTGTGAGCGGGTTATTCTTTACACAGCACAGGTGATAGGGTCAGCAAAACGAATATCCAGGCAGTAGTTTTCTTCTCCCTTTTCTGAGAGAGACACGATTTTGCACAAGTGGAAGGTAAGTGGTGATGCAAGGATTTCAAATCTCAGATGTAAAGCCATGAGTTTGAGCTTGTAGCTATTTCTTGTTGGGTTTTTGCAGTACTCTTCTCTGCACTGGAGCCATTCTGCTGAGTAGGAACAAGGTGACATCTTGACCAGTGTGTGCTAGAACTTTCTAGCCAAGACAAAAGCTGAACCAGATTCTCCCAAGGGAAAGGCAGAAAGAAGGAGGAGGTTTTTGTTATTGTTTTATGGAGGTGACACTACTTGGGTCTTTTCTGTAACCTCAGGTTTCTGGTGTGTGACGGCCTTGCCCCTTGAATGTGTTGAGAAATTCATAATTAATAGGTACAAAAGGGAAGCTGTGTGTTTGTAAATCACTTAGAGCAAAGACTGCCGAGGCGTTGGGTTTGCATCGCTCCAGTCCTTGCCTGAAGTCCTACATTCATTCACAGAACCCTCTTGCTTAACTGTGGTATTTAGGTCAGATCCATAGGTCGCTAAGGCAGTTTCAGCCTAACTCATCCTCCTCCTTATTGTCTAAATGGAGAGGTGGTGAATCACTTGCCAGGCTGTGATCTGTACCTGCCTAGAGGTGTAAAGGTAAGTGCTTTGTAATGAGTCCTTTAAAACAGTGTGCGTGGCCTCTGTACCTTCCCCCTTTCCTCTCCTCGGAGCCCCAGTTACAGTTTTGAACCGAACATGTGCTGTCTTCTTTTGTACTCCAGCTTTTGAAGTGTTCTGGAGCATGAGGGGAAAAGCAAAAGCTGCCAAAGACTTCCAAAAATTCATGGTTGGTGGGACTCGGCTGTTTCTGTACAGTCTGTTCTATTCACTCCCCCCCAGATGCTACCGATGGTGTATTTTGAGAGCCTTAAACGCTCCCCTCTCCCTCCTGTGCCAGTGATCAAAGGCTGAAGACCAAACAGCCAATCGCTTCTATTAACGCAAGAATTCCTTTGTCTCTCTTCATCATATATGAAACAGGTTTCTTTTCTTTCCTGAGGGATTTAACTGCTAAATCAGACAGTCTGCAGATAAAAGTCACGTCCCTGATGCAAAGCACACCTTGATGAAGCTTTCATGTGCCTAAAGCACTCGAGCAAGTCCTTGTGCAATGTGGAAAAACAGGGTGCATTTCCCCACCTCTGACCCACGTCCATCGACATCCCCCTCCCTGCCCTGGGGGACGACTTCATGACTGCTTGCTTCATAAGCTTTGGGGACTCTTTTTACCTTTTAAATTAAAAATTAAGCTTCATCTTTAATTCAGCTCTGCTTATTGACAGTGAATTTCCAGCCATAAGGATTCTATGACTCTAACTGCTTGTAAGAAGAGACCTCACCAGCTTCACCACAACATCCTTTCAGGCAGTTGTAGAGTAGTGAGGTCTCCTCTCAGCCTCCTGCTCTTCAAACTAAAGAGCCCCAGCTCTTTCTGTCACTCCTCATACTATTGGTTCTCCAGGCTCTTCACCAACTTCGTTGCCCTCCTCCGCACTCTCTCCAGCACCTCGGTATCTCTCTGTGAGGTGCCCAAACCTGGACACAGTACTCAAGATGTGGCCTCACCAGTGCTGAATACAGGGGGATGATAACCTTGCTACTCCTGCTGGCCACACCATTTCTAATACAGGCCAGGAGGCCATTGGCTTTCTTGGCCACCCGGGCTCGCTGTTGGCTCATGTTCAGCCACCTATCAATTATAACCCTCAGGTCCCTTCCTGGCAGAAAGCAGAGCTGAAATTACAGCGGGGGGATAATCACCAATGGCCTAACGCTGATTATTATGGGATTATTTTCCCCTGATGATGTCCCTAACTCTCTCCAAGTACGTGATTTATGTTTAGTTACTCAAGAGGGATCGGAAGGGACCTCGAAAGATCATCCAGTCCAATCCCCTGCCACAGCAGGATCACCCAGATCAAGTCACACAGGAACACAGCCAGGCGGGGCTGGAACGTCTGCAGAGAAGGAGACTCCACAACCNACCCAGCTCCCTCAGCCTTTCCTCACAAGGGAGGTGTTCTACATCGTTCATCAGCTTCATTGCTCTATGCTGGACACTCTACAGCAGCTCTGTGTCCTTGAACTGGGGAGCCCAGAACTGGACACAAGACTCCGGATGCAGGCTCACTAGTGCAGAGTAGAGGAGGAGAATAATCTCTCTCAGTCTGCTAACCACCCCCCTTCTGAGCCCTCTGAGCTCATCCAGCCCAGCCTGGGACCTGACAGCACCCCATAAGCTAGACCAGAGCACTAAGTGCCACAGCCAGGCTGTCCTTCAACACCTTCAGGGATGGGGACTCCCCCCCTGCCCTGGGCAGTCCAGTCCAGGCTCTGAGCACCCTTTTCCTGAGAAAAGCTTCCTCACAGCCAACCTAACCCTCCCCTGGCAGCTTCAGGCCCTGCCCTCTCGTCCTGTCACTAGTTGCCTGGGAGAAGAGTCCAACCCCCATCTGTCTACAACCTCAGGTAGTTGTGGACAGGGACAATCTGCCCCCTGTCCGGGCTTTCTGAGAGCTTCCATGGTCTCCATAAGCCTTTCATGATTCAGAGCCTGCTTTCTGCATCAACAGCAGGGCTGAAAGCCAAGACTTGTATCCAGGAGTAAGTGCAATGCTTTAGTAGGTACAACTTGGCTGAATTTCTGAAGCTGAAGGCAGAGATCTAATGAATTACAATCACAGCCATAAATCTAGACTTTCATTTCATTTGCACTTAGTCTCTCTTATTTTTTATTTACCACAGATGTGAGGCTCCAATTGTAGTCGACATTGTAATACAGCTGGCAGTGACGTCTTCATACACAAGACGCTCACGGTACAGCTCGTGGCAGTCACTGACAGTGGTTCTGCAGGTTGTAAATCCTCCTGGCAAGCTGCACGTTTTGAATGAACGAATACCAACGTTTGTGTGCTGGCAGCACTGACCCTTGAGGGATGCCACTCGTCACTGCTCTCCATCTGGACTTTGAGCTGTTGACCACAGCTCTGCGAGTGTGGCCATCTAGCCTAGTGTGCTCTTGTGGACATAGTGATGTTAGTAGAGAACTTGTTATTTATCTGAAGCTTCTACGAGAGAGCAGGTCCTATAAATCTCTTCAAAGACATCTGTTGATGCTGAACAACGTCGTTAGCTCCTCGTATCACTTCCTGACAAATGAAGAAAGCAGCTTATAATTTCTTCAGCTGTTTCTTATCCATCTGAAGAGGATTTATCTTTCCCTTTATCAGTTTACCAGCTTTATCTTTACTGTAGGTGATGTGCATTGATTTACCTCACCTTCCTGTGATGGAATCCCTTATCAGCCGACTCCAAATCAGAGCAGATCTTACCTTGCTGAACCGTGCTGAACTTCCCCACGTGGAACAACTACAAAACCATTAGTAAACTTGTGTTTCTGAAAGAAAACAAACTCAGCTCTTCGTTTGTTTCGTCTGAACACTCTGCTGAGCAGAGGATTAAGTTTATCCAATGCCTGACCGACTGTTTTTCCAAAAGAAGAGGTTATTTCCCTGTATTATTTAAAGTGGGCAAAACACAGCCCTTCAAACGCTTTGAGAAGCGATAACATCATGGTTAAAACTCCCTGTGATGTTTACTTGAATGTAGCCTACAGCATGCCTGCTGCTTGATAGTCACTGGTAGGCTAAGATGCCATAAGCATCTCTGTCTGCAGCTGGCATTTATGGACACACGAAGCAGGAGACGGTGCCATGAATGGGGTTGTTTGTGTCTGCACGTCACAGATCATTATGGATTGGAAGCCACCTCAAAAAACCATCCAGTCCAATCCCCCTGCCACAGCAGGATCACCCAGACCAAGTCCAGGTGGGTTTCAAACGTGTCCAGAGAGGGAGACTCCACAAAGTCCCCTGGGCAGGTGACTACAAAAACAATTCCCATGTTGCCCTCTCGCCTGCTGTGATCCTCCCATACAGCCCACTGTTATCAGGGATGCAGGACTATGATCCCCAGTATCTCTGGCCATATGGAGGATGCTTGCCCAGAGAGTCAAGTCCAGCCCTCATCCCAACAGCTCCCCAATCCCCAGACCATGACCTCAAGTGCTAGGGCTGCTTGTTTTGTAAACACCTCCAGAGCTGGTGACTCCACCACCTCCCTGGGCAGCCTGGTCCAGTGCCTAACCACTCTCTTAGGAAAGCGCTTCTTCCTAAGATCCAATCTAACCCTCCCATGACATTTCTCCTCATCCTATCATTAGTAATTTGGGAGAAGAGACCAGCACCAGCCTCTCCACAACCTCCTTGTAAGTAGTTGTAGAGAGCAAGAAGGTCTCCTCTCAGCCTCCTCTTGCCTAGACAACACAACCCCAGCTCCCTAGAGTGAATATGCTAGAGCAGAAGGGTTTATCAGAGCTGACAGGACACCATACTGTTTATTTATTTGTTGACAACATTTGTTTCCCTCATCTTTTGGGTTTTTCTTCGGGAAGAGATCCATATAGAAGACTATTGTGATTAAAGTTCCTGAAATGCTGCTTTACTTGAAAATAACGCAGTAAATAAGGGGAAAAACCATCCCTCTGGTAGGAACTGTCACTTCTAGAGGAGCTGATCTCACCCAGCAGTCTGTGAAGTTGATAATTAACCAGAAACAAGAAAGTTCATCATCTGGTAATGAGCTGCCTGCAAGCCCATCTGATGAATAAAGGCTGTCAGACAGGATCTCTTGGCACAGCCCATCCCCCTGCAGGGTTTCTCCTGCAGATGGCATGGCACTGTCTGACCATCTGATTCGGTCGAGAGCCGCCGATTAAAAAGCAGCGTGTGCTCCACACAGTGTTCTCTAATTCTTCAGATGATAGGATTTCCTGGGCTGCAGCAGGAGAAGGGTGGCCAGCAGGTCAAGGGAGGGGATTCTCCCCCTCTACTCCGCTCTGGTGAGACCCCACCTGGAGTACTGCATCCAGTTCTGGAGCCCTGATTACAAGAAGGATGTGGACATGCTGGAGCNTGGGGTGCCCAGGGATGTGGTTGGGGCCCCATCCCTGGAGGTCTTTAAGGCCGAGCTGGATGAGGCTCTGGCCAGCCTGCTCTAGGGTGGGGGGTCCCTGCCCATGGCAGGGGGGTTGGAACTGGATGATCCTGTGGTCCCTTCCAACCCTGACTAATTCTGTGATTCTCTAATTTCTTCCCAGTGAGGGTGATGGGGCACTGGAGGGGGGCTGCCCGGGAGTTTTGTGAGGTCTCCTTCTCTTGAGACATTTGAAACCCACCTGGACCTGGTCTGGATGATCCTGCTGTGGCAGGGGGATTGGTCTGGATGATCTTTCAAGTTCCCTTCCAATCCCTGATGATTCTGTGATTCTAGGATTTCAATATCATCAACAATGAGTTTCAGGCTAGGGATGGAAACACATTCCCATTCCAGGTTAGAAGCAAAACACAGCATAAACCAACAAAATTACACATGCATTATTTAACACATTACTGGAGATGATGCAGTGGCGGGGAAAAAGCTACTCTGTGTGGATGGAATGGGATCCCAGGACATTTACAGCTTCCTTCTTCCCTGTGGCACAGACTGCTGTGCGTACATCTCACCATTATCCCAATTTGTACAATTCAAAGCTGGTTTTCACCTCTTTTTAAAAGGCCTCCTCTTTATCAAAGGGAAACTGTATGAGAGAGTTAGCAAAGCCTGGAGCTCAATCCATCCAGCAGGACAGGAGGTGGCTTGGGCAATGAAAACTGTCAGCAGTTTAAAGCACTGCAGCAGTGCTGTAGGCACCACCGATGCTAAAGCTTTACTTAGCCAAACCAAAGGGTGTTCATGGCTTCACTCAACCATCTCTCTCACAGTGAAGAACAAGGGTGTATTGCTTGTTGGCATTACCAGCAGGCAGTGTTGCCCAGGTAGAGGCAGGTAAACAGTTGTGCCAGACTCCTCTGGAATCATAGAATCCTTAGGGATTGGAAGGGACCTTGAAAGATCATCCAGTCCAGTCCCCCTGCCACAGCGGGATCACCCAGACCAAGTCACACAGGAACACAGCCAGGCGGAACGTCTCCAGATGAAAGAGACTCCACAACCCCCCTGGGCAGCCTGGTCCAGTGCTCCAGGACCCTCCCTGGGAAGAAGTTCCTGCTGATATTGAGAGGGAACCTCCTCTGTTCCAGCTGGCACCCAGTGCCCCTTGTCCTATCCCCAGATGATCTTGAGAAGAGCCTGGCTCCATCCTCCTGACACCCACCCCTCACAGATTTATTGTACCTCATCTCAGGTAGGGAGTCTGCCCGGAGCCTGGGAGAGCCAAAAGGATGGGAAGATTAGTTACAGAAACATGAACACTGGTAGGAATAAAGTGTGGAGAGAAGTGAGTGTGTGTGATCCAGAACCAGAAGAAATAGCAGAAGGAAGGGTTAGATCCTTCATTTGATGGGGTTCATCCAGCCCAGACTATGACCTGACATCACCACATCAGGCAGACCAGGGCACTAAGAGCTACAGCCAGCCTGTCCTAAAACACCTTAAACACAGTGTCTGATCACCCTTTCCATGAGGAAGGGCTTCCTAATATCCAACCTAACCCTCCTCTGGTGCAGCTTCAGGCCCTGCCATCTCATCATTGTGCTAGTTGCCTGAGAGAAGAGCCTGACCCGCACCTGACTACTACCTTCCTTCAGGTAGAGAGTGATAAGGTCCCCCTGAGTCTCCTCTTCTCCAGGCTAAACACCCCCAGCTCCCTCAGCCTCTCCTCATCAGCCTTTCCCTCCAGTCCCTTCCCCAGCCTCATTGCTCCAGCCCCTCAATCTCTTTCTTGAAGTGAGTGGCCCAGAACTGCCCCCAGTACTTGAGGGGAGGCATCTCCAGTGCCCAGTACAGGGGGAGAACTGCATCCTTCATCCTGCTGGCCACTCTCTTGCTGATCCAAGCCAAGATGCCATTCATTGGCCTTTTGTGCCACCTGGCACTGACACTGCTGAGCACACTGCTGCCTCACGTTCACACACGCAGCAGTGAACAAAGTGCTGACTGTGTTATTTGACTGAACTCACAACCCTTCACTTTAACTCTATTTTAAGGGGGTTTTTTTTTTGTCATTTGAGGTAGTTTAATTACGAAGGTCAGGAAAAGCTCCACAGGCAGGGTTAAAATTAATTTTGTACTCAAAAACTTTAATTTTCTTAGTACCTGCCCTTCCCAAGTGACATCAATTGCATTTTGTAAGGCTTTACAAGCGACACGTGCTGATGAGAAATGAAAATCCACTCCTATTAGTATGCCAGAGCACATAACAGCCAGTGTACTCATCTTTTGTGCCTGTGCCCTTTATCCCCCTAGCAAAAGTGTGCACCGTTATCTCTTGCTACGTACATGGCAGCCACGTTGTGGAGGAGCTGCCTCTTCCCCTTCTCCCCAGCTGAACTCAGAATGACTGTGTTTACTGGCAGAACGTGAAGGCTGTAAATGCCACAACCCCTGCTGCATTACCTGGTCTCTGAAATGCAGGACCACAGCCTCTCTGGAGGAGTAATGAAGCATTTTGAGTGCCAACCTGCTCTTTGAATGCACGGTGCAGAGAGCCACCTCACACCTAGGGAAGTCTTACACCACAATTGGTTTCCGTATGAATGCCATCTGGGAGAAGTAGTGGTCATTTGCAGCTGCCCTTCCTCATAACTGGCCATGCCTGAGGTACCAGAGGAGGTCAGTCACTACAGTTTGCTGAACACACTTCTGATGCCATCCTTGGGTCGTGCCTTGGTAAGAGCACACACCTACAACCAAGCTCTTACCTTGGTAAGAGCACAACCTACAACCCCCCTGGGCAGCCTGTGCCAGTTCTCCAGGACCCTCCCTGGGAAGAAGTCCCTGCTGAGATTGAGAGGGAACCTCCTCTGTTCCAGCTGGCACCCAGTGCCCCTTGTCCTATCACCAGATGACCTAGAGAAGAGCCTGGCTCCATCCTCCTGACTTCCACCCCTCACATCTTTATAGACATGAATGAGACCACCCCTCAGCTTCCTCTTCTCTAAGCTAAAGAGCCCCAGCTCCCTCAGCCTTTCCTCAGAAGGGAGCTCTTCTGCTTCCTTCATCATCTTCGTTGCTCTACGCTGGACACCCTCCAGCACCTCTCTGTCCTTCTTGAATTGAGGGGCCCAGAACTGGACACAAGACTCCGGATGCAGTCTCACTAGGGCAGCACAAAGGGGGAGAAGAACCTCTCTGGATCTGCTAACCACCCCCCTTCTGATCCCCCCTAGGATGCTGTCCACTAGGACCCCCAGGTCGCTTTCTCCTCCCCTGCTCTCCAACAGGTCAGTAGAAGCATGAGATGTGCACAGAAGTGGAGAGGTGGTACAGCCTGACAGACAGCTATTTGGCAGTCCTGCTGCTCTACAGCCTCACCTCACCATGAGTTGCTCCAGGAAGCCAGGTGGCTGTGTCTCTCCAACACGGTCTCAGGGGTCCTGTTTCTTTAGCCCGGATTTGGAGTGCGTGCTCTGGTTATTTATTTTCAATGCTTTCCCCTCAAGGTGTCACTGCAGGGTAGACAGACAGCTCTTCACAAGCACCAGCTGTGTATTTTCTATTTCTAAAAGCTTTCAGCTTCCTTTGAAAATCAACCTTAACCAGGAACACCTAGGGTAGGCAATGCATGGCTGGGAGGGAGCGCAACGCCTCCGCGTAACGTCAGTCCCCTAACTGCTCTTGAGTTTCTCTTCTCCGTGGTTGGGTTGTTCACCTGGGAAGAAGAAGAGTTACGAATAGCTAAGACCTTGGGTTTAAAACCGTTGAAAAGCAGTCACCACCAGAGCAAGAAGGTGGCAATCATTCAGAGGAAAACTCATCACGGAGGTCTGCATCGCAGTCAGATGTCACAGCTGCATGTGCTGGCTTGTCCGTGCAGGCTCTACCTCACTAATTCAGTAACAGCAACGAGTTCAAGCCATTCACTAACAGTGCAGTCTCAACCACAGCAAACCCACCTGTTTAGATTAACAACATGAACTTCATGGTGTTTTCCACGCTGCCAAGGTCTCGGATAACTTGCATGGCTTGAAGGGCATAGCTTTCAGTCCATTCTTATTATCGTGCCTGTCAACCGAGTGTCCTCCACCTCAGATTTTGTCACAGACGTAAGGAACAGCATGGTTTAAGAGTGATGTGTACCGTTTACCTGTCTCTGACTACACCAAATCGCATGTGAACATTGCTAATCACCTAGACAAGAGGAGATTTAACTTCTTCAGGCACAGCCTTTCCTTGTGCACCCCAACATGAACTCCATCATGAGGAGAACAGGAAGCTCAGAACAGAAGAACAGGGCATTGTTACTCTTGGAAGCATCATTGCCAGCCTCAAACCTGTGAAGCAGCAGGCTCTGGCATGAGAAGAGGCTTTAAGAGAGGATCACAGTTGAAACAGTGATTATTGAAATGGTTCCTGCATGTTGCTCAAGGATGAGGTGACCCCCTTGACTTTCTGTACCTGGGCTGAAAGTAGGTCTGTGGGAGCTGCGTTTTGACCGAGTTGCTCCCATCCTTAGGGTTTCCTATGAGATGATCTCACCTGACCAGCAGCTTAAAAGAATGTTAAGCCAACAGGTTTTAACTTGATTGGTTTGGACTATGAAACGTGAGTTTTGCTGTCTTTAATGAACGCCACAGTACTCCCAGAGGCTAAATTTATGAGTCCTTCCTGGACTGATCGTGGCATCGTCAAATGGAGGTATTTTGCTGATACATTCCTGAAGGATAACTAGGTTTGTAGGAGGATTTGAAAGATTTTGTGAGGGATTGTGAAACAATTTCAGGATAACCCCAGATTTGTTGTTCTGAACGATGGCAGAGACCATAGCGGGATGCTTTCCTTTCATTAACGTCTTCAGCTCTTCTCCATCAGAAAAACAGGAGTCTCTGAAGGGCTTCTCTCTCCCAAATGATTCTGGTATGCTTGCAGGCCTCCCTCCTATATAAGCTGTTTGTTTTCCACTTGTTTGCACTGCTGAGCAATTAACAGGTTGAGAAGGAAGTTGAGGCCAACAAGGAACCCAGCTGCACCTCCTCTCTCCTGTCTGCTCGGTTTGCCTGACTTGCCAATCTCAGCAATCTTGAACCAAGATTTGAAGGTCAGCCAGGAGAATTAGACGGGGAGGAAATGTCAGGCTGTGGAGATTATTTGCTGCTAAAGCAAGGGTTGTATTTATTTAGGATTGACCATCCAGCTCTGTCATTGTGCTGGGAAAGCTGGGCTCTGCTTGGGTTTCTTTCCAGGTTGTATGTTTGAGAGCCTTTCCCTCTGCAAACCTTTGCCTCACATAGTGTGCAGAGGTAAGAGACCCCTGTGACGAGCAGAGATGCATTTCTGCAGACCTCTCTGCAAACAGAAAGCAGACACGTGCTATTGCTCCGCTTGGTTGGCAGCAGGGGAAGATGTTCCTGCTCACCGGGCAGCTGGAGTTATCTCCTTCCAAGCTCGTGGCCAAAAGGAAACAGCTTGCAGCCCATGTGGCTCTTCAATGTGAGCAGTAAACATCACATTAATGTTTGTAGGGACCCAATGACCTGTCACTGCAGGTTTGGCAGCACTGCCTGAACTGCCCCAGCATTTGTGAGCCGTGTGGTCAGGGCAGCTGGGAGCACTTAAGGACAGCTTGGTCCTGCCTCTGAGGGCTATGTAGGCTCAAGGAGGGGAAATGTGTGTGTGATTGTGAAGGAAAGCCAAAATGGAATTAAGAAGAAGCTTCCGTGAGCTCAACCTCCCAGGGAAGCCTGGGTTGGAAAGGGGATATGTTGGTGTTACCTAGTGTGCGCCCATGGCTTGGTACAGTGAGGAGGACTAGGGAGAGACTGAACAAGAGATAAGGGCTAGCCATTCCCAGAGAGCTGTGATGAATGGGTGAAATCCAGCTTGGTGGTCACAAGCAGTGTCCCTCAGGGCTCAGTTTTGGGGCCAGTCTTGTCTAATATCCCTATTGATGATCTCAATGATGAGAGCTCCCTCAGTCAGTTTGCAGATAGATCTGAGGTCTCCTCAGATACTACTCCCGCGGGAGAACAAAACGAAACAGATGAAATGAGAGAGATATAAATCAACGACCTGGAAAAACTCCACATAAAATCAGTACTTTGACTCTAATAGTTAAGACTGAGATTTGCAAAAGCACTTAATGATTTCATGTGCCTGGGTTTTCCACCAGAGAAATCTTCGGAGGCTCTATGCTCAGTGAGTAAGTGCTTGGTGGTTCCTGCAAATGATGTCTCCTTCCAACCTATTTCAAGCGGTGCACGAAGGAAGGCGGCTACTGAAGCCTCACAAGGCCAAGATATTCTTCAGTGACTTAAAACCATCAGACAAAACAGCTCTTCAAGGATTCGGAACCATTGTTTTCCCCCTCCTTTGAAAGAGAGATTAAATAATAGCGTCTCTGCAATCTTACCCTGCGCTTCCGTTGTGTCGTGCAAGATAGGATTCTTATTTGGTATTAATGGAGCAGGTGAAACATGAAATTATATTTCTTTAATCTTTAATGAAATTTCTGGATTTAGCAGTTAGCTTGGCTGTTCAGTGACACAGAAGAGCTAATAATATCACTGGTTTTAAAGGATTCATTCACTCCAGGTAGCCTGATTTTCGGGATCTGGAGGAGACTTCTTTAGGTTCTCCAGTGATGCATGGAAAAAATAATACTAGTTAAAAAAACCCCCTCACCCATGTCCTTGAAGAGGAGCAGAGGTAGAAAGATATAATTAATAGAGAAAAACCTTCTTCAAATAAGCTGGGATCCTGGAACAGGAACCCGGTAGTTTAGAGAATGAGAGTTGATGGAGAATTAGCAGGAAGTCTTGGGAACTCTTCAACTGAACATGTTCCACAGCATTTCTACCACGAGGGAAGGCTTTTGACACAGTCTCCCACACCATTCTTCTGGAGAAACTGGGGAATCACGGTAGAGATAAATGTACCCTTGCAGAGCTTGGCTGTTAGCACTGACTAAATAGTTTGCTTGAAGCTTCTGCTAATAGGATTTGAGATATGCCAACAGCATCCATGGAGAGATTGCTCTGCTCTTGCCTTGTGAAATAGATGGATTTCGGTCCAGACACGGGAGTAGGCTGGACCTGATGATCTTAGAGGTCTTTTCCAGCCTCAGTAATTCAGTGATTCTGTAGGCTGTGCACAAAGTTCTTATAGGTCTCTCTTTTTGGAGACAGACAGAATTTATAGCTCTTCAGTGTTTGGTTTAGAATCTTGAAATTATCTGACTAAATTTTGACATAAGTGATGCTCGCCACCGGGCAGAGCTCACCAAGCGTGGCAACTAGGAATGGACTCATAGAATCCTTAGGGATCGGAGGGGACCTCGAAAGATCATCCAGTCCAAACCCCCTGCCACAGCAGGATCACCCAGACCAGGTCGAGGTGGGTGTTGAACATCTCCAGAGAAGGAGACTCCACAACCCCCCTGGGCAGCCCCCTCCAGCGCTCCATCACTCTCCCTGGGAAGAAGTTATAGAATCAGTCAGGGTTGGAAG
Organism: Upupa epops; assembly: GCA_013397515.1. Taxonomy (NCBI): domain Eukaryota; kingdom Metazoa; phylum Chordata; class Aves; order Bucerotiformes; family Upupidae; genus Upupa; species Upupa epops. The sequence continues at coordinate 186,427 of VZRI01007313.1, forward strand.
GGACCACAGGATCATCCAGCTCCAACCCCCCTGCCATGGGCAGGCATAGCCCACCCTAGATCAGGCTGGCCAGAGCCTCATCCAGCCCGGCATTAATTGTATCCTCATAAGGCAGGGGCAGTGAACTGGATCCAATTTCATTTGCTTTTAAGTTATTTGTCATTATGATGTCTACAGGAGACCCCTAACGTAGGCCATTTCAACGCATCCTCCAGCTCACCAAGGTGGTGAAGCTGTAGTAAAGTCAGGAGACAGCCTAGGACACCCCCAAGCCAGGCAGAACACATGTGAAGCATTCCGTGCACAGATGCTGTGAGCAGGAGCTGCACACCTCCTCCTCCATGCAACTGCACATGTTCTGCAGATGTTTCTGCCTTACCCTGGCCGGGTTTGTGACGCAGTCATTGCCAGGTTTGGGACACAGTCATTGCCATCCTCCCAGAGGCTGCAACAGCTGGACAGACAGCACCATTTGGTGTGCTAAGCCAGTCAGGAAAAGGTGGCGTGAGCCTGACACGAACCCCCTCGCTGCTGCAAATGAGGAGCGACGGCTGTTAGTACCACATTGAGCTTTATTGAAACTGAACAAATACCTTTATTTTAATAAACCCTTTTACAGCAAGTGTAAAACTGTAATGTTTGATTCATCTTATGTTACAGGTTGTCTTCTTCTTTATAAGCAAAAATACCATCTTTTCTTCTTTTTTTTATTAGTTTTTTGGTTGTTTTGGGTTTTTTTTTTTTTCATTATTATTTCTTTTCTACTTTAAAACATGTAGCAAGGATTTGAATGACGCAGATCCGGCACCGAAAGGTAACAGGTTCTGAAAATCACAGTACAGTTTTAAAATCCTTAGGTTGATTAACGATGCTTAAAATGATAGCCACTTGGAGTAAAGATATAACTCAGAGGTCTGTAAACAAGTTGTGTTTACCTACAGAGCTATTGATCGCAGCTACGATGAGAGCAGTAAGAGAAACTCAATGCTAAACTGAGCTACACCTCGGAGGAAACAAGTTCTTACTCAGCAGTGTGGTACAGGGTAGCACAATAGGTAAAATACAGTTTGGCACCTCAAGTTGCATGTTAAAATCAGCAGAAAGAAAATGAAGTAAGTGCACTGTCTGCCAACAAAAGTTTCACTGGTTTTGGAGTGTCAGCTATCAAATAAATCACACGACACACAAGTTCAACCCCGAAATTACGATTCTAGTAAAGCAAATGAAGATTAAAATGCACACCCACGGTAGAGTATAAATATTTGTTTTTCCTCTCCCCTAGCAGTAGAAATAGTTTACAACCCACAAAAGGACTCCTTAGTGAAACCACTAACTACAGACATGGTCATGGAATGTAGCTCAGTAGACTCGTTTCAAAGAGAAAGGCAACATAATCCGGAAAAGGTTTGGTCCTCTTATAACTGTACTGGCCTGTACTGTAGCCACCGCAGTCTCTCGGTAGATGGTTGAGGAGATTTGCTGTTTACTGGTTCTCTTGTGTTTGGAGAGAGCGTATCTTGGTGATAAAGCTGGGTAAAACTGGGCCCCGCTTCCAGATGTTTGATCAATGCTGAATCTGGAAGAACGACACTGCGAGTACATAAAGGAGACCCTTGGCCCGGCCTCACAGCCCATTCTTTCATGCAATCACTTTTCCTTCTAGATTTCTTTTCCTCTTTGCTCATTTTTGTTTTTGCTTCAGTGTCCCGGCGAGGGGGGAAAGAAACCTTAGTCCCGATGACAGAAAGACATCTCCCTGTTTATTTACATGTGAACCACTTTGGCTAACAAGTCCTGGCAAACCAGAGCCGCCTATTTCTTGTGGATGTCCTCATGCCGTATAATTTTGTACGTAATCCAGTAAAAGATGTTGAAAATGAGGAAGGCGAGTGGGAAGGCGGCACGGGATATCGTATCAATCCTTTTTGCACGGTCCACAAACTTCTTTTTGATGGATTCTGAATCCTTTGGTGGTGCCGGGGGTGGGTTGGGTGGAGCAGCCTTGACTGCTGTGCCGTCTTTGACTTGGAGGCAGTGACCCATGCCATAGCCACTGAAATTGAACCGGCTGTCACGGGCGACTTCGTCTTCCTGGGGGATAAAGAAGACACAAAATCACCCGTCTGCCAAGCACACCACGTACTTAGCAGTTGAGGAGCACCCCTTCAAAGCCCCTAAGCAAATTAGCTGGTTAAGTTAGGATACAAAGTCCAGGTTTCAAAGACAAGCAAGCAATGAGAACTCACATAAAAACCAGGTGGCTGCTGGTGTTGGTGAATTAGAGCTTTCATTCTTCTAGCTATAACTAAATCAAGCTCCCTGAGCAGCAAGCTGCATCCCAGCCCTACAGGGAAGAGATCTGACACCACAGGTTTCTCATTGCATTTCTCAATCTGGCTGTCGGGGAGAAACAGAGGCACGTTGGTAGCAAGGGGTCTTCTTTGGCCAAGTGGAATTGAATGATCCAGAGCTCAAGGAGCTCATGGCCCAATCTAGCTGCAGCCTTGCATCTCTGTGTCTGATGAGCAATACAAAGAAAGATCACGGTTCCCCCCATGCCACAGAACCACTGACAATCAGTACTCCAAAGTGCACCAGGCACCTGGGTTTGGTGGTGACTGGGAGCTAGGTGCTGTAGGATGAGCTGATACAGCACCATCGTGCAGCAATTCATCCTCTCTCTTGTCTGAGCGAGTACTATTTGTTTTTGAAGAGCTGACTAACTCCTCCTGAACTGTATCAGCATGGTATCTGTGATGAATGATTTATGGTTGTGCTGGTCAGTTCTCATTGCTGGTTCTCCTGTCTGCTAGCACCGTAATACGCAAGTCAACAGCTACTGGCAGCTCTCCATAAAGGATTCAAACCCAACAAACAAGCAGCTCTACTATTTTTCATTCCAGCAGGGATGAATTATAGGTCCAACAAGTTAAACATCTTCATTTGACCAACAATTACTTCATTGCTGACTTAAAATCACCGCTTCTTGGGCTCAAAGATGCCCACTGTCACAGGGAATACTCCCTCACATCTCCACTAAACTGCAGCCCTCTGATCTCCAGGGAGAATCAGAGTGTAACCCCCCCATCACTATAGTAAGATATTGAATAAGGAGTAGGTTTGCTGAGCCTGGGGTTGGGGAGGGAGGGAGGGTAATTTCTACCTCTTCAGAATGTCAATCTCTGCTCCTTCACAGCAGAACCTCTGGCATTATTTTGTTTCTCCCTTCAGCATTGGAATAATAAATCTCACCAGACCTGCTCTCCTCGCCTTGGGGCTGTCACACGAATGTGGATAACCAGGACTCTGATCCCGGGCTACTAAGTATGAAAAAGTCACTCTGACCGCATCTGGCATGGAGTGCTTATGGAAGCCAGACAGCCAGTAAACTGTGTTTTGGAGCCCCTGTCACAGAATCACAGAACAATCCTGGTTGGAAAGGAGCTCCTAGATCCCCCAGTCCAACCATCCCCACCCCAACCAAACCCCTCAGTCCCTGAGAGACTGACAGACACAGCCTGACCCCCTCCCTGCTGNGGAGGACCCCCTCAGCCTCCTCTTCTCCAAACTGACCCTGCCCAGCTCCCTCAGCCTCTCCTCACACGACTGGTTCTCTCAACCCCTCCTGAGCTGGGTAGCTCTGCTCTGGACCCGTTCCAGCATCTCCCTGTCTTTCCTAGCATGAGGGGCCCAGAACTGAACCCAGTACCTGAGAGGAGGCCTGACAAGGGCTGAGTTCAAGGGCACGAGAACTCCTTTTCTTCTGCTAACCTCGCTGTTCCTGACCCAGGCCAGGATGCTGTTGGCCTTCTTGGCCACCTGGGCACCCTGCTGGCTCCTATGAAGCCAGCTGTCTGCCAGCACCCCAGGTCCTGTTCTGCTGGGCAGCTTTTGAGCTACTCATCTCCCAGCCTGTAGCGGTGCCTGGGGTTGTCCCTTCAGGCTATTCTACAGTGTCCCTGAGAGCAGGTGGAAAATCGAAGCGTTGCAAGGCTGTTTGAGCTCTTATGCAGGGTTTATATCCCTTTCACTCCAAAAGCTCACCGTCATTAAGAAACATAAGCAGGATCCTCTCCTTTTTTCAACTGTATTCAGTGAAGAACAGTTTGCAGTCCGTCCGTGAAGACCCTGGAACCCTGCTTGTCCTAGCAGCTATAAATACTTGGAGTATTTTAAAGACAAACCCGCTGAGACCAGAGTCCTTCTACAAAGTCAAGGCTTGTCTTGCATGAGTGAGTAACACCACAAAGTCCCCCAGTAATAGAGGGAGCTGCCTCCCTTGCAACACTCCCTGTTTTAGTGAGTTTGAAGGATGAAAAGCAAGCCCAGGACACGAGAGGTGGTTAAAAAGGGGAACAGATTTTCAGCAGCTGTGTGGCCATATGTACTTCATTCATTTCAAAAAAACCCCATCATTTCTGTTGCTCCTCGGGGATCTAAGGGAGATAAAAAAATATGCTCTGAGTTCAACACAGGACTCGGAGACTCCTGACTGCCACAGTGCCCTGCTGGATCACAGCTCTGTCACACGGGGAGGAACGGCTGTCTTCAATGTCACAGCCCTGCCTTTTGAGCGCACGCTCTCGTCACTCAAGCGGGAGGCCGTTTGGGATGGGGATGTTTAAATGGCATTCTTTCAGGTTTGCAGCACTCCACCTTTGGCTGTAAGGAGTCACTTGTTTCCCCGTGGGATTTCGAGCCCTGCAGACAGTTGGCTGTACCACTTCTTCCTCACAAAACCCAGGGGGAAGCATAACCATTCCTCACGCTCGTTTTCGTTTGGGACTGCAGTAGATGCTGATTTACCCTTGGATGTAAGAGGTCCAGCCTTCACCTGGGTGATGAGGAGCGTGTGCTTACTGTGTTCTCAGCCTAAGCAGATCTGAATCTCCTCCCCAGTAAATCTCTGGATCAGTTTGCTTCCCATTCTCCAGCACATTGCTGTGGTCTGTTAGCAAAACTGGGGGTTTTATTCCAATGTTTATCAGAAAAGCTTTTTATTTTAAAAAGACTAAATCATTAAGAGGGTTTTTTTCTACTGTGCCACTTCTTTCTGTGATTGATACTACACTCTTATAAAAACTTAGTACTACAGACAGCTAAGCTGTAGCTATTGCAGTCAGCAAACTACCACCGAAAGAGAGCAAAGTCACAGTCCTTAAAGCCCCAGCAGTGGCCTTGGAGCTGCTGCAGCTCCAGATCCACCATGCCCCTTCAGCAGGAAAATCCCCCTGAGAGCTGAAGGGGCTTTGCAATCTGGCATCTGCCTGCCCTCTGAACACTGCCAGCATCTGCAGTCTCACAGGCAAGACCTGACCCCATCAGAGCTCTCCCATGTAGCCACCTCAAAGACCTCAAGTGAGGTCCTGTGTCCTCTCCAGAAATGTGGTTGTTGTTTTTGTTGTTGAAAATTAACAACAAAACCTTGCAGAGATCAAGACTTAGGTGTCTGTGCTAGGAGGGTACTTTTCCCACAAGGTCGAGCTTGTTTCCTCTTGTCCCCCTGAGTCTTTAAACATCTGCCACTTGGAACGAAACAGTGGGGACAGAAAGACTTCATCCCTGCTGCTGATGGAGCTGGGGGTTACTCAGGTGCTGGAACTTGACTGTCCACACTGCTTGTGGGTTAGGTCACTCGGGCATGGACCATGCCAACAGTCTTTCTCCCAGATGAACCTGCTCCACTGCATACTAGCGTTACACACTGCTGTCATGAGTTGTGTGGTGATAGCTGTCCTCAAGAACATTCTCTCCCACCTGAAGGATCTTGGGTGAATACAAAGACAGAAAACCAAACAGCAGTCCTTTGACAAAGAGTACTCTCTTTGGCTTTCCCTTTCATGCTTCAAAACAGGAGATGAAGAATTGAACCCCAAGTTCCTTCCTCTAACATGATGGATACGTCTTCCTTTAACCTAGAGGCTTGCTGAACTATGGGGCAGCCTTACACAAGGTATCTCCTGGTGGGGTAGCTGAGCGACTCTTCATTCTCAAGGTCACACTCAGTTCATCCTATCTGACATACCCTACCCTGGAGAGACTTCCACAGGCTGCCAGTTTGCATTGTTCACCAGATTAGTCACTGGGAAAAGAGTCCAGATGACTTTGCAAACATCTCAATCGTTATTTTAATCAGATTACACTTAGCACTCAATCATCTCTAAACCAGACGGACTCTCACTTGCCCAAATCCCAGGCTATTTATGTTTTATACGTTTGGTTTTAAAACCACAATCAAAGAGCAGCTGGAGTGGCAGAAGACACTGCCATTGAAGTCATTGACTTTATCCTTCTAAAAGGATGTGAAGTTAGTCTTGCATAATACATAGTTATAACTCAATCTGTCCTCGATAAAGACAAAGGGAAATGGGTCACAAGCTAGATGAGAAACAGAGAAGAAATAAATCATAGCATCATATAATCATTAGGGATCAGAAGGGACCTGGAAAGATCATCCAGTCCAATCCCCCTGCCACAGCAGGATCACCCAGACCAAGTGGCACAGGAACACAGCCAGGCAGGGCTGGAACATCTCCAGAGAAGGAGACTCCACAACCCCTCTGGGCAGACTGGTCCAGTGCTCCGGGACCCTCCCTGGGAAGAAGGTCCTGCTGACAGTGATAGGGAACCTCCTCTGTTCCAGCTGGCACCCATTGCCCCTTGTCCTATCCCCAGATGACCTTGAGAAGAGCCTGGCCCCATCCTCCCAACATCCACCCCTCACGCATTTATATAGCAAGATGAAAGTGATTTTTTGCTGGTTTCCCCTCAGCTGTTCACACTCCTGAGTATTTTAGAACCGTAACCCTTTGAAAACTAACTACATTTCCTAAGATTTGATCAAATTCTTTCTGCACATGCTTTCTCCCCAGGATTATGTGTATTATCACAGTATCATCGAGGCTGAAAAAGACCTCTGAGATCATCAAGTCCAGCCTATTCAGTGCCATTCAGGTAGGAAAAGCTGACCTTCGCTACTTTTCCCAATCCCAAATGTCGGGAGGTCTGGTAAAGAGCTACCAAACTGCATGAAACAGGATCGTAAAGCAGCAAAGTTGTTCTCAGAGCTTCCCATGGGAACAGATTGACTTTACAACAGGGTTCCTATCCCTAGGTTGAAACTGTCATCATCTTTCTCTTAATTTCAAAATTACTGTTGTCAAATAGGTGCACAGCTTCAAGAATACTCAGAAGTTTCTACTGACATTTGCATTTTGAAGGGTGCTTCCTTCAGTACATTAGCTTTTTAAGTCCATACAACATAGAGCAAGAGCAGTCTTTCACCTGAACAGCTCTACAGGTCTATGGTTGCTGCCTTAAGCTGCATTTTTTGAGTGATGGGAGTTGTTTGGCCCCACTAAACTCAGCACATCACACACTATGAAGTGAAAAGGAGGATCAGGAGCTGGTAGGTGTTTTGCTAGGGAATATATGTTGGATTATATATATAGAATCATAGAATCATTAGGGATTGGAAGGGACCTTGAAAGATCTAGTCCAATCCCCCTGCCACAGCAGGATCACAGTGAACAGGCTTAGGTGTTGGCTTGAAACCATTTTCATCAACCCAAAATTGCTTTATGTCCCTTAATTTTAAAACTCCCTCTGTGAATTTAGTAAACTTTGTGTTTCACTAAGTGACAGCATTAGATTCTCTTGACTTAGCTTAAAAGTGTGCTACCTGTCAATGAGAGAGGGGGGTATACTTCTGACATGGTTTTCTTTCATCATCTCCCATCTTTGTACAGCTTTTATTTCTACTCCATCAAGTCTGGAAGGTAATTCACATCACCAGCTTCACACCAAAGCAATCAGGAATCGGAAAAATACTAACCTAGTCCCTCCCATGGCTTGCGTGCACGACTTTCTGAGGTGCTTTGTCCTGACCAATTCTCCACGTCTATTGTCAGCATTGATTCAGTTTTAACAATGTGGAAAACGAGAGGGAAGCTGGCTTCAAACAGTGAATTTCATTTACTCTGCAATCTGATTTATTAATTTAATTTGCTTACTCTTTTTTCCCAACTTATGGCGGGCGAGCGATTTAAAAGGCTAGCTGGTTTAATTACATTTCAAGGACACAGGAGATTAATTTTAGGTGTAAGGCAGAGAACATCAGAAAGATTTTCCTTTAGGCATTCATAAACACGAAGATAGAAACACCAAATAAACTCTGGGTTGAGCAGCAAATGGCATCCACGGGACTCAGAGCCCCGAACTGCTTTGGAGGTTTAATTCTTAGATCACCTCTATGATTTTGAGGTACTTCCCATCTCTCGATGCTTCATAATCTATGGCTTGGGTTTGTGGGACTGTCACTCGTGTGATTTCGGTTCTCAGAAGTCACAGAGTTGAAGGTGGTTCCGCTGAGAATCATGTTTGTATTTTGGAATCTTGTTTTGGTGTTGCCCACAGAAGGCTCTTAGAAAATGGTTTCAAAGGCACTGATAGGATTTAGGAGTAAAAGATTGATCTTATAACTAAGGGATCCACTCAAGGGAATCCCAAAAAATCTGTGTAGGAACCAGTAAGAAGGAAGAGATTTCTAAATGAGCTGGGACAAGGGTTTCCAATCCATACCTGACCACTGCTGGAGAAAAGGTCCTGTGACAGAGGTCATTCCTTCTCATCAACTACAGTGGGAATTCAGGTCTTCCATCTCTTGATAACATGCCAGATGTTGAAGCCAGTGTTGAAATGTCCTGCACTTCTCCTAGGTTTTAGTGCTTTGAATGTCATGCTGTCTTGTCACACTCTTCTGCCTTGAGACTAAATTTTGCTAATACAGAAAGAGACCTGGGAGTACTGGTTGATACTGGTAGAATTGAGTACAGTTGAGTAACTGGTAGAACGGGAGCCAGCAGTGTGTCCAGGGGACATGAAAGGCCATTGGCATCCTAGCTTGAATTGGGAATAGGCCAGCAGGAGTAGGGATGTGATTCTCCCCCTGTACTGGGCATTGGGGAGGTCTCCCCTTGAGTACCGGGGGCAGTTCTGGGCCCCTCACTTCAAGAAAGAGATTGAAGGGCTGGAGTGGGTCCAGACAAGCAACGAGGCTGGGGAAGGGAAAGGCTGATGATGAGGAGAGGCTGAGAGTGCTGGGGGTGTTTAGCCTGGAGAAGAGGAGACTCAGGGAGACCTTTTGCCTCTCTACCTGAAGGAAGGTAATAGTCAGGTCGGGGTCAGGCTCTTCTCTCAGGCAGTTAGCAACAGGATGGGAGGGCAGGGCTTTTCCAGCCTCAATCATTCTGTGAGTCTGGGAGATGAGTCTAACACAGCAAACATTTGTGTTTCATGGGTCACTTGTACATGAGTTCCAGTGTCTAAGATGGGTGCAAAAGGGGATATGGAATAAACTCCATGGAATCTGGTAATAAAGAAGTCACTATCAACCTTCTCTGCTGTGTTGAATCCTGAAGAGCTCCAGCCCTCAGCTCCCCATAACAGATGTGATCCTCCCTCCTCCTTAACCCAGGCTTCAGAGGAGCAGAAGGTGATGGAAAACTGTCACTTTCTCACCTCAGTCCTGCCCACAGTATAGATCAAACCCCTCTCAGAGCTGGGTCCAAGGGTTTGATTTCACACGTATTTACTGAGATGCTTCACTGAAAGCATAAGCAGGGTCTGACCAGTCCAACTGCACGACGTTGCTCCATCCAGACCCACCATTGTGCGTGTGACTGTGGCATTCACCACTTTTCCACCTCTCTTAACACCAATTTTCCTGCTCACTGAGGTTTGTTTTCGTCTCTCACTTGGGCACCCATGCCTTGTAAAATCTAAACAAACCTGACCTTGGATTATAAATAGCAATGACATTGTAATTAATTGAAGAGAAACTGCTCATTGTTCTCTCTGGTACAGTCTTCCGATAGACAAACACAGGTTTGATTTAGAAAGCTGAGCTTAGTAGTACCTCCTATCTCCTATAAACAGCAGAAGAATCTCTGAAGCATGAGTGATTTACTTACTCATTCTGTAAGAACAGCAAGTGAACTGTTGTTAATACAGTAATGAAATGGTAGTTAATGTGTCTTCGCCCTCTTTGAGTAGGAATTGGACATTATCCAACTGAAGGAGTACCATCATTTAAACATGTGGAGCAAAAATACTTCCCTGCCTTGAAATATCTTTAAGTGGAATCTAAATTTTTCAAAGATTGCTATAATAATAATGATTAGACAGTCAGTGAGGTTGGATAAAAGAAATTCAGTAAAGCCAGGCTTCCTTCTTTCCATTTTGCAAACACAGTTCATGTAAATGTCCTATTACATATTTATTAATAGTAATTATTAAATGAAATATTAATATTGCCTATAAAAAGAAGAGGAGGCTGAGGGGTGACCTCATTCATTTCTATAAATGTATGAGGGGTGGGTGTCAGGAGGATGGAGCCAGGCTCTTCTCAAGGTCATCTGGTGATAGGACAAGGGGCACTGGGTGCCAGCTGGAACAGAGGAGGTTCCATCTCAATATCAGAAGGATCTTCTTCCCAGGGAGGGTAATGGAGCATTGGAACGGGCTGCCCAGGGGCAGACCCACCTGGATGTGTTCCTGTGCAACTTGGTCTAGGTGATCCTGCTGTGGCAAGTTTAAGAGACCCAGCTCCCTCAGCCTTTCCTCATCGGGGAGCTGTTCTACTTCCTTCATCATCTTCATTGCTCTACACTGAACACCCTCCAGCAGCTGTGTCCTTCTTGAACTGAGGGGCCCAGAACTGGACACAGTACTCCAGATGGGGTCTCACTAGCGCAGAACCTCTGTTGGTCTGCAGCCCAAACCATGTGCAGCTGTGAACAGCAGACACCATTCTCCCTGCCTGGGCCAGGGCTGGGAATGAAGCGCTGGGACCTATGGCATCTGTGCCCATTGCTGTGCTCTGACTGTCTCCCATTTGGTGCCAGGGAGGGGAAGGGAGAGGCTTTTTTCCTTTATATAGGTAGATTCTCCCCTTCAAGCCATTTCTGCGATAAACACCCAGACCAGATCCCCAAAACCACAGACAGGTACTACCCGAGCTCTCTCAGATACTCCAGCATTTAATTTATGCAAATACTGCAAATACACATGCAACAGGAACCACTGGAAGGCTGTGGGGAAGGAACAGGGTGAGTGCTGCAGAGCCAGCAAGTGGCTCTAGAGCTCAGCGAAAGGCCTTGCTGTTTGTGCACAGCGCATATTGTTCTAGTCTAGTGAAATCTGAGCAGGTACTGTATGCAAATAGTAGTAGAGAAAAGCTTTGGCATGCTCTGGAAGACTCCAGTGACACGTGCAATCACAGCAGCGCCATCTGTTTCTCCTTACACGTGCTAAATTTATAGCACTCTGCTAATTTCTGTATTAGTTTACACCTTGAGGAGACGAACCAGATAAGCAATACTGGGGCTGTGTGACTTATCTTTAGCAAACAGTTAGTAAATGACTCCCTAATTAATCTCAACTCTTTTCTTATAGAAATCAGTCTAGAAATCAATAACATTGATCAGGTACTCTCTTTATCCCCGAGGGAATGGCAGGGACTCACAAGCCAAATGTTGTTTCCATAAGTTTTGGCTCATTCAGATGTGGCTATCAGTTTGACAGGTCAAAAGGTTATCAGACTTCCATAGAAACACAGAATCACACGACAGTTTGGGTTGGAAGGGACATTTAAAGGTCACCTAGTGCAGCCCTCCTGCAATGAGCTGGCACGTCTTCAACTAGATCACATTGCTCAGAGCCCCATCCTATCTGATCTTGATAGATGGGGCATCTATCTCTGGGCAACCTGTTGAAGTGCTTTACAAGTCTCATCCTAGAAACCTTTCCAGGCTCTGATAAAAACTGTGTCATGTAAGCCTCCTTTATGGATTCAAAGGCCACATTTAAGTGTCCCCAGAGATTTCTCCAGACTGTGCAACCCTAATAATTCATAGAAATGCACCAGACCTCTCCTGTTTCCTTGCAGCCTGAACTTCAGCACAAAACAAACCCTCCAGTATTGCACAGCTCAATGCAAACGAACCCATTCTGTATGGGGTAAAAGCTTTACAACAGTGCTAGCTGTACTTTCTCTGCGGGTAGAGATCAGCATGATGTTACAGAAAATACTACCTTACTGATCAGGGCCATAAACAAAACCACAGAACAGATGGATACTCCCTGTACTCTGCAAACTACTCCCTGTAGTTTGGAAAGCAACTCAAAGTAATGATATATGGATGATAACAGCCACAGGGACACTGTTTCACACAGCATTCTCCTGCAGAAATTGTCTACTTATGGCTTGGCTGAGTGAACTCTTTGTTGGATGAAAAACTGGCTGAGTATCCAGGCTCAAACTGTGCTGGTGAATAGAGCCCAACCATTTGGTGGCCAGTCGCAAGTCATGTTCCCCAGGGTTCAGTACTGGGGCCAGTACTGCTTAGTGTCTTTATCAGTGACCTATATGATGGTATCAGGGGTGTCCTCAGATGTTGCAGATGACAACAGATTGGGCTGGTATGCCAATCTGTTCGAGGGTAGCAAAGCTCTAGAGAGAGACCGGACAGATAGATGGGCTGAGGCCAGTGCTATAAGGTTCGCAAGGCCAATTGCTGGACCCTCTACTGGGGTCAAAACAAGCCCATGCAGCACTACAGGCTTTGAGGGGAGTGGATGAGAAGGTGCCTGTTGGAAAAGGACCTGGATGCGTTGGTCAACAGCTGGATGAATATAAGCCAGCAGTATGCCCAAGTGCACAGGAAGGCAAGTGGAACCCTGGATTGTATCAGAAAGAGTATGGACAGCAGGAGTAAGGAAGTGATTATCCTCCTGTACTCTGCACTGGTGAGGCCGCACCTCAATAGGTTTTGGGCCCCTCACTATAAGAAGGACACTGAGGTGCTTGAGTGGATCCAAAGAAGGTGAAGTGTCTAGAGCACAGGTCCCATAAGGAGCAACTAGGGGAACCAGGGTTCCCTGGAGAAGAGGCTGATGGAAGACCTTACATCTCTCCACAACTACCTGAAAAGGGACTGTAGTGAGGTGGGTGTCAGTGACTTCTCCCAAGCAAGAGGTGATGGGATGAGGCAACGGCCACAAGTTGAACCAGGAGAGGGTTAGGTTGGGTGTTAGGAAAAATTTCTTCACCAAAAGAGTTATAAAGCACTGGAAGAGGCTGCCTGGAGATGTGGTGGAGTCACCATTCCTGGAGATTTAGTGAAGACATCAAGATATGGTGCTTAGGGACATGGTTTAGTGGCAATCTGGCAATGCTCTGCTGGTGGTTATTCTCAATGATATTAAAAGTCTCTTCCAACCAAACCAGTTCTGGGATTCTGTAATATCTTCCTCTTCACACTCGGTCACTGGCATTCTGAAGTCAGGCAATGAAAGGCCACTTTCAGTAGCCACCAGGGCTTTCTATGATTCTTCATATCCTGGTGGTTTCCTGATGATCCCAGAGCTCGTCTGCAGTCTCTACACAGCATTGCACCAAATGATTTCCCTCCACAGGATGAAAGGCTCCATTGTTCCTTCGTTGGGTCTTAGGGGAGCAGATATTTCAAAGCACAAGACCATCGAACCTTCTTCACCTGAGGGGACAGCTGTCTAGAGGATATTTGAAATGCTTGACACATTTAACTCGATGGTTTCAGCTTGCCAGTCTTGGAATGGCAAGCACAAATACATGTCAATGTAAAGGATAGGGTAATTTGGTTTGGATGATTAAGAGAATTTGGCTCATATATCCCAAGTGTGACAATTCCAATCACATCTTCATTTCAATTTACAAGAAAGGCATCAACTAGGCTTCATTATTGTTCCTACTGCTGGTGCTATAGATTTGACATGATAATCTACAGTATTAGTCAGTAAATTGACTCACTGGACTGCCCTTGATCATATGCTCCATTTTCTGCTCAGCAGGGCCCTCTCTAACAGCTATATATAACCGTGGAGGGGGAAAAAAGGAGACAGTTCTCTCTTAGATCATTATAAGATGATGTAGCGTTTAGTTTTCCCGTTGCTTCAAAGGTTATAAATGATGTGATCTTTCCACCATCACAGATAATATATGACTGCTGTTTGTCTGACTTGTCAGCAACTCACACAGAAACCCAGTATTCCCCACTTGTCACGTATTCATTTCAGATATGTCTTCTCTTGTAGGGCCCAAAACGAAGCAGTCGCTGTATTTCTAGCTGCTAGTTTCTGACTCTTGCCTTGTGTGGTCCTTCCTTGTCGGACAACCGTTATCAACCCACGTGAGTATCTGCAGCCAATGTAAAATCTCCTGATCATCGTTAAAATTCTGTATGCTTATTTATGAATTAAAGAAAACAATCGTGCCCCTTCATCCGTATTTCTGCTCCGTTTTGTAAATGTCTGATCACCGAGCTAATTGCTCAGGCAGGCTGTTTTTAGACTGCCTCGTGCCGTTATGGGTTTTATATCAATGGCAAAGTAAGCATTGGATTAATCCTGCTTCCTCATCTGTGTGCTGAAAAACTGTTCCTTCCATCCAGACAGAAGTTTAAAATTAGGAGCCACCTCTAAACGTGGCTACAGGGTGAAGGGCAGTTCTCAGTGTGAAGAAAGGATGAGAGCAGAGGGTCAGGAAGCAGACGGCTCAGTAGGAGATTGGCACGAGTTACTAAACGCAAACTCGTGGGGCAGTGGATCTGCAGCTGTAACCTGCACTGCTGCAGAAGGGAAGGGAACTAAAGAGCTCTAGGATAGAAATAGCCTATCGCTGTTCCTGTCCAGGATGGGTGAGTAACTGTTCAGAGACTTTTTTCCAACCTTTGGTCCAGGAGTACTTGCAAGTGGATGAGAATTACAGGGTGTAAATAAGAAAGACTCAACACATCTACAAAGAGATATATTTCAGCTCACATTCCCCCTGAGCAACAATCCTTCACAAATGTCTCTTAAACTCACTCCTGATATATTGTGGACATTACAGAGGAGACTGTTTAAGGGCACTGATTAATATTTCCAGCAGCTGTAAATCTTCCAGTGCGCTGCCCGTTGCCAGCTCTGCCAGCTGGCTCTCAACGGCTCTTCTGGCTCTGTTCTCCGCCATCCTACAACTCTGTGTTTGTAGTTTGAAGAACAGAATAGGAATCAATAACCATCCTTGCCAAGCAGCCTTTTCTATGCTGTAATGCTTCAGATGTGCCAAAAGGCTGAAGTCTCAGCCTCTGTGCCGAGAAGCTTCGAAAGCTGCCAGAAAAAATTCCCCAGATGTATATGAATCTGGTACCGATTCCTACGCCAGCTTCCCTTTGGTATGGAAGGCAAGAGGCGTAGTCCACCCTCTAAATTACCTTTCTATCTCTCCCTGGATGAATACAACCTCACTGCGGGAGTAGGCTCTTGTTTCATAGCTGAAGGAGCTAAATATTTGACAGGCTCACAAGGAACATACCACAGTGACAGAAAAAGTGCGACTCTGCGATGCCAGACGCAATCAAACTCTCTATTAGTCTCAAGTGGGGTTCAAAAAATAGCCAGGAAATAAGAGCTGTTAGGTTCAAACACAGCGTCGGAAGAAAAACATCTATAGCGCCGATATAAATCTGATACTCAACCCCAGCTACGCAAATACCCACAAGATAGCTCCCCAAACAAAGGAGAACGCAGCAGCAGAACAGAGAAGGGTGACAAAAGGCATCAGAAAGCAAAATTCCGACGGATTGTTTTTACAACAAAATAACTCAGTAGAAGCCACAAGGGAAAGGGAACCAAGATCAAAGAGGAAATAAGAGACAGGCAACACAAGCAGGCATCCCCTGTATCTAGAAGTAATAGAACAGGAGCATACAGCACCAGAGAATCTTGAAAGAGCTGTCGTGTATTTGGGAAGAAAACATCCTTTGTGTGAACGTGAAAAAGGAAAGAGTATTTACAGCTAGAGAGCAAGACGACGTCTTCTGTGCCTGCAAAAAGCTACCCTCTCTGAACTCTATTACTCCTTCTTCACACTCCTGTTGGGTCCTGGTGAAAAAGTACAGGTTATAATGCTTTAAAAATGATGAGGGTGATGATAAAATGAAATGTACACAAATATACACAGTACCCAACCCAATCCCCGATACCCCCACCACTGACACTCCACCTCATGAACACCCAGCACAGGTAACAGTAAGGGCAAAGTAAAGACCAAGCAATTAAGACAAGCACAGAGCTGACCCCACTGCAGCTCACGACAGACACACCTAGGGCAAAACAAGGAACAAAAGGGCACTGCTCAAAACCATTACAAAGCCTGTTGCAGTTCCAGTTAATCAATAGCTAATCAATTGCTTTTATGTAAGAGCTGAAGTTGTCGTGAAGGAGAAGACTGGGAAGCACTGACTTTTTTTAATTATGGGAGCAAATCATCTTGCTTTTCCCCACTGTTTCTCTTTCCTTGCTTGCAAAAAGGCTCCAGCAGCCCTCCAAACACCATCTGAAACAGCAGCATGAAGCTGACTCTTGCTAAGACCTCTTGCTATGCTAAATTTCTTCCTGCTCTCTTCATGGAACTCTACAAACAGAAGCATCTCTGACCAGGAAAGACAACTAGCTTAACTAGCTCTTTCAGCTCTGCTCCCCTTACAGGAGAGCAAGCGCTGACCCTGGTAGCACTTCGTTCACGGCGAGTCCTGATGGAACGCTGCGAATGAGCCTTACAATATCAATGCACAGCTCTGGTTATTTCTATTTCTTAACTAAACTTGTGCAAGATCTTCCTCATTTCCAACATTTCCAACACCCTTTTGACTCCCAGCATCCAATTTTGGTGGCTCCAGAGGCCATACGTACTCTTAGTCCCACGAGTGCTGAGGAGCTAACAAGAGCAACTCATAGCAGGTTTAAGGAAGTGTTTTAATTATTCATAAATCATTGAACTGATTGCTCTATCCATAAATAGTAAAGGCTTCTCATCAAAAAAATATCACCTCTGGCTTAGAAAGTCCTTGAGTTGCAAAGTCCTGGAACTCAGGAGGATGCACTAAGGATGTATTGCTCTCACAAAGAGCTTCCTGCACTAGGCAGAGCTCTGGCCTAACATGGGATAACCTTCCTGGGGTTTATCAGCTCCATATGGAGTTTCCTACAGTGCTCAGCTGCAGCTGGTCACTCGACAGCTGCCTACACTGGCCAGTCAGCTTCCAAGTTTGGAAGCCAGAAGAAGAGGCCAGAATGGCTAGAAGAAATCTTTCTGCTCAGTGCCTCCACACTAAAATGGCTTTAAAAATGATGATGATGATAATGATAAAATGAAATGTATGCAAATATATAGAGTGACAGGACAAGAGGTCACAGTCTTCAGCTCCATCGGGGGAGGTTTAGACTTGACCTTAGGAAAAGGTTTTTCACTGACAGAGTGATCCAGGTTGGAACGGGCTGCCCACGGAGGGGGTTGGGTCACCGTCTCTGGAGGTATTCAAGGTCAGGCTGGATGAAGTGCTGAGTGGCATGAGCTAGATGGCAGATGTTTAGGGTTACTGGGTTGGTTTTAGGTTGGACTGGATGATCTTTAAGGTCTTTTCCAGCCTCATCAGTACTGGGAGACTGTGATAAAAGGCAGTTAGGGACATGGATTAGCATTGGGCTGGGCAGTAGTGGGCTAAGAGTTGGACTTGATGATCTTAAAGGTCTTTTCCAAGGTAACCAATTCTATGACTTCTACTCAGACCCCTGTGAGATTTTACATCCCGAGGAGGAAACACGCAACTTGCTTTCCTGGAACGGCGTGGCAAGCTCTCACGGTTGTACAACTCAGCTAATCTCTAATGGAAAGACTTTGTGATCTCCATTCTTAATTAGTGATTATTTTGACAGATGAAGATTACAGAGCACCTGAAGGCAAGTCTCTGCCATCAGCAAGCTTGGAAAGGCTTAGCAGAAAAGTGAATGAGTCAGTCGCAAGCAGAGAGCACTTCCACGTGACTGGCAGAAAGAGTTACCCGGAAAACTACATGAGAACCGCTTGAAGACAGTGAGATCAGGCATGAAATTGGAGGCGTCACATCTCCTAAGAGCCTACTCATGATATCACTGAAACCTTGGTACCTTGGAAAAGCACCTTGCACTTATGGAAGTGGATTACAAATACATACAGTATGAGAGATGTCAGATATGATTTATAAATTACATTATTTGAAGAGCTCTGTATTGGACTTGTGTCACTTCACGTGTTTTGGCATCCACAGCAGCTTTTTCTGACCTTTCCAATTTGTTTCTCCAAGAGCTAAAACACTCTGGCACGCTCAGCATGCCAGATATAGTCAACCAGCCACCAGAAAACCGAGCTTTCCAATAGTAAGTCCTTCTTGACATCGATCCAGCTGTAGTAAAGCAGTGTTGTGTGGAAGAGGCAGGGCTGTGCCATGGGGAAAATACAGTCACAGAAAAAAAATCAAGCCTTAAAAGAAATACCCAAGTACAGATATCCATATTTACAGTAAATAGCATCTTGCTCTAGCAATGCATCCAGTGAAATAAACACGGGAGATCATTAAATTGGAGTCCCCATCCCTGGAGGTGTGGAAGGACAGCCTAGCTGTGGCCCTTAGTGCCCTGGTCTAGCTGCTGTGGTGATGTCAGGTCAGATGCTGGACTTGATGACCTCAGAGGTCTTTTCCAGCCTCAGTAATTCTGTGATTCTGAGAAACGTGGCAGAATCCAGCTCTGACTGATCAGTTTGCCATCAGGCATTGCTTGCTGTTAATCTGAACAGGAATAACTAAACAACGCTGTTTTCCCTCAGAAAGAAACACAAACAAATGGCTTCAACACCAGCGATTAAAAAGTACTATAAAAAGCACATTTTACTGGAACCCATGAAGTTATTCAGACCTTGAGACAGCATGAGGTTTCAACAGTCTAGTTAATACAATTTGGTTTTGCACAATGTCATTTGGACAACATCATTACAGAATGCTTCACAATTAATTACATGCAAATAGCAGCTTCTATCCCCTGTGGAGAAGGGGATTAATTGGGTCAGATGTAAATATGCATTTCATGGAGCCTACTGAACACTTGCCCATCTCACCAATTTACCATGTCATTTGATACAACTGGTGTGTTATGCTCTCGAGATGTGCAGGGCAAGCACAGTTGCCAGTCAGTGTAGAAAACCATGGGTTCAGCAGTGCTGGTTTTCTCAGCCTGGCACTACCTGCCTGACCCTTTCATTCTCTCCAAAACACACTCATTTGTATTTATTCAGGTTGAAACCCTCTGCTGTAGATAAAGACGCTTGGGAGTGTCGTAATGAAGGCCTAACAATGTGGGAGCACAAACTGCTCTCCTTCCAGTTGTCCTCACCCTTCCATTAGAAAGAGGGTGACTATCAATGCAGTGAGAAACCCAGAGAGAAGGGTCTTAATGGGTCATGACTCTGGGCAGGGCATGAGGAAAGATAAGCTATGCACAGGGAAAAAACAAAGAAGACAACTCTGGGGCAAAGCTGTTTCCCTGACCTTGCAGCCTAAGCCTAAAACTTGGGACTTCAGTGGCTTTTCACTCTCTTCCCAGCGTCTTGAGTGAGGACAGTTTGCATACTGCTCCTGGTTTGTTTTATTTCCCCCGTGAAATGAGATGAGCCAGAACATATTCAGCAAAAGAATAATAATTTTTTGAATAATTTAGGTAAAAAAAAGGGTTGTGCCCGTGGCAGATGGTTCTTGAAAAGCTACTTCTTGTTGCTATAAAGCATCAAAAATAAGAACACAGTTTGCTGGCTCTTTCTAGCTTCCTCTGACCTATTTTCAGTCTCTCCTAGGTATAATGAAAAATGAGACATTTGCACCCAGCTGGAGAGTACCTTTCACGAGCTGGAAGACTGCAGAGCTCATTTCTGGTGTGTTTCCTGCTGTTCATAAGTAACTACCAGGACAAACTCACTCAACTGAAGTACAAACTTCAGTCCCCAAGGCTTGTTGGTTCCGAGCGGATCCTTTCAGCCACTGCGTGCTGGCTAAGGTACAAAAGAAGACTCAGGGTTTCTAAAGCCAAGGTAAGGCTAGCAAGCAAACAGAAAAGTCTTTGAGAGGTACTCCTTTTTGCTTTTCCAGCCCTGCCTGCCCCAGGTGGTGCAGTGTGCAGTCATTTCATCCCCCCAGGATCTGAAATATGGAGGGATTACTGTTCTGTAAGGTGTCACAGACTCACAGACCAGTAGGGGTTGGAAGTGCCCTCTGAAGAGCATCTAGTCCAACCCCCTGCTAGAGCAGGATCACCTAGAGTAGATTGCACAGACAGACTTTCAGGCAGGTTTTGAATGTGTCCAGAGAAGGAGACTCCACAACCTTTCTGATCAGCCTATTCCAGTGCTCTGCCACTCTCAAAGTAAAGACTTTTCTCCTCATGTTTAGATGGAACCTCCTGTATTCCAGTTTATGCCCACTGCTCATTGTTCTGTTCTGGGTAACACTGAGAAGAACCCGGTCCCATCCTCCTGACAGTCACCCTTCAGACCCTTACAACATTTATGAGATCTTCCCTCAGCCTCCTCCTCTCCAAACTAAACAGACACAGCCCTCTTAGCCTCTCCTCATAAGCCAAATGCTCCTATTCTCTGATTCTCTTAGTGACTCTGCACTGGACCTTCCCCATTAGCAGCTTGTCCTTCTTGAACTGGGGTTCAGAGATGCTAGTAACCTGTTCATATCCTATTTAACGTTAGGGATTAATTCACTGAGGTACTTGCAAACTGGACAAAGTGACTCATACCATCCTTCTTGGTGCTTTGGGGTCATGCCTGCTCCCTGTGCTTTGATTATCTGCCCCCTGCTCCTAACTAGTACTCTGTGTAGATGAGATGAGCGCTGCTCTGATCATTTCAACGCGTAAGAGACACCATGCTGCAGCTTTACCAGCTCCCCATCAGTTCTCCACTGCTCTCATTTCTATCACCTCTAGAATAGGCATTTGTAACCCATCCTCTGCTTTTGTGGGGCTTTTTTGGGGGGGGGCCTTCACTTCCTTAGCAGGACTCACTGGTTGGGGTTGCACATCGACGCCATACTTCAGTTAGTCGTTGGTTAGCACAATCAATTTGCACCTAAATATTTACTTGTTTCTCAGAATTCCCACCCTTGCACCACAACTCTCCTTTTTCTCTTGTGTTTCTTGGTTTAGGATAAAAAATCCACCCCATGATCTCATTATGGCCGAGGCTGTGAAACCCATGAAACACAGACACTTTTTACCTTCCCTTCTCCAATAAGAGAGGGAAGACTTCACTTTTACTTCTCACACCACTTGTAAATAAAACCCAGTTTAGCCCTGCTGCTCTTTCTTTGGCTCTGCTTGCTTTTCACTGGAAACTCTGCATTTCCAGGAAGCTTAGTCTGTTCACCCTGGACAGACTGCTCTGATCAGAGTGTTTTCACCCATTGCTTGGATACCATCCCCACCGCTCAGCTGCTTCTTATCCTGTCTCTTTCTAGTCCGGTGCCTAGAGCTACACTAAGGGTTCACATCAGGATGTCTTTCTAGTTTGCCATGATGCTTTTGTTTAAACAGTTAACCTTTTAGCAGTAAGTCCATTTGGTAAAGACACTTGAACTGAGCTAAACAGGGTGCTCGTTCCTAGCCTATTCATGCTCACAACGAGACAGACCAGGACATTCAGATGAAGTCACAAGGTGACACAGCAATATTATTTAGCCTCTTCTCTGCAACTGTATGTGGGGCTGTAACTTCAAGCTAAGTGATAAACTGGGTGCATTCATCTCCTACTGGAGGGGTTTTTTTTGTGCAGCTAAACTAAAGGGCTAATGCAGTCGACCCAGAGAAATAAAAGTAACCACAGTATCTTGAGGGAGTTTGTCTCTGGTAGAAGCTATGTGCTCTTTTATCTGTTAAGTAAGCAGTATGTGAGAGACAGACAAAGCCATTCAGGCTCGGATTCCTATTTTTCACAATGAAACTCGTGTGCTTGAGCTTAGTGAGTGCTGAAAATAGCTCAGGAAAAAAGGGCTTTCCTTGAGCACTTCCATTATTCACATGATGTGACATGTTATATAACACAAAGCATGCACCTCCTGCCACTGAGCGCAGTCCACGTGGTGCTTGTGGACAGAAATTTCCACTGGGGACAGTGGAAACACCAAGTGTTTTAAAGGTAAAGTCAGGCTGAAGGCATGACTAGAAAATTGTCTGAGGGGTCTGATGGATGGATTTCAGGATGATTGAAATGGCAGAAGGGGCCTTCACTTCAACCATTGGTGTTACTCAATGAATCATAGAATCATAGAATCATTAAATATTGGAAGGGACCTAGAAAGATCATCCAGTCCAATCCCCCTGCCACAGCAGGATCACCCAGACCCAGTGGCACAGGAACACAGCCAGGCGGGTCTG
>VZRI01007313.1:209024-219866 GCA_013397515.1 Upupa epops
CCCCCAGGTCCCTTTCTCCTACACTGCTCTCTAACAGGTCAGTCCCCGACCTATACTGGTCCATGGGGTTGTTCTTGCCCAGATGCTGCATGCCTCTTCTCCATTAAAATGATGTAAACACTGCCTGATCTTCACAGTTACTGTGACTTGAGTCACTTGGGCTACCTAGCTCAACACTAGCAGCTTTATGCAGAGACCAGCAGTTCCCTGAAGTGCTTGACCAGGTGGTGCAGTCCTTCCTCAGTGGAGTTATTCTCTGCTGCGGTAATCACTTAGTCCTAGCTCTTTCATTCTAAAGCGTCGTTTGTGCCTCCCGTTGCTGATTTGCATGCATGTGAACCCCCTTGGCTGCAGCATCGTTATTTGTATTGCTCTGTGTTCCCCGCACATGGAATTAAAGTCTGTCACAGCCTCCAGCTGCACAGTTTTTCATTCAAGCTCTAAAGTATCGCTTTTAATACTAATGGTCCCAAACTTAGCCCCTATTCTTGGTCACATTGGTAACCATCACACATATAATTTGGGAAGTCATCTCGGAGACGCTGGGATGAATACTAGTGTACTGTGACTCATTTTAACTACCGATCATATAGCATAATAATTGCTGTTTTCAAGCAAGCGTGATTGAACCTGTGTAAACAGAGTTCTGCTTCCCTGGAAACCCATTATCGGGAAGAAATAAGCAGATCTGGTTTGATTGCTGCAAATCATTTTTGGAAACAGGAGTTCTTTTCGTTCAGGTGATCTGGCCCTAGGCAGATTGGGGTTTGAAGATAACAGAACTGTATGACACCCTCAGTATAGCATCAGATTCGTGGCCTCTGCTGCTTGTTCTCTCTCTGTGCAAAAAGCACCACCACGATATGCGATAAATAGGGAACCAGTTCTCTTGGCAGGGAAGTATTGATGGCTGTGTTTCACCACAGGCAGGAAGGCTACATAAATCTTTAGGACGAGCACTGAGTATTTCCATAGGGGGAAGGGCATGCAGGTTGAAGCACTGATTCCCTGAGGTTATAGGGGTTTGTTCTGTATGGAAAACAGCAACAGGTCTTGACGGTGCAATCTGTTCTGATGCAATGACACATCAATGGCTCATCTGTAAATACAATTTCTGGACCATCACTGATACAACCCAGACTTTCCTAGAGAAATATTGAGATGATTTTGGCTTAAGTGATCTGATGATGTTTTAAAGTGTTTGAGGGTTGCAGCACTAGAAATGACAAGACCCAGGAGGAAAAACAGCAAAAGCAGTGACAGAGATACAGGCCTTCAAAACTAAGAACAGTAGCTTTCATGTTTTGTAGATCTAACTGCTAAATCCAGGTCTCTTGAACTTGGAGAAGAGNTGGTGCAATCTATTCTAATGCAATGACAGATCAATGACTCATCTGTCAGAGATGAGGTTCCCTCTCAATCTCAGCAGGACCTTCTTCCCATTGAGGGTAACAGAGCACTGGAACAGGCTGCCCAGGGGGGTTGTGGAGTCTCCTTCTCTAGAGAAGTTCCAGACCCACCTGGCTGTGTTCCTGTGCCACTGGGTCTGGGTGATCCTGCTGTGGCAGAAGGATTGGACTGGATGATCTTTTGATGTCCCTTCTGATCCCTAATGATTCTATGAATCCTGTTCAGGTTCAACTCAGTGCCTATACTTTCTCTCCCCAGATTAGCAGTGAATGATGCAGTGTAAGTATTCCATCGCCCCTCTTTTACACCATGTCTTTCTTGGCTATGATTAGACTCACATCCACCACAAACCCTGGTTCAGTGAGCAGCAATAGCTCAGCAAGTCAAGCCCTCTGCTCTCATGGCACCACAGGCTATGTTGCAGTGTTCTCCTCTGTACACAAACACTCTCTTGAGCCAAAGATTACTGACCTGTAGCTATGGTAGCATTGCTCCAGAAACCTCTGTCTTGGTATGTCTCCTCTGATGACCTCTTAAGTGCAGATCACTTCTGTGGTGGAAGTTCTCCAGGGGACGTCAGCCACCAGTGCAGCTACAGCTTTTAAGACTACAGCCAAAGTACTGCAGCGACATGCTCCCCCGTGTCTGTCCTGGCTGTGTACACAGTACACAATGTTCACAAGCAGAAGAGAGGTTTCTGCAAGCTTTCCTTAGAGAGAAGACAACTGGGCCTTACATGACCTTTTGCGGGACTACTTGCACATTGTGGCTGATAAGCCATGCACCACCGAGTACTTACTCGGACTCATTTTGTAGTTGTATGGCGTCAGTGTTTCCGTGGTAGCACAGTAATGTCATACAGTCACATCTTAAAGAGAGACCCTGAATTCTTACCTTTTCTGTTCAGTTTTATACACATCTAAGTATGTCTACATTAGAAAGGACCCACAAATGAAGGCTCTCTTCTACCGCTCGATACCACAGCTCTGGAAGTAAAATACAGCCATCTACCCTGATTTTGTTGTGTAAGATGAGCTGTGCTCTTTGCTCTGATCTTGTAAGCTCACGATTCCCTTTACAGTATACAAAATCCACTGAAACCATCTTCATCTTACAACCACATAACTTTACAGTGCTGGATCAAAGTCAGAGACCCGTTACAGCTCCGAGTCACTCAGGCAATGCTTTTGTTCTGGGAAATCAGGTCCTAAAAGATTTAAATCCTAGTCCCGTTTTATTTAAAGGAATGCATTTCATTTCTCAGCCACCAGGACCAAGCAGTGAGCTACACAACAGGCTCATTTCTCTCTACATCACTGACTTTATTACCTCCACAACTCACCCATAATCTGGATCTATCGGCTGCTATCACACTGCTTCTGATCTGCTGTATGTTAGACCGTGTAAAAGCCTTCAGCCCCATGGCTCTTCTCCAAACACATCAAAAGAAGCTAACGAAACCCATTTTTTCAGTCATTGTTATTTATACTCCACCGAACGGAGCTCAGGACATCACAAGGAGGGAAAAAGGAGGTTGATGGTTCAGGAATAAATAGCATAGCACTAAAAACTCCTTTCAGTATACATAACAAACCTTGTTGGAGAGCACTCATCTCAAAGATGACACGATGTGGGATTTACTGTCTCAAGGCATCTCCTATGCTCCCATTCCCCACTCCCCTGTAACCCCACCTCCCATTAACCCTATAATTATACAGGACCAGCTACCAAATACACATGCACTTTCCTTGGGAGGTTTGGAATTGAGGAGGCACGAGTCAAGTATGGATAAAACAGGCTTAAGGATGGGGCACAGGAACACACAACGTTGCACTGCTGTTCATGCTGGGGACAGTTCTGTGTATTGTGTGGGGACATTTAGCAAAGAGAATACAAGAGACTGCAAGTGATGCCATCAAAATCATCCGCTTTGCTGATTTATGACATCGTTGCTCGTATCAAAACGCTCTCTTGCTTTCTCTTTCTCACTACAGTTTTACCCTCAAACTTGAATTGCCGATCTGATTCACTGTCCTGTAAGCTGGTGACTCTTTGCTCCTCAAGCCATTCATACGCCGCACGGACTCGACGCTTTCATTCCCAACAGCCATAGTCTGTGCCTGTCCCCAGAGTGTCAGCACAGATAGCAGCAGCAAGAGTGACAGTAGCACAGCAGTAGCACAGCGACGCACATACACAACAAGCAAAGAGAAGAATGGCTCAGTTAGAGAAGACCACCATGCAAAACAACATGAGTCGCTTTCAAGGCAAAATAAACTGAGAGGATCGTGAGAGATGAATTCACTTAAAGTAGAGATAAAGAAAACCTCTTCCCAAAGAAATTACCTTAGAAATGTTATTGCTCATTTTGAAATTTGTGTTAACAGATTCCTAGGAAGAATGAAAGCAAGCCTGGGCAAATGGATAGCTGTCTCTTACTCCCACAGGACATTCCCTCATGTAGGGGAATTACCTGTTTTGCAGGGAATCTGTGCCAGTTGGCTTAGGAAAAACACAGGTTTTCTAGTGATTTGGTTTTAAATAGTTTCATCTTAACAGTCACTAGAATAATCATTCCCACAGCAGATGACTGACTACTTCCAAGGACCAAAACCTCCTAAGTGATGCCACTGGATTCTGTTAGCTGCCAATGGTGGCTTCTTGCCTACTTGTTCATCTCTAAAGAAGATGCTGTACCCAAAACTGAAATTGCAGACCCCATACAAGCAGATTCTGCTGCTGCCATGCTGTCTGGAAACACAGGCTTCCACTGGCAGTGCATCTGGCACATGTCTGCAAGCGTTTCTGCTCTCCCCTGTAATACAACCTTAACAGGGATCTCGATTCACCTGACGATACTGTTAAACCAGAAAACAGAACTGGATTGCTTCCCAGAGCACCCATCAAACATTACATTAGCTACAGAACATTTATTAGACAGCCCTGTCAAAACACAAATGCCCTGTGCCATTGTTGTCATCCCTCTAGTAAAGGAAACCATCATTTGTGGCTCGAAGCACTCGTGCAGCTCAAGCAAATATTGACTTCACCTAGTAAATGTGCACGTAAACCTAGATGTTTCTACTGGCACTGAAACCCGGTGACATAGATGCAGGAAGGATGAAGTCTTTATGGTTGTGGGAATGATCATAATCGGACTAAAATTCAATGTAATGTCTATTTTTGCTCTTTCCATTTATAAAAGAAATAAATAATGAAAGAAGGACAGAGTTCCTAAAATCATTCCTAGAGTGGCATCTCTTCTGCGTTTCAGCCACTGGTATAAAAGGATGTGACAACCCTATTCACAAACAGGCCCTTTGTTCATCATTTCAAGTTTGTATTAGTAACAAACTTTGAAATAGAGGAATCCAGAGAGCAATTTCTCCTATCTTCTCTTTCTTGAAGTGGCCATGTTTCCTGGTTGCAGCTGGAGAAGACACCAACTGCTGGTGGTTTAAAAGCGAGGGCAGAACTATCAATCGGGCTGAAATGGACTCAGTTCAGCAGGACTAGCTAGGCTAGTGCTGGAAAATCCAGGTTTTAGGCATGTGCAGGATGATGTCAGGGGAATAATAACAGTCCTCTATCTATGTCATTACTTCCAAAGGTTCCTTACCCACTGGTGGGTGCCACATAGCACAGTATAGCTAAAGGTACAGCTGCCTCAGCAGCTGCAAGAAGAGAACCAGTGACCAGTATTGAGATTGATCGGTAACTTCACAGAGTGCAGATAAACCCAGCGGACAGTTACCAGCTCTTTATCACAGACTAAATCACTCAAAAGGAAACTTTACAATGAGACTCTCCCGCAAGGGCAAGAAGAACTGAGGTGAGGAATCAGTGTGCTCTCAGGCCAGGCCCAGACATGCCAAGTAAAGAGCGGCTGTACCTTGTTTTGTCTTCTTTGCCTTCTTCGAAGCCGCAGAAACTCCTTGTGCTGTCGGGAAACAAAGTTGACCGCTGCATATTCCAGTAAAGCAGCAAAGACAAAGAGAAGGCACACGGCCATCCAGATGTCAATAGCTTTTACATAGGAGACCTAGAAAGAAAGAGAGCACAGCACGTTACGCTTCAAACCTCTTCAGAAGCTGATGAGAAACATTTAACACGTATCTGCGCATCATGAGCTCCAGTGTTTCGATGACGTGTGGATTTTCACGGGGTTTGGGTTTAATTTCTTAGTTTATTGGCTTATAACAAACGAATAATGCAGTTATTAGTGGAGACACATGTTCGCAAAGGATGCACGCCTTGTGAGCCACTGCCTTTAGGAAAAACATCAGGATTAATCTAAAACAGTACAAGTGCTGCTGTAGTCACCATCACAGCTTGTCAGAAAGGACACAAATATAGCACTTAATGAAAAACAACTCCAGAAAGTTTATAGTTACCACCTCTCTTATCTTCTGTGAACCCATTACCATAGTGATTCATTAGTTATCTTCAGTCCTCATAACCTCAAACTCAGGGTACTGCATCCTGTGGGTTTATATGATTCTAGTACTGAAATATTTAATTCTAGTTTCTCAACCTTTATCCAACCACTCTATACGAAAAAGAAATCTTTACAGATATGATCTCCTGTGAATATCCAAATACCAGGTGCCACTGTTGGAGTAAAAGTCTGTTCTGATTTGAATAGAACGGTCCAAAATAAAATGAGATGCATTACTGCACAGCAGTGTCACAAGGTTTTTGTCGTATTAGCCACACTAGGCCAAACAGGAGCGAATTAATGAGCTACACGCCATGAATACCAAGAGGATATTGTCCACCATGGCTGTATTTGATCTCTGTCTTTCTTTGTACTCTTGCAGTTATTAAGCAGAGTTGCTGTGATCAGGCCACAGCAGGTTGTCTCTTCTGTTTATCAAGTATTCCATCCAGGAATTAAAATCATAGAATCATTAGGGATCAGAAGGGACCTCGAAAGGTCATGTAGTCCAATCCTCCTGCCACAGCAGGATCACCCAGACCAAGTCACACAGGAACACAGCCAGGTGGGGCTGGAACGTCTGCAGAGAAGGAGACTCCACAACCCCCCTGGGCAGCCTGGTCCAGTGCTCTGGGACCCTCCCTGGGAAGAGGTTCCTGCTGATATTGAGATGGAACCTCCTCTGTTCCAGTTGGCACCCATTGCCCCTTGACCCAGTGTTCAAGACCAGGACAGACAGAGCCCTGAGTAACCTGATCTAGTGAAGGTGTCCCTGCCTATGCAGGAGGATACAACTAGATGATCTTTAAGGTCACTCCCAATCCTAGCCATTCCATTCTATTACCCTATGTCATGGTGTGAGGTCACAGGCTGGGCTTGATGACCTCAGAGGTCTTTTCCAGCCTCAATAATTCTGTGATAAGCAGAGGAAGTGGCATAGAAAGGATGGAGAGCTCCACCTTGTAGATCCTGAGCACTGAGCAGGACATTTTAGATCCAAATAGTCTTACTCAGCCTGCATCAAGCAAACACCCGTTTCAGTAGCTGAGGCTGGAGTGTCGCTCCACACTGCAACACCCCAAATACAACATGCATAGGGTAAGATGGAAGAGGAGGCTCTAGCAAGCTAAGGAGACACCACGACTCCGTGCCTTTCAATAAGGTACACAGCAGGTAAGCATTTCCCTCTCCCACACATAAAACATTGCACGAGTTACATCTTTACGGGGCAGCGGTGAAACCCAGCGAAAACTCTCCAGCATCCCAAGCATTTTGTGCCACAGGCTGAGCTATGGTAGGAATCAAGTCTCTGTAATTTGTGTAAAATGCAGCTGAGTTGAGGGGTTTTTTGTTACCTTCCTTGAAGGGACAGCTTGTTTGCCTTTACAAATGCCCGTAGGAGATGTATTAGACATGCATAAACAGCTGGACTGTGCTGTCAGAGACAGCATAATGCAGGGAGCTGAAGCTACAAGAATCAGCATTTCTGACTGTGAAAATCCTGTCCTAGTGGGCTTAAAGCAAGGAGGGAAAAATAATAAAGAAAGCCCTGAGTTAGCCTTCTGCCACTTACACAGCGCTGCCATAAATGGCACCCACACAATTGCTTAGCCAGCTGGATTATTTTAACTCCAGACTCCTGGGCTGGAATCAGAGGATCATGATATACTTGGCAGGTACGTAGTGTGTTTTACTGTTTAGCTGTTGCCATACCATGGCACAGCTTTAGAGTGATAGGACAAGGGGCAATGGGTGCCAGCTGGAACAGAGGAGGTTCCATATCAATATCAGAAGGAACTTCTTCCCACATCTGGAGTATTGTGACCAGTTCTGGGCTCCTCAGTTCAAGAAGGACACAGAGCTGCTGTAGAGTGTCCAGTGCAGAGCAATGAAGATGATGAACGATGTAGAACAGGTCCCTGATGAGGAAAGGCTAAAGGAGCTGGGTCTCTTGAGCCCCTCTCTTGAAGAGGAGGCTGAGGGGTGACCTCATCAATGTCTATAAATATGTGAGGGGTGGGTGTCAGGAGGATGGAGCCAGGCTCTNTCCTGCTGTGGCAGGGGGATTGGACTGGATGATCTTTCCAGGTCCCTTCCAATCCCTAAGGTTTCTATGAGAAAACAGAAAGTGATGGAATTCTAAAAGAAAAAGTCCTACAAAAATTAAAGGCTGACTCCTTTGTTTCCAAATAATTTGATGTAGTGTTCTCTCTCTATCCCCAGTATGTACAGAATTATGCTGATAAAGACTTAAAATACACACAATTTTCTGAAGACACTTATTTATAGCCACCCCTAGCCTGGAAAATTCCTTGTCTATTACCCCAAGCCTAGGAAGACCTCACCTGGTACGTGTTGCCAAAGAAGTCCTAACGTGAATGTGCAGATTTTAGACCAGCACATGTGATGCTTAAATGGATTCTGTGGGCAGGGATCAGACTGACTCTATCATGTATCTTCCTTCAGCCAGGAAACGGTCACCTCTACCACATCACGGACTGATCTGAAATAGACTTCTCTCAACTACTCCTGCAGAAGCTTTTCCACCTTATATGAAAACACTTCAAAATACTCAGGCTTGGGAACTGGAACAGAATCTCCCCTACCTAGATGCAGATCTGAAGCAGTGGTATATGAAGTAATTCTCTGTCTGTGTCCCAAGAACATTCAGGGATTGAGAAGGCCCTATCACACAGCATTTCATGCTGCTTGAACAATTTCCTCAGGGAGATGAGCACTGAAACAATGTGAGTTTGATCAGCGCATTCCAGATGAGTGCTCTATCTGCTTGCTTTCTAGATGCTGTAGGAGACACTGCGGTGTCTTGCATATCAATGAAATGATTTTTTCTAGCTGTTCCTCAGCCACTTCTCACTTATAGAATCATAGAATCACTAGGGATCAGAAGGGACCTGGAAAGATCATCCAGTCCAATCCTCCTGCCACAGCAGGATCACCCAGACCAAGTCACACAGGAACACAGCCAGGCAGGTCTGGAATGTCTCCAGAGAAGGAGACTCCACACCTCCCCTGGGCAGCCTGTCTCTGCTGCTCTAGTGTGCATCTCATTCCTAGGTTCTTATTTCTCCTTTGCACCATAGGAAAAACATTTCCCATCTCATTTTCAGTTTAAAATATTGCTGAATGACAAGATCAGAGGAGATGGGTTCTGCAACACTGGGCATGTGATGATGCTCTAGGCACATCCGTTGCTTTGTAAGTTTACCTTCCCCCATTTAAGAAACGCTGTTGCCTGCTGTGTTTTACCCCCAGATCATAACACAGCACGAAATCCTGCATGCTTGTTGAAATAAGGCTCTTACAGCACCTGCTTAAATAAGAACTCCACTAAAATACTTTATCTCCATCTTTCTTAACTATCATGTCCGTGCTTCTCGATCCATAGTCAGCACCGTGTACACACAGGGTAATACAGACCCTGACGTTTTTGGAGAAGGCTTTGTCTCAGCTAACTTAAAACACATTACATTCGTGTACTTTTTAAAATTAATGATAAGAAATAAGGATTTTTCAGATAAAAAGCATCTAAGTGGAAAATAGCTCTCATTTTTGACCAAGACTGGAGTTCTGGTTGGCTATTTCAGCTGTAGATTCCTGCTACAGACTAGTTTTGGTTAGATGAAGTCTGTGAATCATCTCTGTTAGCTCTTACCTTGATGCAATCCTAAGCAGAACAAGGCAGAGTAACTGCAGTTACCCCACACAAGCTGAAGTACTTGAGACTCTTACCTGAGCATTTGCTCCCTTTCCCTTATCTTCCCTTGCAGGACAGAACCTGAGGTCTGCAGTAACACCACAAACTCGCAGGTGACGTTAGCAAGCTCCTGAGTATATAATGAAAAATCAGTGGAGACTGGCTTTTTTCAAAAGGAGAACTTGTAAAACTTCCTCTGAGAAGCCTGTAGCCCTGACAGCACGCTGGCTCCAGTCCCTCTGCAGTACTTTTAGAACTGGGTATTTGGAGACTGCCTCAGCAAAATAAGATTTTCTTTAAATAGCTGCTCCATTTTTTTCACCGCATGTTATAGAGCTTCTTCTCTAACGCTGTTTGGGGGGGGAGGAGATCTAACAGCTCCCACCAATATATCCATACATTCTATCAATTATTCAGATGCTCTGTAAATGTTTTAGGGCCAGCTAACCAGGGAACGTTTTCGGAGTAAGAGCTGTCTGCACCGAGAACCAAGCTCGATAAGGCTCCCAGTCAATGTGACAAAGCCACTCCTTTCACTTCATCATTTTCCCCATTTGTTTGCCCTCGCCCACTGTGTAAATAACAGACCAGTTAATGCTCTATGCAGCACCAGTGACTCCAGAGAAGTCCCTGGAAATTAAAGTCCAAGGAGGATTACATTGTTCACGAAGGTCTTGCAAAGATTAATCCTTCCGCTCTTCCAGCTCATTTCATTTTAGCACCGTGACTCTCTCACAGCTTCTCGGTCCCTTTCAGCCATGTGTCATCACCAGAACGAAGCAGGGATTCGTGGAAAGAAGCCAGGACAAAACATGGTCATGGGTCTTGCAGCTGAGCAGCTGTCATTTGTTGACATTTGTGAATCAACCCAAATGTGAGCTCTTATTTCTGCTACAGCGCCAGCCTCTTGAGACTCAAAACAACGGCTTTAGCACTCTGATTCTGTCAAACAGGTGTAAAATGGAAATAAAGACACATCCCTTCTCTCACAGGCTTCTGCATTGTCAAAAGGACTTCACTGTGCTGTGCAAGGAGCTTAGCCTCTGTTAAAGAACACAGTGACTTCTTCTGATTGAGAGGAACTCATACCAAAATATCTCTGGCTTATGATTTGAAGCTCCCCCCTCAGTCTAAGAAGGACATGGAGCTGCTAAAGGGTGTCCAGTGTAGAGCAAAGAAGATGATGAAGGAAGCAGAACAGCTCCCTGAGGAGGAAAGGCTGAGGGAGCTGGGTCTCTTGAGCTTGGAGAAGGAGTGACCTCATTCCTGTCTATAAATA
>VZRI01007313.1:219901-230890 GCA_013397515.1 Upupa epops
ATCCCTAATGATTCTATGAACTCCTTCCTCACTGACCTGAGTGTCCACATAGTTGTCTCATATCCTATTCCTCTCCCAAATCAAAGACACCCAACAGGTTCCCCTTCTTAAATAGAAGGATCAATTGCCTCAGCCTTGGCCAGAGATGGGTTTGATATGGAGACACCAGATCTTCTCACAGTTTCTTACAGGATCCAAGCCTGTAGCCTCCCACCCTGCTAGCAAAACCCCAGTGCAATTTGAAATGAATTTTATCTATGTGTAAAAAGGATCTCTTGGGGGGGAAAAATGTTTCAGGGCATTTTTCAGCTTGGCAATGTGCAAACAGAATAAAGTGAGACTTAAATCAAAAGTTAAACAGTTCCAGTACAAGGCATTGCTTTCATTCATTCCACTTGATGCTTTTAGCACAGCACAGAATTGTGCTATCATAAATCTTATTGGATTTTTTGTTTCTTCACATCTCAAATTCATAAAGAAATCTCTTTCCTTAATATCAGCCGTACAGAGTTGAAGCTGAAAGCACCAGTCCTAATTTCATCACTATTCTGAGGCGGAGAAGTTTCTGAATGAAGAACATGCTGTCAGCTGCTATTACAAAGAAGATGCTGTCTTTTTGTCTCAGTTTTACTCTGGATCTTTCTCTTCACTGCAGTGCTTCACCCCCACGAAATATCATCATTCTCAAACCAATTCATACAAGGAAAGGCAAAGTACTTCCCTGGGGCTAAATCCTCAGTCATTTTGTAATCATAGTCACTGTGCAATACCTGTAAGGTCAACAAGATGTTTCAGGTGGTGATCAACATGGTGTAAAGCTGTGGTTGAGATTCCTAGAAAAGGTCTGCTTCTACAGGGGAGGGACTGAGATTGAAAACTTTAATCTTCCAGACTGTGGTAAATCGCAGAATCACAGAATCATCCTGCTTGGAAAGGACCTCCTAGATCATCGAGTCCAACCATCCCCACCCCAACCAAACCCCTCAGTCCCTGAGAGACTGACAAACACAACCTGGTCCCCTCCCTGCTGCCACTTGAGCAGAGTGTGAAGCACCAAGATTCTGCAACACCTCCAGGCAGGGGGACTCCACTCCTGGGAAGGCCCTGCCAGTGCCCAACCACTCTGCAAAGAATCTCTTCCTCAGATCCAATCTAACCCTCCTTTCAGGGAGTTGTAGAGGGCAGTGAGGTCCCCCCTCAGCCTCCTCTTCTCCAAACTCACCCTGCCCAGCTCCCTCAGCCTCTCCTCACACGACTGGTTCTCTAAATGTTTGTTTGCCTCATCAAGGTTTTTTTATCTATAATGTACTTTGCAGTGAAAAAGCTAATAATGCTGCTCTTCTGCTACTGCAAAAGCACTCATAGTATAGGGCAGAGTTTAACAGGAATTGGTTCAAAGGGTTATGAGTCCTGCGGCAGTTGAAGGTGTCCATTACCAGCTCACTTCCTGCACTGCTAGGCTGCTTGGAAAGACAACCATCCCATGGTGGTCACAGACTCACAGAATCATAAGGGATTGGAAGGGACCTTGAAGGATCATCCAGTCCAACCCCCTGCCACAGCAGGATCACCCAGACCAAGTCACACAGGAACACAGCCAGGAGGGTCTGGAACGTCTCCAGAGAAGGAGACTCCACAACCCCCCTGGGCAGCCTGCTCCAATGCTCCGTTACCCTCACTGGGAAGAAGTTCCTTCTTCTTTCCTTCAGTGGTAGGATGAGTTCAAACCAAGTCTTCGATGATTATTTAGGGATCCACATTATTATGCTGAGAGCAAAAGATGGGGAGATAACTGATTTGGTTTCTGTATTGGATGGAGAATGATAACATTTGGTGAATGTGAAACACACTTCTCTGTTACTTCAATAAAACAATCCTGGGTTTTTAACTTCATCTTCCACTGTAAAATGAAATACAGGGAATTTTCAACACAAAACAAGAAACAAGCAGGAAATATTTCATTTAAAAATGCTGAAACAAACTCACCCACCCTCCCTCCATTCTACAGACTCCATCTGAAAGTGTCCACCTCACTCAGCAGGGACTCACAAGTAGTTCCAGTAACTCAAATCACCTTTTTAAGTGAATAAACTATTCATCAACATTTTTTTGCTCTATTTCTATCACTGGTTCTGCCAACTCATGAGATGCTACAGTTTCCACCCCCTGCTGATGCACAACTAAATGCTGAGTGCATTCAAACCAGGCAAAGTACGGAAAGCATGCATGGTTTGTTTTTCCTTCAAAGATGAAAGGCAGTTTCCTTGAAGCCTTTGAAGATGATCAGAACGTTAGGGTATTTACAAAGACGCCCAGAGATAGGCCCCTGGGCAGGGGCCAGAAGAGCTGATCGCCGGTGTGCAAGGACATGCACGAAATATGGGTTAACAGATACTGTTGGTGAAACCAGCCCGAGGTGCTGCAGGCACAGTACCTGTTTGTGAGTGGTGGCTACTGCTGCAACAGGTCCTGCTCCTACTGCAGAGAGTGAGCAAGACTATCCTCACTTTCAAGCTGAAGCTGCTTCTATTAGCCAACACCTCTGCAACACACGGCTAACACCTGATCCAGATGTTGCAGGGCTGTGTTATAGACCATAGATCCTGCAGTACGTGACAAAGGGAGCATGCAGCTGCACCCAGGAGACTGGTAAGTCTTTAAATTGAAAGTGTTCTGAGTAAAGTCAAGTCATCCTAGAGAAAGAATAAACTACTTCTTTTGAGCATGGGCTGTGTCTCTTTCACACCTTTCTTCTCAAACAGCATATTTCCACCTTTGAAAAATATAATCCCATAAATTCAGAATCAGTGTTCAGAGCTCAAAGTGTTCAAGGCCAGATTGGCTGGGGCCTTGAGCATCCTGGTCTAGTGCGGGGTGTCCCTGCTCGTGGCAGGGGGGTTGGAACTAGCTCTTTAAGGTCCCTTCCAACCTGACCCATTCTATGAATCGATGAAGCCAAGACTGCTTGGCTTTTCTTCCCAAGGGCATAGGAAGTACTGGTGGCAGGGGGATTGGACCAGATGATCTTCTGAGGTCCCTTCCGATCCCTAATGATTCTGTGATTCATCAGGTGTCATTGTGTGCCACCACACGGCATGGTTGCCTTCTGCTTCCCGTTTGTGACAGAGCAGGAAATTCAGCCAGGCTGCACCATTTCTACTTCAAAAGCTCTTTACTTCCTTGAAAATGCCATGACTATTTCTCAGAGATAAAGAAAAGAGAAAACCAACTCAGCCATAGCTTAAGGCAGTTTTTTTCCTGGCCAGGCAGGTTAACAGCTAAGAAGACAAAGACTTGTGCTGGGGAGAGATAGTTTTGGTTCTCAGCCTGGGAGCAAATTAGGCACATTTGTTATGGATTGATAGTGCGGGGAGGGTCTGACCTCTGCTACCGGGACTGAAGCAGCACTAATTGAAATCATAACCATGCTCAAAAGCCCACTTTTGCTACCAGGAGCTTGACTGTGTGTTCTATAAATTTTCACTAAGATGACAGAGAAGTATCTCTTATATTTAGGCTGGGAGTTAAGTCTAGTTCAGACCACTACAGAAATGGTTAACAAGATGGTACTGATGGGTAATTTGGAAACAGAGGAGTCTGGTGACTATCCCCAAGGACTGTGTTGCATTCATGCCTCACAAGACATCGACAAAGTAGAACTAGGAATGAGCAGAGTGTGTAAAGTTCAGTCATATGGATGGACCAAATAATAAAGGAATAGGGGATATTTCCATCAGACTGACTCTTTCCAGGCCCTTGTGGAAACGGGGTTTGGGGAGAATCAAAGATATGAAAGAGAGAGTGCTGGAAAAATGAGAATTCCTCTGATCATCATTAAGATTCTGACATCCACTGAGGCACCGCTGACTTTGCACCGTGCCCTGATGCTGAAATACACACTGAGAGTACACCACTCCTACAACTTCAACCCTGGCTTCAGCACTGCATGAACATAGGAAGTTGTGATTCTTTTTGCTCTCCAGCCTGTTGGCCTCTCTCTGCATTCTTGGTGAGAATCATAGAATCATTAGGGGTCAGAAGGGACCTTGAAAGATCACCCAGTCCAATTCCCCTGCCACAGCAGGATCACCTAGACCAGGTCGCATAGGAACATTATCTAGGTGGGTCTGGAACGTCTCCAGAGAAGGAGACTCCACAACCCCCCTGGGCAGCCTGTTCCAGTGCTCCAGGACCCTCCCTGGGAAGAAGTTCCTGCAGATATTGAGATGGAACCTCCTCTGTTCCAGCTTGCACCCAGTCCCCCTTGTCCTATCCTCAGATGACCTTGAGAAGAGCCAGATTGGATGGGACCTTGAACACCCTGGTCTAGTTGGGGGGGGTCCCTGCTCATGGCAGGGGGTTGGAACGAGAGGATCTTGGAGGTCCCTTCCAACCTGAACCACTCTAAGCATCTATGACTGATTCATTTGAAATAAGCAGCCAATGCATGTGTGGTATGGATCTGAGCACAGCCAGAGTGCCTGCTTTTGAAATGCTTTTATGCTGTAATCACAGTTTTCTGACAGGTTTTTTGCCTCTTTTTTGGTCATTTTCCTTTTTTTCTCAAACACAGCATTAGCTTGGGTTCAGAAAACACTTCTGATTCCCTCTGTGGATCCACGGAAGCTTCGGCCACCCTAGGTGAAAAGCAATCTTCATTCAGCACGGCCACAGCAATGCCGGTTGCAGTTATTACTTCTGCCACCCAGTTGGGAAGAATTGCACCAAATTGCATTAGTCTTTGACCTTTGAAGAGTTAACTGACTCAGAGCAGCACTGTTATGAAATAACAAGTCGGGGTTTCATTTCTGAGCCAACAGGCACACGTCTCTTCCTTTCACGTATAGCAGGTAAGGAATCCAGGACTGGCGGATGGCAGTGGAGCTACCAGGATCAATCCCCGAGGACATTTACGCCTGTATCTGCATATTTAGGCATCTTTTTCTTTCCATTGGGTAGCATGAAAATTGCTTTCAAGATCAGGCGGCTGCAGAACATCGTCTCTGCTGTTTTTCCTACCGTAGTCACAGCGAAGTGACCCATTAAAAGTGATCCAGAGCGCTGAACCAAACAACAAAAGCCTAAAATTAGAAAAAGGATGCCTAGGGCTATTTGGCTTTTTTCCCCCTCTCCCTCTTGGTCTCTGTTGTTTTGAGAGTAGACAGTTTATTTCCTAATTCTTCCCTAGGATTGTACTCCTACAGTCTGGATTTCTTAGGGCTTCCAGACTGTAATTTGGTGGGAAAAGGCAGTAGTTTATTTTTATGAATGCCAGTCTCTCTGGATTAGAGATGGGTTAATTAAATTAATCCTCCAGTCAAAGACAATCGCTTTACCAATTCTAAATCTAACATGAGACTAAAACAGCTGAGAATGGGACGGTTCAGCACATTACTCATATTCCATATAATTTTGACTACTATTCAGGTTCTTCTTATCTTTCTTAATGATCCTTCTGGCTCTTCATTCTGATTAAATTGGAAAGGACAAGGCGTTCTATTTGTGGATAATTTGGGCAATAGGTAACTAACAAATAAATATGTAGATGCAGTCCAGAAAATGATTCCTTCTTAGGAAAAGGGAATTTTAAATTAAAAATGTGCCTGGAAAAAGATCCCAAAGCTGACATCAAAGAAGACACAGGCTCAGGAGGGATAACACGGTCCAATTCCGATTGTACGTGTGGGTGAGTCATATTTCATGTGCAGTAAAGCTCTTAAGGAAACGTAGACTTGAAAGAGGTTGTACAATGGGAATAATAGAATGGCAAAGGTGAAAATGTATGTAGAAAGAAATTGTCGGTCTGCATATTAATAAGTAGTGAGAAAAAAGGGATAAAGAAGGCAGGTTAAAGGAAAGAAAACTGGATTTCAATAAAGGGGAGCGAAGAACAGCTTTTAGCAAGATTCATACAAAGATTTTCTATTTCCTCCCCATTTAACTGAATCAGTTTCCGTATTTGAAAGACATCAGAGCTGCCACATTAATGTAAATGTACCTATCACACACTGAGATTAGCTCCAGCCCTTAGGCTCAGCACCTGGGATCAACGCTGCACTTGGTGAAACACAGGTTGCATGCTCACATTGCTCTTTTGCGAGTCACTTCGCTCTGACTGATGCAGAAAACCAAGCACTTCATCCTTTCCCATGGAGTCCTCTAAACAAGGACTCAGCTGACCCAGCCTGTAGGTCCTACTAACCAGCTGACCATCAACTTGCATTCTTGACCATCAACTGGCACTGTCTCTTGAGGGAAAAGGCCGAGACTGAGGGCTCATATTGTGCCAGGTTTTGCGGCAGAACCAGACCCAAAGAGCAGGTTTGAATCCACTGGCAGGTACCTGCTTCCCTGGTTTTCCTGTTTATATTCTGTGAAATCGAATGATTCTTTTGCTTTCTTTTCTAAACTCAGGTAGGACTTCCTCAACAAGATCCGCGTGTCCTTTCCAAACAGAGTTGTCTGGCCAGTTACTTTCTTAACTGAATTATGGTTTTGATCCCCTGTGAAAGACCAAAAACAGAACAAAAGGGCAGGAAAAACCAGCACAGAAACACGTGATGTTAGGCTTCCTTTTGCGGTCATGTGGAAGTGCCAGGAACACCTGCAAGCACTCGCCGGGCTATTCAATCACAGAAGAGACAGTCACCTTTCGTGCCTATTTGCTACTGCAGATTCTAATTATTTGTAATAGCTTACTGATGGTCTGCTGCTGTCATCACAACTCAGGACTCGATTCTCAACAATTCAAGAGACAAAATAAAGTCTTGATTTACAGTAAACAGTTGGCCTCCCAAATTCGGAAGACTTTGCTTCCAAGCAGAGTCTCCTGCTAAGATTTCCTTTGCAGCTATCATGTTTTTCACAGAATTTCATTTTCACCTGAGCTGCAAATCCAAGTACTTTCTGAATCATCCTGTAACATTAAATTGTCTTCAGGACTTTCCCACGAAGAGCTTGTTCGAAACAGAACCACTACACAGCAAGGCTGAATGAAGTAATTTTCAGCCACAACAGTTGGAAATCTAGTGCAAAAATATATATCTATATCTATAAAAACAAATAACCAGGAACATCAACATCATCACTTCTCACTGAGGGATGTCTGTGCAGAAACCTCCGGGACATACAGCCTTGGTTTTGTGCAACAGCTATATTCCCTTCTCAGCTTAAATTTGAGCCAAAGTACTGAAACTGGACTTTCATAATAGGAGAATCCTTTTCTGAAGGCTATTTGATTGCTTAGCCTAAAGTCTAATGTTTACTCCTATTAACTGCTCTTTCTTCCTCATCCATTTTCTACTCTCAGAGTGGAAGAATTGTTCTGCACTGTCTGCAGCTGTAGCTAAACCATCTGGACACTCTCTGGAAAATTGGAGCTGCACTAGTTGTGCCCACAGCTCTTTGAGTACCAGTGACCAAGGCTGTCTCGAGTACAGATGGAGCCTGCTATTTGCAGGATCATGCAGGCACCTCTCAGAAAGGCTGCCGTTGACCCCAAAGGTTCAAGCACCACAAGGAAGGGGAATGGTTTTGATACTAGCCCGATGCTATGGGCTCAGGACTTGTTGAAGCCTAATGCCCCATAGCAGGCGAACGTTTGCTGGCTGCTGGCAGAATGACTCCATGGTACAAACAGATGAATGTTCACCTTACACAAAAGGCTGGAGAAATCCTGGAGGAAAACTAACAATTCCATATCCTACTGAGCACACGGCCACTGCTTAGTGAATATTCCCAGTGCAGACTGCTCATCTCTACAGGAAACAGAAATAAATCACTTCCAGGTCTCTTACTTCTATTTACAGATACACAGATCATTAGGGCTTGGAAGGGACCTCCAGGGATCATTGTGTCCAACCTCCCTGCCTGAGCAGGATCATTTGCAATTCTATAGGATCTTGTGTACAGTATATGGGGTTATACCCTTCCTGCAAGCACTGCATTAAAATCCATGGTAGAGGTTCCTTCTTCTTGTGTGTGTGTGTGTGCTCCTAGTCTGTGTCACATCCTGTGTCTGCTAAACAGAGAAAAAGTGAGGTCGAACCACCTACAAGGAAAGGAGACTGACGCATCCTTGGGGAACTGTTGATCCTGCTCAGATTGAAAAGGTTCAGCAGACTTAAAGATAAGGGATTTGGAGAAACTGTACTGAGGACAAGCCAGGCTAATCTCAGAGGCGATGGACAGAATAATTTCCACAGACTCAGAGTGGACCAAACCAAGGGGATTTTTACCACTCAAAATCATTCTCCCAAATGACTAATGATAGG
Organism: Upupa epops; assembly: GCA_013397515.1. NCBI lineage: Eukaryota > Metazoa > Chordata > Aves > Bucerotiformes > Upupidae > Upupa > Upupa epops. Next base: position 228,175 of record VZRI01007313.1, read on the forward strand.
ATGAGAGGAAATGGTCCCAAGTTGCACCAGGAGAGGTTTAGATTGGATATGAGGAAGAAATTCTTTACTGAGAAAGGGGTTGAGCACTGGAACAGGTTACTCAGGGAGGTGGTGGAGTCACTATCCCTGGAGATGTTTAAAAAAACAGTAGATAGAGCACTTGAGGCCATGGGGTTAGGGAGCTGTTGGGATAAGGGCTGGACTTCGTGATCCTGGAGACGATTTTATCATCCCATGATTAACATGGCTGGAATTGACCCAGTAGGTAGCAGGAGAACTGTGAATGAACCTTTGTATTTCTGCTTAATCTAGTTGTTTTGAGTTTCATTATTTAAAAAGAAAGACAAAATCCACTTCCCTTGATCTGTTCATGTTCTGATGAAACATGGGTAATATTTCAGTTAAGAAAGCCCTTTTCATCTCTCATGGCGTCTTGTTGTGAGAAGAAGATGCAAGCACATCCATCTCAGAACACTCAAAGCTCTGACAAATACAAGGTCTTGACACAGTCATCATTCTGCAAAGTGCAGAGAGTCTGTGCCTTGTAGCCCACTGCCCAGCCTTCCATGTGTCAGACACCGAGTGAGCGGGCATTTCCTCTGATACTCATCTCCTTACCCCCAGGGCTTCAGTGCAAGAGTTAAAAGCCAACTTGCTCACCAAGAGCATGATGGACAGCTGCGCTGAGCTGATTCCAAAAAGGAGCAGCCACATAATGCACAAGGCTCATGTTGGGATTGTTTTCCTCACGAGTTCACAGACCTGGATGCCCCAGAGCCCATTTTCTACTATCATAGTATCATAGAATCCTCATGGCTGGAAAGGACCTCTAGGATCACCGCGTCCAGCCCTCATCTCAACAGCTCCCCAACCCCTAGACCATGGCCTCAAGCGCTAGAGCTACTCGGTTTTTAAACCCTTCCAGGGATGGGGACCCCACCACCTCCCTGGGCAGCCTGGTCCAGTGCCCAACCACTCTCTCAGGAAAGAACTTCTTCCTTAGATCCAATCTAACCCCCCCGATGCCAATTGAGGCCATTCTATCTGGTGGCTGGGTCACTTGGCATCAGTTCTCCAAGTCAGCCACAGCACGTGCCAATGGCAGGAGAGTAAGAGATAGTCTTTTGTGAGTTTCAAGCAATTTTGACCCGCTCAGATGAATCATATAACTTAAAAGAAGATGCAAAACTGAGCCAGCCTACGCAAGATACGATAACAGCCTATATATAAATAACAACCTATATAACTTTTCCCTTGTCAATTCCCTAAGTAGCTAGAGAGGAACAAAGCTCCGAAGTGAATCACGTTAAACTCTCTCTCAGTTTTTACCTAACTCTGAAGGAGAGGTAAGAAAAACACTGGTCAGAATTTTAAATCATGAAGGAGGGTCAAACGATAACTTTCAGGAGACTTTTACCAAACTGCCTAAGCCAGTCATTCTATTTGAATAATTGGGAATGAACCTGTGTCTCCCTCAAATAATTTTGCAAGCATTTTCCTTGGTGATAAGTCCCGGGTAATAATAGCTCACCGCCAGCTTTCTCTCCAGCGCTTCATATTCTGGCAACATCCCTCTGTTCCTGCTGCTAACTTCAACGCAGGAATGCACACACCTACAGCCTTTATATCCACACGGTTATTACAAGCTCCATTTCCATTATGACTCAGCAGAATTATCACATAATACACAGTTTTGGCTCCTATGAGATTAAAATTAAAGAGGCCTAATAGTCCTGTACAGGTTGTGCTGCCCTATTACCAAGTGTTTGCATCCGGTGTTAATAAAAGTCTCTTCGGAGAAGTCCCTACCTCTTAAAAACTGAACCCACTAGCAAGCTGCTAAGCAGAGTGATGCATGGCTAGAAATACAAAGAGTCACACGTTGGACTGTATTTAGAGCTATCTTTATGTCTGGTGAGTTATTAATAGATATCAGAAAGTGCAGGAACGCTTGCTCTATCACTATTAATTAGAGCTGTGGGGAAGAAGTTGCCTGGCTGGTGACCCCTGTTAAATGTTTCTCCCGTGAGCTGACATTTGCTTGCTCGTCATGATGTGGCAGATAAAAAAGACAACAAATAAATAAAGAAACCCAACAGGACTCTTCTGCGTGGAACAGTGCATGTTTGCAGAGAACAGGCTGAATGTAATGAGGCTCAAAACTACAAGAGAAGGCTCAGCATTTCTCTGTCTCCTTCTCCTGAAAGCTCTTCGTGAAGACTCTTAACAAAGCTAAGCTAAGGCTTCTCAGGAGTATGTGCAATGAAGTGTGACCAGCTCCATTTCATAAACAGGCAATTAAGCAAGAACGTTGCCCAGAGCTACAGGAAAAGCAGGTGACAGAGCTGAGAAGAAAATCACAATCGTTTGGCTACCAGATTGGAGTTTTAGAGTCCACACTACCCTTCCCACCTGGCTTTGAGGGCGATCCAATTGCCAGCTGTTCCATAGAAATGCCTGAACTCAAAGGATCTTTCCAAGGGAGACTCTGCATCACCAGCACTCTGCAAATGGACTTTGCAGAAGATGCGTTTTCATATCTCTGTCTGAAGGACAGGGAAAATGAGCAACAAATAGTTCCCACCCCCTCAGTTCAGGAAGGATGTTGAGGTGCTGGAACGAGTCCAGAGAAGAGCAACTAGAATGGTAAAGGTGCTGGAAGGTCAGCCCTACGAGGAGAGGCTGATGGAGCTGGGTCTGTTTAGCCTGGAAAAGA
>VZRI01007313.1:230924-249074 GCA_013397515.1 Upupa epops
AGTGCTGAGTGGCATGAGCTAGATGTCAGATGTTTAAGGTTTACTTGGTTGGTTTTAGGTTGAACTGGATGATTTTAAGGTCTTTTCCAGCCTCATCAGTACTGTGAGACTGTGAATGTTGCTGTCAACATGATCTTGGACATAATAAGCAGAGAAGAGGCATTCAAAAAGATGTTGGGTTTTTTTCTGTATAGGTCGTACTCATAGTTATCAGGTGGGTTTTTTCCCAGCGTATGCAGCTGCAAGAGAGATTTTGCTTAAGTTGTCACTGCAGTGTTTATTTTGTAAACATATTCGTCAAGTTTGCCACAGATATTCTGCCTAAAGGGTACCTTGAATCTAATGTTATCCCAGCAGCCTTGATTTTGATTGATTGCATATCAAGAAGGGTAAGCGCAGAAAACTCCTACACAAAATCACTTTAAGTGTGGAAATTGAAATTTAAAGGCTGCTTCTTTAACACGCCTCATGTGCCAGAGCAGCCACAGCCCCGGTTTGAAACACGGGCACAGCAAGGAGGAAGGCACAATCACTCAGCCCTACTCCCACGGGACATGTCATAGGTGCAAACAGTACATGAAGTGGTGCTAATGGGAGAGGAAAGTAGAGGAAAAGACTCTCCATGCCCTCCTATTTCTAACAAACCCACATCTGTTTAACATCCATAGCTGCCAAATAACAGCTGAAGAGCACAGGAAAAGTGGAAGCAGGGTCTGTTCACCAAATCCCTCTCAAGTGTAACCTGACAAAAATAATCCCTGCCATCCAGTTGATAATAATAAGCTTTTACCATAGGAAGCGTTGCACAGAGCATCCTCAGACAAAGGCTTCTTATCTCTAGTGAGTATCAGCACTAGTGAGACCACAACTTGAGCACTGGATTCAGTTTGGGCACCTCAGTACAAGAAAGACACTGAGGTGTTGAAGTGGAGCCAAGGGCAACAAGGCTGGTGAAGGGTCTGGAGAACAAGCCTTGTGAGGAATGGCTGAGGGAGCTGGTGCTATTTAGTCTGAAGAAAGGAGGTTGAAGGGACCCCTTATCACTGTCTACAACTACGTGAAAGGAGGTTGTAGAGAGAAGGGTGTTAGTCTCTCCTCCCAAGCAATAAGTGATTAGAGCAAGTGGAAATGGCCTCATGTTAGGAAGTTTAAGTCAGACATCAGAAAAAGGTTTTCATTGGAAGTGTCATCAAGCACTGGAACAGGCTGCCCAGGGAGGTGGTTGAAACTCCATCCCTGGATGTGTTTAAAGGTTGTGAAGGTAAGGAGTGTAGGGGTATGCTTTAGCAGTGACCTTGGGCCAGTCTGGTTAATGGTTGGACTCAATGATCTTGAAGATCTTTTCCAACCCAAATGATTCTATGATGTTCAGGGCTCCCCAGCATTAGATTCCTCCGCAGGATGGTTTTCACAGAGGATCTGCAGAGCTCTCAGGATGCTCTTTGCATTCTCATGTGAGGGCATTTATTTTTAGAGTACTCATGAGTAAATCTTCAAGGAGGTTGCAAGTCCATGTTCCTGTTGACACTGGTGTTGCATTGGCATTGATTTTCCACTGCTACAGTAAAACCTCACAATTTAATTCCCAAGGAAGACACCCTTCTTTTACAGTCGAGTTCCCATGACTGCTCTAGGTCCACTGGCCTGTGAAGCCATTTGCTCTATCATACTACATGCTTTCTTTCAACTCAACTCAAGTATCGGTCACCTCTTGGCCTTTCATTACAGCCCTAATTACTCCTGAGTTCTCCTAAGTATTTACTGCTTTCTTTTCCACTCAATGTCTATACAAAGGAAAAACAATTAGCTGGAAGGGAGTGTTTAATTCATTTGCCCTCTCTGTCCAGTATCCCTTTGATCATAGAGACATGGATGCTGGATGCTCCACTCAAAGCACTTTGCCCTCGTTCAGCTGCTGCTTAACTCTGGAGATAACTCAAGTTCAATAGGTCTTACATTGTTTAACATCCATGTTTTCCAGGCAGCTGAGTTCTGCTCATGCCCAGAATATCTCTTTCTATGGGCAGAGAGGTATCTAGCTCCAGTCTGGGTCCAAATAGGATTCAGGAGCTATGACAGGAACATACAGGGACCATGCACAGGAGTTCATTCAGGGCTCACCAAGCACACATCGATGGCCTCAGGTCCTTTAAGAAAACCCTCTCAGTGGCTGCAGGAATATTAAAACAAAAGCATGCCAACTTTTCCACTGGAAGCTGACCAGAGGAGAGGGGAATACACCCTGAATGCAGTCCCAAGCCTGAGAGGATATCCACGCACCTCTTCTAGCTCAGGCACTGTCTATATCAGGCCACAAGCATGTCTGGAAAGAGAAGAGGCTTTAAAGCTGAAACAGGAGTTGTTGTCCTGCACAGAAAGGAATCAAGATTCATGAATTTTGTAGCAAGGGAGAGAAGAGAAGGAACTATGCCTTAGATGCCTCTGGTACAGTGTCAGTCACTGGTTAGAATGAAGAAACACCTTATCTTGTGGTTGTGTCCAATTTGAAGTAATGGTACCACTGCTGTCAGAGTGTGATAGAGGGATGATACAGCTCACCATTTGAGCAGAGAGGCAGCTTCAGGACAGACTTCATTCCATCCACTTTAGATGTTGGTTGGCCAGAGGGATGAACCGTCTCTCTAGAACTATCAATTTCTGTCCACTGAGGAGAGAACTATGGTAAAGAATACAGGCCAGCCAAATCAATCTGAAGACAGTCAGGCATTCCAAGTGGGGGCTAGGGAAGCTAGAAATAAATAGGGAAGGAGAATCCAATGAAATTAACTTGGAGTTCAGTTCAGAAACTATAAAGACCTAGTGTTCCCTGGCTCATTTTGTCATCTTTCTTCCTCTGAACAGGCTCCCAATTGGAAGAGAAGGTTCTGTGTTTTAAACTGGTGGTCCATTTATCATCAAGGCTAACACAGACAAACATGATTAAAACACTGTTCAGGAAAAAAACCTTTCAACACTGCCATTTATTTCAAATATTATTATTTAATCACTGATTTCCCTGTGGTAATTATGCTATGTTTAGACTCGGGGGTATTTTAATCAGCCTATTCCTGTGGCTTGGGTGTGATTCCTGCAGAAGCCTTGTAATAACCAAATAACTAGGACAGCCTAATCTAATAATTTGTGCATGCATATGATGTTCAGGAGGATTATTAAAGTTATTTTCTCACTGAAATGTTATCAGCTTAGAAAGCCAAGCTGTTCCAGGCTGATGGCTTTGCATTGCCAAAGTGTTTAATACAGTGCTATGCATCAGCCTGCAGCTGCACAGGCTAATGGCACTTACTCCGTTGACTTTGCCTTGTGAAAAGAGCCTTGCTGCTCTCTGATTTTCCTAACTACCAAAATGATGTTGTTCAAATGGCAAACGTTCACTGGAATTGAAAGCCGGAGCGTTTGTCTAGAAGAAAAGGGTCAGATATGCTTTGGTTTGACAGGACTTGTTACTAACTTAAGATACCAGGCCTTGAGCAGTTTGTCCTGCCTTAATAGCATTGTACTTCAGCCCCTCAGCACCGCTAATTTAAACTGTTCCGGGGGTAGAACAGAATCAATTTCACACACCGAGATGGAAGTCAGTCTCTTAAACTTCCCTGCAATGTAAAGGAAGCGATAACAAAGAAAGGCAGAACCCTAAAATTAAATAGCAGGATTGCAAATAGCATTACTCAGGCTTTCTCATTCGGCTGGAATAGTCTACATTTCAAAGCCACCTCCCACACATACACTCAGATGTAATATTTTGAAATACAATGCTTCCTCAGACGTCACATTCATTGCCATACAGTTTATTTCTAGAGACGTATTTTGCTACAGAAAGTAAATTCATAGACTCAGAGAACCATTAGGGATCAGAAGGAACCTCGAAAGATCATCTAGACCAATCCCTACCACAGCAGGATCACCCAGACCAAGTCACACAGGAACACAGCCAGGCGGGTCTGGAACATCTCTAGAGAAGGAGACTCCACAACCCCCCTGGGCAGCCTGTTCCAGTGCTCCATCACATCACTGGGAAGAAGTTCCTGCTGATATTGATAGGGAACCTCCTCTGTTCCAGCTGGCACCCAGTGCCCCTTGTCCTGTCACCAGATGATCTTGAGAAGAGCCTGGCTCCATCCTCCTGACACCCACCCCTCACAGATTTAGAGACATAAATCAGGTCACCTCTCAGTCTTTTTCTGCTCTAACGATCCATTCAGGATAACAAAAGACCTGATCTACAATAAAACAGGAGGACAAGCAAAGGGAAAGCGATCGAGATATGGGCAGACAAATGTCAAATGGTATTCAGTTTCTTGGGCCCTAGTATGCACAGTATGTCCTGACTCTGCAGTCACACATGCCTCGTATTTCTCATTTGGATGATCACTCTTCCTGGTGTAATTGTAGCAAATACAGCCTTCCTGCAATTAACATTTTCTCCATGACCCTTCTGTGAATTACCTTAGATTTTGTTTATATTCCAGAGCCCGCACTAGGAAGGCTTCCTTTAATCAGCTACAGAGCCCATAGCGCTGTGGCAAGCCTTTCTTTGAGACTCTAAAGGAGGCAAATGTCTTTACTTACCTTTCAGAGACGGTGTTTACTGCAGGAAACTCCAATAAAGCATTGGCTTCTAAAGTTTAGTTGGATCTGAATGTTGCCCCATTTTTTCAAGAGTGTTATACAAGAACACTAACAGATGTGGTAGGGAAAACACTGTCAGGTCCTTGGGTGCTCCAGAAAGTCTTACTAAACTCACTTAAACCTCCAGCTTGGGCACAAGCTAGGATACTCGTGGTTGCTGTAACAGAGTCCCTAGGGAAGAGGTCACAGCACGAAGCCTGTCAGAGTTCAGGGACAGTCTGGAAAATACTCTTAGACATGTCGTTTTACTTAGTCCTACAAGAAGCAGGGAGATGGGTTTGATGATCCTTATGGATCCCTTACAACTTGAGATACCCTATGATCATGGGACTGTTCTGCTAAGTTAAGAAGAAATATTATTATTGAGATGCTTTTTGTCTCCCAAATCAGAACTTAGTGTGCAAGAGTCTTCTAGCAGAAATATGCTAGTGAGGTTTCAAAGAGTGATCCTGGGGAACCTCAAGACCACAGAAAGCTTCATTGAGGACTTTAATATGTAAATTGGTTTGACTGGTCGAATCTAGTGAAGAGATACACAAAGGTGATAAAATCTGTCATGTATCACTGCTGGATGACTAAAAAATACTAATGCAAAATTATAGAATCATTAGGGATCAGAAGGGACCTGGAAAGATCATCCAGTCCAATCCCCCTGCCACAGCAGGATCACCCAGACCAAGTCGCACAGGAACACAGCCAGGTGGGGCTGGAACATCTCCAGAGAAGGAGACTCCACAACCCCCCTGGGCAGCCTGTTCCAGTGCTCCGGGACCCTCCCTGGGAAGAAGGTCCTGCTGATATTGATAGGGAACCTCCTCTGTTCCAGCTGGCACCCAGTGCCCCTTGTCCTATCACCAGATGACCTTGAGAAGAACCTGGCTCCATCCTCCTGACACCCACCCCTCACCTATTATAATGAGGTCCCCCCTCAGCCTCCTCTTCTCCAAGCCAAAGAGACACAGTTCCCTCAGCCTTTCCTCATAAGGGAGCTGTTCTACTCCCTTCATCATCTTTGTTTCAGCCTTGAGACATCCTTCCCACTTCAGGTGTAGCCAGAAATCCCAGACTTCACAGGACCTGCAGGACAGCAAATGCCCTACCACCAAAACAGCTCAGGCAAGTAAAGCTTGAACGTCGTTTTGGGAATCCTATCCCCGCTTCTTTCCCATTTTTGCACATCCTCTCTTCAAATAATGACCCACTGGCTACATAGACTCACGTGTTAGGATGCTCAAAAGGACAAGCAAACCATTACATCCTATATTTCAGTATTCCTTGTGGGTTTTAAGACAGACTGTATCAAAATCAGGATGAAATTCAAGAGAAATCAAGAAATGGAAGTCAGAACTGCGTGATTTTGACCCTGTAATATGAAGCAGAGTGACAGACATTTATACCATGTGAAACCACACGCTGGGAAGTTCAGCTGTCTCTATCAGGGCAAATTGTGATGAATGAGAACATAGGTGTTGGTCATTAATCTGGGGTAGGACAGAATAAGTCCCACAATAGGGCTATTTTCAACCCATATTTGTGCTTCCCAATGACCTGATGGTCACAGAAACCCTTACCACCAGGTCAAAGCTTTCTATTTTACTGAGCTTCTGCACAGCAGAGCTTTTTCCATTCGCTCCCGTGAGCCTGACACACAATACATGTGTGAAAAGATGCTCTAACTGCAAATTTTAAGGATCTCATGCAGCTTCTTTACCTGACCTGACATTTTCTAGCAAACAACTCACTGAAGATCACTTTAGATCAACGCCACTTTCACTTCTAGGCTCCTCTTCCTTCACGAGTAATGGCAGAACCTCCTCTCTCGATCTCTACCCTTAGGTAATGGCTCAATATCCATGATTTGTAGGTACTGACTGTTTCATACAAGACCACAACTGACTACACTGAGAAGTGCAGCCTAAGAGACAGCATCGTTTCTTTGGTCCTTTTAAGAGAAGTAAAGCAACATAACGCTACTCTGGCATCTGGGGAATACTAGAGCTATGATAACCTGCCATATGAAGCATCCCTGGGAAGCCCCATCACCCACAGTAGACAGGAATCAACCAGAGTCTCCAGCAGCATGCAGTCTGCACACAAACATTCAGCAGTACCATGAGTAAGTGCCCAGCTGCATGGCAGGACTTCAGCTCCACAGCTCACATGTGCAGCAAAGACAATTTCAGCAGCAGACCGGACAGACTGCTAGAGGCAGCAGGGTGATTTGTGACAAGGAGCTGCAGTTTTCCCAACATTATTACTGTACCTGCTTTCAATAAGTGAAGCCATTCGGAGAATTTTAATTCACAGTTGCATAGCTGTTTACATTCTATTTCCCAGTAAAACATGTCGTTTCTCTGCCAGAAGGGGAGAGATGAAGAGCTTGAATCCCTTTTAATCTGGTTTTCCCAGCAGCAGTAGATGCTAAAGCCCCTAATCACATATTGTGTTTTTGCAGGACCGCAGGTGAAGAGATGCTGTTTAACCTTTCCCGAAGCTCAGCTAGTTCCTTCCAATTCAACCGCTGTATTTAAGGATAATGACCTCCAAGGCTACAAGAAAGCCTTGCATAGCCCACTGTGCTCCTTGATCTGTGATGCTCAAGGACAGGGACGCAGAAGCCACCCGATCTCAGTGTCAAAGGCATTGTCCCTGTGTCTGGCCACTCACAGGCATCAACAGTGCTTAGCTCTGATGCACCAAAAGCACAAGTCAGCACTGCCCACTGGGGTGCTGGCACCCAGGATGTGCTGCCTGGGTACAAAGAGCAGTCAAGGAGCACAGTCAGAGTAGCAGGACACCCTGTCTCCCCAACTTAGATGAAAATGGGGCAGGAGGACAAACAGGATCCACTTCTCACAAGCAGCTGCTCTTATTAAACACATAGTTCACCCTTCCCTGTCAAGAAGCTGAGTGTCAGATGTTTACATGTCTCGATATTCACAGTTCTTCAGGCCAGGAGGTGCAGCAGGCAAAGGCAGGGTGTTAAACTGCCTGTAGGATCCCCTCCTAGCCCACGTCAGTATGGCATAGCTCTTACAAACTGTCACAAGGACACACCAGCAAGTCTCCAGAACCCGCATTTCCCCCTGGGGGCTGTGATATTCAAACACTGGAATGGATTTCTCCTGTGGTTGTCCTCTCCATTTTCACCTCAGGGAAACCTGACAGCTGTTTGCTATGGGGAGAGGTAGAAGGGATGAGGGGGTGGGAAGGGAGTGTGCTGGAAACACTATGAAATCACCTGCCACCATCATCAGCCTCATGCACACCACCACATCGAGACCAGCACAGCTCTGTGCTGCTTACTCTTCTGACAAGAGAGACCTTCAGTGTAAGCACCTGCAAAGACATGCAGACACAGAGACAACAGTGGCTGCTCCAGCTCAGCCTCCAGATGTCCCCTCTAAGGCCAGGACCAGTGAGGCAATGCCTATGGCAACTCTGCCACTCAGGGCAAACTGGCTTCTTTGCCCCACAGGTCTGACCCAGAGGTTTCTCTGAGGGACTGTTCATTGCAGCCGGCAATGAGTTAGAAATAAAGCCTGTTTGCAGTGGGATCGTGATGGAAGCCCAGAAAACTGCTCTTGTGTTCCTCTGTAGGGCAAGACAAACCAGAACTGAGGTGATACCAGCCAGTTTGTTGCCTGGAAAAAACCCAGAGCAGACAGCTCCTGGTTCCAGTTTGCTCTTGATTATCTTACTTATCTTTAAGTCACTCCTATCAGAAGGACTCTTGCCAGGAGTTCAGCTTCATTGTATCCTGGGATGAAATGAAACCAAGGTAGGGATCAGAGGTGTTCCAAAGGGGATTTATAAAGGGTGAAGTGCCTTTCACATCCTAAGGATCCCAGCCAAAACAGGGCTCTTATCCAACCTGAGCTGTTTCAATGATTCTAGGAGTTTATCAGAGAGTGCAAATCTTTGCTGATTCAAACCTTTGGGGGATTTGATCCATTTGAATTTTTGCTCTGATGCAAAATTTCTTTGAAATGACTCCATCTCTTCAGTTTTGTGAGGAGAAGCAAGGACCAGCAAGAGGGCCATACAGAGCAATGCAGCCTCCTGTTCCCTGGAAAGCAGGTGAAACACTGAAAAAGCAACATCAGGTTGTTTGTTAGAGCTGATTTTGCTTCAGAAGCTGGGACTTGAAGAGTAGCAGCACATAGAGAGAGCTTCTTTGCCTTCATTTATGCTCAAGCAAGCTGCACCTAGAATCATAGAATCATTAGGGATCGGAAGGAACCTCGAAAGATCAGCTAGTCCAATCCCCCTGCCAGACATCTCCTGGTTCCAGTTTGCTCTGTTCTTATCTTTAAGTCACTCCTATCAGAAGGACTCTTGCCAAGAGTTCAGCTTCATTGTATCCTGGGATGAAATCACAGCAAGGTCCCACGCAGAAGTGTTCCAAAGGGGATTTACAAATGGTGAAGTGCCTTTGACTTCCCAAGGTTCATAGGCAAAGTGAAAGCATTTCTTTGGTGTCTTTAACAAAAGGGTAATCACATTAAGATTCACAGCAGGCCTTCTTATTCATTGCCATTCTTTTACCCGAGTGCATGCTGAAATAAAAGATCATTGATGGTCTCATTGTCACCTAATTTGCAAATGGCTGTGTGAGCTGTTTATTGTGTTTGGTGGAAGCATTTCTGCATGACCCATGTATTCAGTGTGGGTGACTTGTGGGAAGAGAATGAGGATGACAACTCCACAATCTCTATGTGAAAATTACAGCAACAGGCCAATACTAGTTACTCATATCTTAAGAAGGGTAGGAACAACAGCTTATTACTCCTTGCATCTCTGATTCATTGCTTGTCTCCTCTGGAAGCTGTCTAGCTGAAATCTTTCCTTAAATCAAGACACTTTCACCCTGCTCTGATCTTACATTTAAAACATAACTGTAAAACCTTGCATCTGATTGCGTGAGCAGTGTAGGAGGAACAGACTTGGGGTCCTAGTGGCCAGCAGGATGACTCTGAGCCAGCAATGTGCTCTTTGCCTGCTGCTCCTCCTGGGACTAAGGGCATCTCTCATCACTTCCATCTCCCTTACTTTCTCTCTGTAGGACAGCATGTATTGAAGCCTGTAATATGGAAACAGAAGAGCAAAGGAGGAAGCATCAGGTTTGAAGTCAGTGTTTGACTCGGCGGAGGATCCTCATCTCTGTTTTGAAACTTGGAAAGTTAGTGTTCAGAGTTTGGTAACTGGAGAAGGACTACCTGGCCTGCAATAGACAGAGCTAGGTCAGACTGTCTCAACCAGAAGGATGTATTGGGAGAGCAGCCACAGCAGATGGCTGTCATGGTGAACCCACTGTCACCTGGTGTCCTCATCCAGCTGTGTGCTGCATACTAGTCTGACATTGGCCCTATTGAGTGTGGACACCCTCACCATCTGGCAGAACCACACATCCTGTATCCTCAGAGAAATTTGGAGTAGATCCTCAGTACAAAAACACATGGCCCAAGCAATCCTGGAATTCTATATCCACAGAAATATTTGTACCTACTTTTTCCAGAGCATTTCAGCCTGAAGGAATGCCACTAATTAATTAATAACATCATATTATCCTAATCCCTGAACAACAATCAGACACAGAAATGCATTTTGATAGGGGCAGCCTGCAAGCACTCCTTGGTGCCCAGCTTACAGACTGCTCATTTCAGAGCTGTTCCCTAGGAAGCATCTGTTCCACACTGCCTACCCTGTGTTGAAGCACCTCTACTGACACTTCCTTTTCTTCCAATCAACTAATTAATTCACTCAATGGGGAGCAAATTGAATCAATCTGGGATCTATCTTGCCTCCCCTGTCTGATCTCTGCACATGTAACTAATAATCTCCGCTGCCTTCATCTCAGCTCCAGGGATTGGAAGTCTTCCCTCAGTCTCTCCAGCCCGTTTGCCAATTCCCTGCTGTGCACAGGCTGTGCTCAGGGGCTGAAGAGTCCAGCACAGAAGATCCTAGCTTTCCAAAGGGCAATGCAGAGCGATCAGGGTTTCCTCTAAATGACACAGGTTGTCTCCTCCAGCCCCTGCAGCTGAGAGCACATAGTTGTCGTTCTCATTTGGCTTTTTCTTGTGCAATAACGTGCAGCAACTGTGTGATGTTTCACTCAGTACTAATTGGAGAGGCATCTTGTTTTCGTTTCCTTTAGTGAATCCTTTGCAATTTCAAAGTCTTCTTTTCCTCGTATTTAGCTCATACTTAGCTGATACTCCACACAATTCAAACCTACAGAGAATCATAGAATCCTTAGGGATTGGAAGGGACCTCAAAAGATCATCCAGTCCAATCCCCCTGCCACAGCAGGATCATCTACACCAGACTGCACAGGAACACAGCCAGATGGGTCTGGAACGTCTCCAGAGAAGGAGACTCCACAACCCCCCTGAACAGCCTGTTCCAATGCTCAAGTACCTTCACTGGGAAGAAGTTCCTTCTGATACTGATAGGGAACCTCCTCCGTTCCAGCTGGCACCCAGTGCCCCTTGTCCTGTCACCAGATGACTTTGCGAAGAGCCCAGCTCCATCCTCCTGACACCCAACCCTCACATATTTAGAGACTTGAATGTGGTCATCCCTCAGCCTCCTCTTCTCCAAGTTCAAGAGACCCAGCTCCCTGAGCCTCTCCTCGTAAGGGAGGTGCTCTCACACAGACGTGGTCCCAAATGGGTACTGGAACATGGAATTTCTGAGACAGAGTGATCAGATGGACCGTGCAGCCTGCTAGCAAGTTGCCTTGGCTGCACGGTTTACTAGTACCACAACCACAGAAGGTGGTGATGGTAAAGCTTTGGTCAGAGCCATGCCAGGGTATCATTCCAGGACCATCCAGCAGGAATCAAATCAACTCTGAGGAAGGAAGAAGACAGCTTCCCAGCACCAATTTTAACAACTGAGACATAAAATCTGCTGCAGTTCAGCAGTAGATGGAATGGTAGTAAATAAAGCAGAGCTTGATGCAGCCATAATGAGCTACAGGCTCAAGAGAAACTGGGTTTGAGGAGGTGAGTTCTCTCTTATTAGAGCAAAAGCTATGCCTAAGAAAAGCAGATTGGTTGGGGACAAGAGGCCCTTTATGAGCATAATGCTGACAAGAAGCATCAAAAACCAATGAACCAGCAGAAGTCAAAAAAGGAGCCTGTTGAGCCTTTCTCCCTTTCCCTGAGGTGATTCTCCACTCTCACCCCCATCATCCTGTAGGTATGACCTAGAAGAGCTCTGGTCCCTGTCTCAGGCACTGTCTCACTAGCTCAGCTCTCAGCTGATCTGTAAAAGAAAAGGCAAGAAGTACTGCTGAAAGCATTATTCATAGTCAGGAAGGAATACTCAGGTGTCTTTATAGAGTTCTTCAGCAGTTAGGTCATTTACATAGAGGCAAATCAGCAGCAGACCTTGATTTTGAGTTTGTAATTTCTTTGAGAAGGAGCCAAGGACAACTCACTCTTCAGTATGCATTGGTGCTTGTGCACAGAATTGCTGTGTGCTATTGTCCTAATGGTTATGAAGAGGCACAAATCTCTGTGACAAACAGAAACAAGGAGGAGATGCTGTTCATAATCTTATGTAAAATCCTGCCGCTTCCTCAGTCCTTGAGCCTGGCTTCCATCAGTTTCAGCTGTAGGAACTCAGCAGTTAATGTGGCTTATTTTTACACCTTTATACAAGTCACAATCAAAAGCAGTAGGATCTCTACTCAGGAGGGGGACTGACATACAACAAAACAGTTATTCTTTTTCTCTGGAAGGTAAAGTCACCAATTATTCTTGTCCCTTCACATGGGGTTCCCTTTGCTCTGCAAGTTTTAATTACTGTAATCTATATCTCAGTTTCTTCTGTCATCCTAGCTACCTGCAGTAAATAAACTGTCTTCTAAAGTATTTCATGTGAGTGAGCAGGACTGATTTCCTATACAGGGTAAAAAGATATGTTCTTGTAGTGCCTGGGTAGGTTCTAATCATGAGAGGTTTAATTAAACCAGTAACTATGCAGATTGTCATGGTCACTGACTGCAGAGCACATGTGTACACACAAACAGTGAAGAGAATTAATGCTCTCAGCAAATTTCTTCATCCAGGACCTGTTTGCCTGGCTCTGAAATGGACATAAAGGACCTCATCTCTCTTTGGGGTCATTTCAGGCAGGATTGAGTCCTAGCAGACAGGAGACAGAGCCACAGAAATACAGAACTGGTTTGGTAGGAAAAGACCTTTAAGATCTTTGACTCCAATCGTTAACCCAACACTCAAAGATCTCAATTGCCTGGTTTTGTGTTTTGGTCTGCTAGTTATTGTAGCTCCTTCAGCCTTTCCTGGTAAGGGAGCTGCTCTACTTCTTTCATCACCTTCCTTGCTTTATGCTGGACACCTTCCAGCAGCTCTGTGTCCTTCTGGAACTGAGGGGCCCAGAACTGGACACAAGACTCCAGATACTGTCTCACTAGTGTTGAATGGGAGAAGAACCTCTCTGGATCTGCTAACCACCCCCCTTCTGATCCCCCCCAGGATGCTGTTGATCCCCTTGGCCCTAAGAGCACATTGCTAGCTCATAATCATCCTGCTGGCCACTAGGACCTCCACGTCCCCTTCTCTTCCACTGCTTTCCAACAGGTCAATCCCCAACCTATCCTTGTTCCTGGGGCTGTTCTTACCCAGATGCCAGACTCTCCCCTGACCCTTGTTGTCCCTCATTCCATTTCTCTCTGCTCAGCTCTCTAGCCTGTCCAGATCTTGAAATCATAAAACTTCATCCATATGTATTTTCTAATGGAAAAAAGAGTATACTGAAACCAATCCCCCAGTAGGGTTAAAATCCACATATTTCAACAGATAGCTTGGGCACTTGGCTACACAGATCTGCTATGGACTGCCCAGGGGGATGCTGGAGTCCCCATCCCTGCAGATGATTAAGGAAAGACTGGACACGGCATTTAGTGCCCTGGTCTAGCTGATGTGGTGATGTTAGGTCCCAGCTGGATTTGATGATCTTAGAGGTCTGTTCCAGCCTTAATAATTCTGTGATTCCAGAACATCATTTGGATCTCTGTGCACTGCTGGAGGGCAACGAGTAGTTGATGTCAGCACCTTTGTGCTGTGCCTCCTAGAGCCAAAAATGCCAGGTAAGCTCAAGCTCAGTGAAGCTTAAGAGAGACCATTAGGAAGGACACAATGGGAGGAGCAGATCTTCAGAAGCACATGCTTCAGTGTCTTCTCACGTGTTGATGCACCTCACCCAGGGAGCACTAACGAAGATGCCTCCCATACCTCACCTTTGATGCACACCTCCCAGCGCAGCATGAACACCCCACAAGGACAGGCTCTTTGCTAAGCAATCTCACCTCTGCAGCCGCTCACAGCTGGGGGCCCTGCTAAAAAATGTTCACAGTATCCTGGCAACTCTGGATGGAGTGTGCATATTGTGGGAGGGGAAAGAGGTTGGAAGGGGAAGGATGTGTGACTGTTTGAAAATATTTATATAAATATGTTCACTTCAAGCTCGTTTCTACGAGTGGCATGAGCGGCACAAGGACTGCATTTCTTTTCCAGTGTGGCTTAGGGTTGGTTTGAAACCATCAATCTGCAGGTTTTCAGACAAGTTCATAGCTTCAGCTAGAGGCAAAAGGGATGCAGGATAATTGCTTTCCTCCAATTCCATGCTAACTCTCAAGTCCCAGCTGCATTGCTCTCATGTGCTGTTATATCAGGGCATTAGTAGCAACGATGCAATAGTTAAAGGCTCTTAGTGATGGAGTAGTGTCAAAGAGGTACAAAACCCTTGCTAAAACTCTTGGGAGTGGAATGCTCCCTGCAGTTGGAAAAGCAGGTGTTTGTTCATTAGATAAAATTTAACTCCACTTCTAGTTTAATCTCATTCTGAACCATCCTCTGAACCTATGAATCCTCGCGGGGCTCTTGCACCGTAACATGGTTTTGAGAGTCTCAATTACAGAATATTCTGCTTTTATCACTAAATTCAGGTAGAAGCAATGACAGCTGAACATCAATATGTTTGCCTATATATTCATACATATACATGAAGAGTAAGGTGTCGTGTGGCTGCTGCTAGTTTTAGATCTAAGCTGTTGCACTGAAGGTTATCTGATAGGATAACAGAACAAACGTTTTCACACAATGGAACTGTGGCTTCACGGCACTGTTTTCCTTAATCAGCAAAACTTCCTGCTGTTTTAGGATCTTGATTGTAGAAATAACAAAGAGGCAGCAACATGGAGTGATGGTAAATCACAACAGCAACTATGTGAACAGGGCTGAAATGTGCATAGCTGGAAAAATGCTGCTGCTATATCACTGAATCACAGTACTGATGAGGCTGGAAAAGACCTTCAAGATCATCCAGTCCAATCTAAAACCAACCAAGTAATCCTAAACATCTGACATCTAGCTCATGGCACTCAGCACTTCATCCAGCCTGACCTTGAACACCTCCAGAGACGGTGACCCAACCACCTCTGTGGGCAGCCCGTNCTCCAGCCCCTTACCAATCTAGTTGCTCTTCTCTGGACTTGTTCCAGCACCTCAACATCCTTCCTAAACTGAGGGGCCCAGAATCATCGCTGCTATATCACA
Source organism: Upupa epops (assembly GCA_013397515.1). Taxonomy (NCBI): domain Eukaryota; kingdom Metazoa; phylum Chordata; class Aves; order Bucerotiformes; family Upupidae; genus Upupa; species Upupa epops. The sequence goes on from VZRI01007313.1 coordinate 246,161, forward strand.
GAATCATCGAACCATGGAATTATTTAGGCTGGAAAAGACCTTCACAATCATCACATCCAATCATTAACCTACTCTCCCAAGCCCACCACTAAACCACGTTCTTCAGGCTCCACATCTACACAACTGTCAAACGGGTCCAGGGATGGTGATTCAGCCACCTCCCTGGGCAACCAGTTCCAGTGCCTGATGTCCCTGTTACTCCAAGTGATGTACAAAGCCCAGGACTGGGTTCCAGTCAGTACGGAATGTGACCACTTTCTATGCAGGAAGATCTGCTAAGTATAGTTGATGACCATCTATTCTAGAAATGCTCAAATCATTTCTAACTAGAAACGCTGGCATTGAAGAAATCATTAATACAAACCCTTTTCTCCGCGTTCCCCCTAGAATTCACAAAGCTGCGTGCCAATTTATGTTAAGAATTGATTTTTTTTCAATCCACTGTGAAGCTGCGTGTCTACTGTTTCAATTATTTCTGCTTTGTATGTATTCAATTTTCTTCACTCATTTACAACTGCAAGACTCAGATTGAGTCCCTGTGTTCATGCAGTCCTTTGCCTGTAAAACTGGTACTGCAGGCTGAATTACACCCTGTGGGCAGCCCCACTGGCTCTATGCAAGGCCTTAGAGTCCCCTCCTGTAGCCTCTTTGTCTTAAAGGATGTGTAAGCAGACTGCAATGAAACGAGGGTTTGGGTACCTTGTTTCCTCATCCACGATTCATTTGCTCTAATCTGTGTCAGCGTGGCAAAGACAAAAACAGAATGAGGAAGGCAATATTCATTTATTTTCCTAAACAGGGTATGTTTGGCCTTCAATAACACACACAGACAGGAGGATAAGAATAAGGTAAGCAGGATCTTATATAGTTACTTCTCTGGGAAACAAGTAACTGCTGAATGTTTTGAATATTTCTATGTGATTGTGCCCGGTTTAGTATCTTTCTCATTGTGTGTTTGGGACTGGACTTACCTCACACGACCTCAGACATCTGACTTTCACACTGGTCACACTGTCTTCCCTGTTGGCTCTGGATAAAAGCTGCCCATCTGATCTACCTTGCATAGCGCTGGCAGGGGAGGTGGCTCTGTCACTCCATTGACTAGAAAGGCAGTCTAAACCAACTTTCAGGCACCTCCGTTTTGGCAGATGGATCTCACTGCAGGTTTACAAGTCCAGCATGTACTTGTTGATTTAACATTGGTAGTGAAAAGCAGATGCAGTAGTGTAAGCTGAAAGAGTTGCTCTGGAAAACCTTAGAACTGCAGATGAAAATGGATGCAATTTCTTTCCATGATGGATTATTTGACTCCTTCCTCAATCTGTTACTGCAAACCACAACTGAAAAATAATCATAGAATCCTTAGGGATCAGAAGGGACCTTGAAAGATCATCCAGTCCAATCCCCCTGCTACAGCAGGATCACCCAGACCAAGTCACACAGCAACACATCCAGGTGGGTCTGGAACATCTCCAGAGGAGACTCCACAACCCCCCTGGGCAGCCTGTTCCAGTGCTCTGGTACCCTCCCTGGGAAGAAGTTCTTGCTGATATTGATAAGGAACCTCCTCTGTTTCAGGTTGCTCTTATTGCCCCTTGTCCTATCACCTATCACCCTACCTGGGGTCGTTGCCCAGCTGCCAGACTCTACACTGACCCTTGCTGTACCTCATTCAGTTTCTCTCTGCCCAGGTCTTGCTGAATAGCAGCACAGTCTGCTGGGGAGTCAGCGACACCACCCAGCTTGGTGTCATGAAACCAACCTCTTGTCCTAGTTTGCATGGCATCAGCAGACTGTCACAAATACTTTACTAGCACTAGAACATTGCAGCCATGCAATAGCCAAAGAGTTCAGTGACTGCAGTCCCACGGCTGACAAACTGGCTGTGTTTGCTGTGAAACACCCCTCGTGGCATTGCAGGAGCAGCAGAAATAGGGATTTCTATTGGAAATAAGCTAAAAAGGCAATCCTGAAGAGTTAAAATACTTGATCCTCAGGTAATACTTAATTGTTAAAAGCAGAGGTAATGAGCACCAGTCAATAGAAAGAAAATGCCCTAGAAAATGGTAGAAAATTATCAGAAGACATGAAGACTGGTGCAAGTGTGAACAATGACAGGAGCTGGGTATTTCCTAACAAAATGCTTGTGAAAAGAGCCCAGTTCCAGGCCACGCTGCTCGAGTCAGCGAGGGCCCACATCTGCAGGCACGGTGGATGTACCACACACAGTGAGAGGTACTGAAAGGGACCGATGGCAGAGCATCAGCTGAGTAAAAGCTGTGGGGAAAAGGAGAACACAACTCCTGGGTCTATATAGAGAAGAGAGGAGGAGGAGGAAGAAAGCTAAATTAAGAGTACCCACGGTAGCTCAGTTGTGGTTGCTATATTTTAAAAGAACTGTATGGACACAGTGGGGAAGACACGAGATAGAAGGCTGAGGAAGACATGGTCTGCGTGAGAGACAAAAGAACCTCAGTCTGTTTAGCTTATAGCCAAGAGTGATCAAAAAGTGACTCGATTATCAATTTCTTGAATGAGAAAAGATGCTGGATCTGTAAAGTATTTGTAGACAAGAAAAGCACAGCAAGGAACACTAACGATGGAAAGGGTAAAGCCCAAGAATACACCGTTCCCTGAAACCCACTTCCCTGTAAGCGCGTGTGTGGGTAGTTACTGGAATAAGATTCAAAAATCCATTTTCAAGGCAAGACCACACGGTTTTAAGCCATGCTTAAGCCAAAGAGAGAGTATTTCTAGGACACAACTGTAAAAGCAATTGGTTGCAAAAACCTTTAATTTTTGTAGGACTTTTTCTTTTAGAAAGCCATCACTTTCTGTTTTCTCATAGAAACCTTAGGGATTGGAAGGGACCTGGAATGATCACCCAGTCCAATCCCCCTGCCACAGCAGGATC
>VZRI01007313.1:249099-277929 GCA_013397515.1 Upupa epops
TAGCCTCCTCTTCTCCAAGCTAAAGAGACCCAGCTCCCTCAGCCTTTCCTCATAAGGGAGCTGCTCTCCTTCCTTCATCATCTTTGTTGTTCTACACTGGACACCCTCCAGCAGCTCTGTGTCCCTCTTGAAAAACCAAAAAAGGTGTCTTAGAGAAATCAAGTTCATAGAATCAATCACAGAATCATAAGGAATTGGAAGGGACCTGGAAAGATCATCCAGTCTAATCCTCCTGCCACAGCAGGATCACCCAGACCAAGTCACAAAGGAACACAGCCAGGCGCAGCAATCTAAGACACTGTGTATTAGACAGAAAAGGAGGCGGCAGGAAGAACTGTTTGATTTTAGCTAAACCTAGCAGAATTTAGATTTAGCTGAAAATCAGCTACACCAGGGCACTAAGTGCCACAATCTTCACAGCGATTTTCAGTTGTCTTTCAGAAGGGCATCTCAAAAAAAGCATGAATTAAGAAAAAATAATCCTAATGAGGAGAATGGCTGGGACTGGGCAAGGATTTATTTCGACCGTCTGTTCCACAGATGGCAGAGTGAGATGCTGGGTAAAATGCGCTTGAACTCTGCTGCATGGTCAACAGCTGCTACGAGGCTGCCTTTCTTTAACAGAGGGGGAAGTACATGTGGAGGAAATCAGCCTAATCATGAAAATCATGAATGAGACTGGCCAGATCAACTGGCTGTGAAGTGCAATTCCCATGGTCCAGCGATCCACAGGCTTTTCAGTCGCTACGCCTTTCAATTTGGGAAAAGCTTTTACTGAAACCTCATTAAGGTAAGAAGCTAATCAACTCTTGCAGCTCCACTTCCTAAGAGCTTTACCTTTAAACTACTCACTATGAAATCATTTACCAAGCTCCAAGTCATGCCTGGAAGCTCGTGTGTTACGCAGTTCTAGGGCTTGACGCAAAACAACTGTCGTGTGTTCCAGTCAGGGTAGGAAAAGACAAGAAGGCTCCTCTACATGCAGTGGTGTGGTTAGCACGTAATACTGCCAGCAGGAGCGATGCAGTGTTTATTCCCCTTCTACAAGGGCATAGAAAAGTGCTTTTAAATTATTAAATTCTCATTTCTTATTTACCAAAAAGACAACATTATCCAGTGAAAATCAGCGCTAAAGAATGACAAATGAACTACCGCAGAGAGAAGACTCAGCCAATTAAGAGAGTAATTAAATCTTAGCCTTCCCACTCACTAGATGGGACAAGCAGAGAAACACAGCACAGGAAAAGCCCACATTGCTTCCCAGAGAAGGATTTTAGCCATTTCAAGATACATAAAAGCAAAGGGTTGTTGGATTGTTGTTCTTCGGCTCATCCAGCGTTAGCTGTATGCATAACTAAACCGCTCTGTGCTGTTACCCTCACGGCATAACCCTGTCATCCCTGACTTTCAGGAGTCCTGGTAAAAAGTAGCATCAGCACTGAAGTCTGAGAATCCAAACGCTTTGACTCACACCATTCCCAGTGACAGGATTTGCCTTTCATTCCGAGAAGATTCTGTTTCTGCTCGAAGATTCAGGAGACAACAACACGCAGCCAACGAATTTATGAAACAGATCCTGTCAGACAACTGCAGCTGCCTTAAAAAAGCAAGTACTTTGTTTGAACAAGAAATAGCTACAGAAAACACTGTCTAGCACTAAGAGTTGAATAAAAACATGAGTTTTTATATTATATCCATTATTATTTCTATTTATTCCATTCTATTTCCTAGTCTAGACTATTCCACTCTATTCCATTCTATTCTATTCTATTCCATTCCATTCTATTCCACTCTATTCTATTCCATTCTATTCCATTCCATTCCATTCCACTCTATTCTATTCTATTCTATTCCACTCTATTCCACTCTATTCCATCCCATTCCATTCTGTTGATATTTGGATTAACTCCTTTTCTCAACATCTCACTTTTGCTTTGTCAGTTCAATGCAAACTGAAACTGCTTTTAAGGCAGTTTTTCATGAGCAGACAGCACAGAGTGGTGCAGTCCTGGCAGGTGGTACTCTCATTGTTGAGTGTGTCCTTGGAAAATCAAGGTATGTTTTTAAGTTGACTATGCCCTATAAAGGAATGGGTATCAGTGCCTTTAAAATCAGTGCTGTTCATCATACTTTGGTACAAACCTATGGGTAAAGAGTTTTGAGTGACACTACAGACACAAAGGAAAATGTCCTTCTGCAGAAAAGAGACAAAAATGCAATCATTTAAAAGTGTAGAGTCCGGCATCTGGGTAAGAACAACCCCAGGGACCAGTACAGGTTGGGGACTGAACTGNCTCTGCACTGGTGAGACCACATCCAGAGAATTGTGTCCAGTTCTGGGTCCCTCAGACATCTTGCTGCTGGAGGGTGTCCAGCATAGAGCAATGAAGATGATGAAGGAAGTAGAACAGCTTCCTGATGAGGAAAGGCTGAGGGAGCTGGGTCTCTTGAGCTTGGAGAAGAGGAGGCTGAGAAGTGACCTCATTCATGTCTATAAATCTGTGAGGAGTGGGTGTCAGGAGGATGGAGCCAGGCTCTTCCCAAGGTTGTCTGGTGATAGGATAAGGGGCACTGGGTGCCAGCTGGAACAGAGGAGGTTCCCTATCAATATCAGCAGGAACTTCTTCCCAGGGAGGGTACCGGAGCACTGGAACAGGCTGCCCAGGGAGGGTGTGGAATCTCCTTCTCTGGAGACGTTCCAGCCCCGCCTGGCTGTGTTCCTGTGTGACTTGGTCTTGGTGATCCTGCTGTGGCAGGGGGATTGGACTGGATGATCTTTCCAGGTCCCTTCCGATCCTGAATGATTCTATGATTCTGTGTTAGTATTTGTAGCATCAGTATCAAGAAACAATTTTCTCATAGCAACATTCCCCAAGGAAAACCAGACTTGTTCGTTCCAGCAATGGAATTCAAACAGTTGCCCTGTCATTCCTAGACAACTTTTTGGGGAGCAATACGTGTCGATGGCTGAGCTGCCTTAACAGCCACATGCAGTGTGTGCTGCTGTTCAGAGTGGAAGGCAGCAGCCTTAGGGTACCCTGCGAAGGAAAGTGGTTTTCCCAGAATCCAGGGGGTCCCATCAACATTATTTCACATGAAATATTAACAGAGGGTATTAATATGTAATATTCCTAGTTGATCTAGTAGCATCAAGGCTTGCAATGATTTGAAATGAATGAGCCACAACTGCCTACATTGTTGTTTCAGAGTGGGTTTGCAGTGCTTATCTGTTGAAGGAGCTGCATGGAGTGCTCCTCAGAGAGCTGCTAAAAGCTGCCAGAAGGTCCTGGAGGGTGCGACAATGAAGCTGGAGAGCCCCAGTACACTGCCAGTGTTATGAAACAACCAGCAGACTGGTGTGCACAATAACTTCAGCTCTTCTCTGATGCTGGAAATAGGCTCTGCTGAATGCCAGCCCTCCCAGATGACTGCATTATAAAACCTGCTGAGGAAGTGCCAGGAGTACTCAAACCACATCCCAGAGGTATTCTGAGACATCTTATTGTATATTTTTAGCTTTCACGCATGGCAGCAAGTACTGTTTCTTGTAGTACAGTAAATACCACTGTCTTCACTATACAGAGAAGTAAACTTTAAAGTCTAGACTAGTACAGTGGACACAGTGACCATCTACTCATTCCCTTTTTTTCTTTACTTTGATTGAGTAGAATCTGCTAAGTATTATAATACTTAGTATCTCAACATTCAGCTTTGCACAGAATAATTCCAGCAGAATCCATGTGTAAACCCTGTAAGATTTACCAGGAAATCACTTCTGTGGTCAAGCTAAGCAGAATAATGTGGAACAAAAGTGTCTAACAGTTTTAGGTTTATATCCTTCTTCCTTCTGCTTTTCTCAGCAGAAGCATAGGTTCTGCTGGTTTTGTCTCCCTGTCTTGGCAGCAGACCCAGACATCTGAGTTCATCCAGCTCTGCCTGGGACCTAACATCACCACATCAGCTACACCAGGGCACTAAGTGCCACAACCAGTCTGTCCTTAAACACCTCCAGGGATGGGGGTTCTACCACTGCCCTCCCTGGGCAGTCAATTCCAGTGTCTGACCACCCTTTCCATGAAGAAGGGCTTCCTGACATCCAACCTAACTCTCCCCTCACGCAACTTCAGGCCCTGCTGTCTTGTCAGAGAAGACTCTGACTCCCACCTGACTAGAACTTCCCNTAAGCAGCTTCAGGCCCTTCTGTCTTGTCCAGTCGCTAGTTGCCTGGGAGAAGACTCTAACCCCCACCTGTCTACAGCTTTCCTTCAGGGAGTTCTAGAGAGGGATAAGGTCCCCCCTGAGTCTCCTCTTCTCCAGGCTGAACAACCCCTCAGCCTCTCCCCATCAGATTTTCCCTCCAGTCCCTTCCCCAGCCTCACTGCTCCTCTGGACCTGCTCCAGCCCCTCAATCTCTTCTTTGAAGTGAGGGGCCCAGAACTGCAATGGTTTGTGGAAAGGAAGAAAAAAAGGTCTTGCCATAGATGCATGATCACAGCCCATCTAACTGTGCCAAAGCTATCCCACATGGCTTTAATGAAGAGACTTCTCCCACAGAAGCTGTAACTGCACAAGCTAGCTCTGTAAGAATGGACCTAGATCTCACAGGGACATGATTTGCAAGAGAGGAAAGTGCTCTGTTACAAGACCAGCTGATGCAAGTAGAAGGAGCAGAGCTGTTTCTGGGCACCACACACTCTTTTCAGGAGGGCCAGGCATGTTTTTTCAAGCTGGTATTAACACGACCACAGTGCTGCTGATACCTGGAGTGGCTAGAAAGTTATCTTTGGTACATCGTGCCTCATCTGCTCTGCGTACCGCTCCTTTCACTGCAGTGCTAACACTCGCTTGCCCTCAAGCACAAACACATTCATATCTTGCCTTAAAACTGCTCATGAGAAAACAAACGTAAAGGAGTGAGAAGCAAGGATAAAGGAGTATGAAAAAGCTGGGGAGCAGAATCAGGTAATAACTGTTTCGAACTGTTAAGTTATGAGCAGGTGTTTATAAACATCGAGATGAATTTATATCGTAGTATTTTGTAGGAGTGCTTAGTTTACACACAGAGCTCTGTATTTACTCCCCAACTGTACTCAAGTAATTGCTTCACTGAGTTGCAGCAAGCAAATATACGCTCAGTGACCCCCCAGCCCTTGTTTTATTTTGGAAGCATTTTGTTGATTCATAGGTTCAATCTGTTTGATTTCCTTTTTTATGTAGACCCCTGTATCCAGATTCAAATCCCAGGTAACAAGCACTGACAACGCTTTCTGAAAACAAGACCTACTTTCACTTGTCTTTACCAAAGTAACAACCAAACCAAACAATAAAAGCTAAAGCAGGTTTCTTGGTGTTGTAATCATAGAATCATTAGGGATTGGAAGGAACCTCAAAAGATCATCCAGTCCAAGCCCCCTGCCACAGCAGGATCACGTAGAACAAGTCACACAGGAACACATCCAGGCGGGTCTGGAACGTCTCCAGAGAAGGAGACTNAGCCTCCTCTTCTCCAAGCTCAAGAGACCCAGCTCCCTCAACCTTTCCTCATCAGGGAGCTGTTCTACTTCCTGCCTCATCTTCGTTGCTCTATGCTAGATACCCTCCAGCAGCTCTGTGTCCTCCTGGAACTGAGGGGCCCAGAACTGGACACAATAATATAAAGAATATTAAGAAATGTAATATAAAGAATAGAAGGAATAGATGTTATATATTCAAACTACATTGGGGTTGGGGGGTGTGAAAACGGGTGTGAAAACGTTTCCATGCTGCCATACGACTGAAGAATAGATCCTCACCATTACCTGACAGTGCAGACTGCCTTCTCAAGAGTTTGGACAGCATGTCCACCTTGGTTATGGTCAAATAAATCGATAACCTAATGTACCCATGGGAATCCATTACAGTTTTGTAAACTGGAAACCTTTTGTTATTCCCCTATCAGAACACACGAATGTGTCAGAGGGCAGGTTTATTAAATATCAAGGTATCATCAGGTCTATAACAGAAATCTAATAAAAATAGGCTGGACTTAAAAATGTAAGCAGGGTATAAAGTGCTCAGATACCCACAGAAGCCAACTGCTAATTAATGTACCTCATGATCGCTGAATTACTCTGATATTTCCTCTTCAGTTCCTGAGAACAGAGGAAAAGCAATTTGTCAAAAAGTTGTCTCCACTCCAAGTTACTTCATCACTGCTCTTTTTACCGTAATGCTGCACCAAAATGTAATCGTCTCTGGGTTCTTTTCCCTATGAAATAGTAAGCTATTGCCTCAGGTGCTTTCTTTCCAATGAAAACAAATAAACACAGAATAATAGACCTGGTACCAGCTTCTATGATTTTGTCTTTATTGTTATTTCTCCTCATTTCTTCCTTTTTTTAAAAAATAATAATATTATGGCATCAATTTCACTTTATCTCAAAATACAAAAATCTGCTGTATTCCTGGAGCTTCTTTACTTGATAACTTCTGGCACTCAACAAATGAGAGGTTCCTTTCCCTGACTGCTCTGCCAAAAGCACAAGAAACTTGAAAAGTCTCCAAATGTGCTGAGGAGAGCGGAGCACAGATACAAGCAGTCACTGACTGCCAAGGGGGATAGACCTCACTGACTTGGGTTGTGCAGGTCAAGCAGTCACTGACTGCCAAGGGGGATAGACCTCACTGGCTTGGGTTGTGCAGATCAAGCAGGCACTGACTGCCAAGGGGGATAGACCTCACTGACTTGGGTTGTGCAGATCAAGCAGTCACTGACTGCCAAGGGGGATAGACCTGACTTGGGTTGTGCAGGTCAAGCAGTCACTGACTGCCAAGGGGGATAGACCTGACTTGGGTTGTGCAGGTCTCTATCAGAACCTAGTGCTTTTATTGCATTGGGTAACACAGTTAGTGATCCCGAGCAAAACGAAGTGGATGGCAGGACTCCCAGAGGTTTCAGTGAGCTTTGAATGAGACTATTTTCTGCACAGATTGCTTCTTGGGAAAGGAATATACATTCATTAAGCACCCTGCATTAAAGGAGCACAATATGAATGCTATGCAACTGGGTAAATGCAGTTTCTATCACTTACTTGACTTAAAGTATCCTCCAATGTTTTTCTTTATGGCTTTAAAAGTAATTCATTTTCCGGGACTGTTGTTGCTAAGCTTTGGTTTATATAAGACTTTTAAGAAGAAAGCAATCTGGAAAACACCCAATTACTAGCACAGCAGAGAACACACTATTCTTTCTAATGCCTCTTTTGAAAATGCTTTAAAACTTCTGATTCTGTTGATTCAACAAAAGGCAAGCTGCTTAAAAAGGAAATAGCATGGCAAAAGGATGGCCATTCGATGCTCTGAGGAAAAGAGCTGTTTTCTTAGCCCTTCTCAACAATTCTGTGCTGTTGAATGTTGATATCTTCCTCCTCCAGCACGTACACAGCTGGGACCTTAACACACGTAAGGCTTGGCAGATTCTTATGTCTCTATGTCCCTTATGATGCCCACGTATTCCTTAGTCCACATTGGGATGGACTTCATTGCACAGGCTGCTATTATTGTGCCGTGTTTCTGGCTCTTCTAGAAGAGGCTGAGTGTTGAGCCTGTGCTGAGTATTTCATGGAAGTACAGCAGATGATGTCAGAGTCCTGATTTCTGTGCTACAAAGATTCTCTGAACAGTTGAGCACAGCAAAGCCAAGGTGCAAAGGAGCATCCTGACTCATGCACAGGATTCACATAGAATGCTTAGGGTTTGTGGAAGCTTTCATTGTGGATGTGTGATCACCAAGCTGGCAACCAGGATTTCTGCTCAGCTGGCCAATCATCAAGAGCTACTGGTGTAGCTGGGTACACAAACATTTATCTAGTCATGGTTTCTAAGTGAAAAACAATGTCATAACCAGAGAAATCCCAACATAGGGTATCAGAACTGGGTATGGACACAGGGGAAGGAGAACTGATCACAGGGACCCTGCTTTGGTTTACTGCTCCTGGGCACCCTAGCGAGGGACCAGGCAAACCAGAGGGAAGGTTTCAACCCCAGCTTTCTGGATAAGTTCCTTACAACCAGTAATGGTTGTAAGAGTAATTGGTTATAGGACCCTACAAACACAAAATAGGTTCATCATTATAAGAGAGATTGATATCATGATGACTATTTCTTTGCAAATACTCCCTACACAGAAAATCATGATTTCAGGTCCAGAGGAAGCAGGAATCAATTTTGTATAAGAATGAGGAAAAGAAATGCCCGTCTGTTTCTACAGTACTGTGTTGCTGATCCTGGAAACTGATGCTATAGCCACAGACAGGACTTCAAAACACCCTGAAGATAATAATTCTGCATAAAGATGACAATTTACCAAAGAAATGCAAATTATTTAATTGGGAAGCGGCTTTCTAGGTGTTTCTCTTATGAGTGGCAAACAGGAGCCTCAGCTGGAATTAGTATCTTCCTTCCTTTTTCCTTTCCATTTTCCTTTCCCTTTCCATTTTCCTTTCCTTCTCCTTTCCCCTCTCCATTCCTTTCCCCTCCTTTCCTTTCCCATTTCTCCTCCTTTCATTTCCCCTTTCCCCTCTCTTTCTCCCTTTTCCCCTTTCCCTTTCTTCCTTCTTTCCCATTTCCCTTTCTCCCTTTCCCTTCCTCTTTCCTTTCCTCTTCCCTTCCCATTTCCCCTTTCCTTCCCTCGTTCTCAACCTTATGTTCACTTGTCCAAACCCATCAGCCCGTTGGCGGTGTTTCCATGACCCACTCTTACTAAGTTTATTTATCAAAACAACCATTAATTACTACAGAAAAGAGCAGTCTGAAGCAACCAGATGTGCACCCTGTAATCTTTATCCCAGGATCAAGAACAATAGGTAGGAAAGAGACAAGAAAGCTAATAAAAAATCTTACCAGAGTTGTTCTTCGCTTTTCTTAGGTAAAAGAACTATTCCCTTTACGCTTGCTGAGTTGTGATGCTTCATTGTTTTTTTCAGTAAAGCCCTACTAAAATAGATGACTGAGGAAAAACCCTGGGCATGAGGCAGCGGGTAAAGTAAAGCTGAGCTGTTTCAATGTGTGTTGATCAGAACAGGACACAAAGAAGGATGGGGAAAAGCTGTAAGTCTTGTATTCCCATATAGGCTCCCTTCACAAAGCCAAGCTGCATCTCTTTTTTCACTACTCTCACAAAAATAGCCCTCCTGTCATGTCTTATTCTGTTAGATATTCACGCTCCGAGCAAGTTTGAAATGGAAGTCTTATTGACAGCCTAACTCCCTGTGTCTTGGCAATATAAAGGCTGGACTTAAAAAGAATGACTTTGGGATTTCAGATTTAACACCGATTCGATTCCATTCTTTCCACGGGTTTACTTCTGACTGCATTTAAGCTGGACAGATTTTATTAAGAGATATCATTATGATATTAAGGCAGGGGTGAGGTTTTCTAATAGCTAGGCACCTGCAACAGCAAGAAAAGCTTGATCTTTGTGTAAGGAATCAGATACAGGTGATGTGAGACCTGTGTGGTGGTCCAGGGCTATGCAGCTACATAGGCACACAAAGCCTTATTTGAAACACTTCTGTTTTGGCCAGTCTCGCCTTCCTTCAGGCACCTGAGTCATCTGAAGTGGGAGTCAGCTGCCAGGTATTCCAGTATTCACTCAAAACCACATTTTAAAGTCAACTAGACCTCTTTCAAAAGCCCCCACAAGGATTAACTCGTACAGAGAGCAAAGCTGTAACGCACAGCTCAGCTGAGTTACCCAGTGAAAGTGCCACAGGCAGGTGTAGCCTGACTGGAATAGGTGTGCTGGGCTCTCTGCTGAGGTACCTTCCCTTAGCGTCTAGCTTCTGGCAAAGGAACACAATAGAAAAGGAGAAGATGGAGTAAGGCCAGAGCATCTCATTCTCTGCCAGATGCTGAGATAAATGTATTTAATCCTGTGGCTGGTGAAGAAGTTCTCTGCTAATCAAATAGCCACAGAAAACATCTTCTGCATCCTTTCATGTCTTTCACTCGGTAGAAAGCCAGAAAATAGTTTTCTACTCAAACAAGGCAGAATACAAAAGGGAGAAACATTTCAGCTGGATCAAAGGCGCATGACAAAAAGTCTTTCTTAAGCACTAGCATTTTGAGCATGCTAATGCTGCAGAGTTTCTTGGCAGGCTATGTTTGCCCAGATGGAAACGTGGGTGGAAATCTCCACTACAGTGATTGTACCATCTCAAGCCACTTAATTTGGAAGAAACTTGGAATATATCACATGAGGTTGTGTGGTACCGTGTAGACAGAGTCTTCAGTGACCAAGCTTGCTATATACAGAGCTTGTTGCTCCTTCGAGATGATATTTTTAATCAGTTTCCTTTCAGAGTATTCTACTTAGCAGTATGGACTGAACTGTCCACATAAATGCTTGAGAAATTCTCAGTTAATGTCTGAAAGTCTCCAGTTTGCACGGAAAATTATGCCTATCTCCAAGTGAACAAGTGAAACCGAACCAACTGTTGCAGGAACCACAGTTTTAAGTGATACTTTCTCATTACCCACAGCAGCGAAACACAATCTGTGCAGTTGAGGAAGTTGCCCTGCATATGTTCCACTTGAACAAATTACAGCACTTGGAATGAGACTAAATGTGCTACTGAGGGCGAAGCAGAACAAAGTACAACATGCTTTTTGGAGTGGATCATGATCTATAAACACACTCAAACTTTGTGCTTTTCATTGCTGCTATCATCCCAATCCCCACGATGGGATCACCGGTTACTAGTGTAAACTGAATTCCCTCTGAGCTGTCTTCCAGAAGACTGAGTGCACAGATGAAACTCTGCTGGGAAACTCTAGCCTCTTCTGCTATCAGCGGAAGCATTGGGGCTGTGCCTATGCCGCAAGGAGATCCAGCCTGACTAAACAAAGGATCTAGTCTGTAACCTATAAATCCATCAGCAGCATCTGACCTGGATTAAAAGGACTGCAAAATCTGAGTGAGATGGTATTTTTGTGTGTAGAAAAATCTACTGAAAAGATTCTCCAGAGAATCCTTGTAAGTGTGTGTGTGTGTATATATATGCCTATATACATATATATATGTGTGTGTTTTAAATTTTATATATATATATTTATATATCCATTGGACTAAGCACCACATACAGAAACATCTATATTTGAGACTCTAAAACTCAGCAAAGACCAGAGTTTGTACAGTCTCCAGACGGAACATTCAATTTTCATGAAGGAACTTTCTGAAATCCAGTTGCCTACTCAGAAAAATCTGGCTTCTATCACAGTCTCCCAGTACTGATGAGGCTGGAAAAGACCTTCAAGATCATCCAGTCCAACCTAAAACCAACCAAGTAACCCTAAACATCTGACATCTAGCTCATGCCACTCAGCACTTCATCCAGCCTAACCTTGAACACCAGAGACAGTGACCCAACCACCTCAGTGGGCAGCCCGTTCCAAAACCAGATCACTCTGTCAGTGAAAAACCCTTTCCTAATATCAAGTCTAAACCTCCCCCGATGGAGCTTAAGACTGTGACCCCTTGTCCTGTCTCCAGTTCCAGGGAGAAAAGACCACCCCCACCCCCCCACTACAATCACCTTTTAGGTAGTTACAGACAGCAATAAGGTCACCCCTGAGCCTCCTCTTCTCCAGGCTAAACAGACCCAGCTCCATCAGCCTCTCCTTGTAGGGCTGACCTTCCAGTCCCTTTACCATTCTAGTTGCTTTTCTCTGGACTAATTCCAGCCCCTCTACATCCTTCCTAAACTGGGGAGCCCAGAACTGAACACAATACTCCAGGTGCAGCCTAACCAGTGCTGAATACAGGGAGACTATAACCTCCCTCGCCCTGCTGGCCACACCATTCTTGATGTCAAAACAAGTAGAAGCATCTTAAAAATCCACACCACCATCCTACAGAGCAGCAGAATCCATACGCAAGGGTATTGCAAAGGTTGAACATCATGCTGGTAGCTCTGTTCCATCCTTATCAGAGACACAGTCACACAGGTCTTTCAGAAACATCAACAAGCAGCACAAACTTGTCTGTTAACAACAAACCGGCAGTAGAAAATGATTGCCTTACTTTTGGGAGCGAAGCTCTTGATCCGGAGCTTTGTGTGGTCATTGTCAAAACTGTAGTGATGCCCAGTGCGACTCTAGCTGGAGCAGCATCCATGTTGATCCAGAAAGAAACCCAGGACAAGATGACAATCAGCAGGCTAGGAATGTACATCTGGATTAAATAGTATCCCATTTGACGCTCCAAATGAAACTTGACTTCAATGCATGTAAACTTTCCTAGAACATGAAATTACTTTCATAAATTCTTTTGGCACATTAGAATTTTGCTCCTCTTTTTATCTTTCCACATCTTTTATCTTACATACAAATGAGGTGCGTGGCCTATTTCCTGACCTAATGCTATGAGCGTCTCCTGATACACTAATGGCAATCAGCCATCCGCTGCGTGCTAGCTTGGGGGGGCACGTAGGACCCCTGAAGCTGACTGTGCCCAGTTCTTCCTGCTAAGTGAGAAAATATTAGCATGGTTGTTTCACCTCCAGAACATAGAATCCTTAGGGATCAGATGGGACCTCAAAAGATCATCCAGTCCAATCCCCCTGCCACAGCAGGATCACCCAGACCAAGTCACACAGGAACAGAGCCAGGCACGGCTGGAACATCTCCAGACTCCACAACCCCCTGGGCAGCCTGTTCCAGCGCTCTGTTCCTCTCACTGAGAAGAAGTTCCTGCTGATATTGACATGGAACCTCCTCTGTTCCAGCTGGCACCCAGTGCCCCTTGTCCTATCACCAGGTGACCTTGAGAAGAGCCTGGCTCCATCCTGATACCCACCCCTCCAATATTTATAGACATTAATATATGTTATAAGAACATATTCACCTTTCACTTATGTCAAATATCATACGTAGCATTAAAAGCAGACACCAATTTGCTCTTTTAATTTGCTCTACCAGTCTGACAACTCCATGGTAGATCCCACCCATTCTTATTCTGGTCATGTCATATCTCTGTCTGTAGACTACCCCTTACAGCAGAATCAACTCAAAGCTTAGTTTAAATTTCGCCTAAAGTCTAACCCTGGGAAACCTACAAAGCTGTCTTGTGAGAAGGGAAAGATTCTTTAACAGGTAGCTGCTCCACAGGGAGAGCAGAGGACAGACGTATAGGATTGCCTGACAGTGGAACTAGCCATGCAGCAGGGGATAGTTCTCCCCCTGTGCTGGGCACCGGGGAGGCCTCCCCTCAGGTACTAGGAGCAGGTCTGAGCCACTCACTTCAAGAAAGAGACTGAGGGGCTGGAGCAGGTCCAGAAGAGCAATGAGGCTGGGGAAGGGACTGGAGGGAAAGGCTGATGAGGAGAGGATGAGGGAGCTGGGGGTGTTTAGCCTGGAGGAGACACAGGGAGGAACCTTATCACTCTCTCTAACTACCTCAAGGGAGGTTGTAGTCAGGTGTGGGTCAGGCTCTTCTCCCAGGCAACCAGTGTCAGAACAAGAGAGCAGGGCCTGAAGCTGCCAGGGGAGGGTTAAGTTGGATGTTAGGAAGCCCTTCCTCAGGGAAAGGGTGATCAGACACTGGAATGGACTGCCCAGGGCAGTGGTGGAGTCCCCATCCCTGGAGGTGTTTAAGGACAGCCTGGCTGTGGCCCTTAGTGCCCTGATCTAGCTGACATGGTGATGCTAGGTCATCGGCTGAGCTGGATGAGCTCAAAGGTCTCCAGCCTCAATAATTCTGTGGATGTAGAGATCTGAGTTTCAACAGCTACACAGACACTAATCCGATCGTGCTGTGCTGCTCTCCAAATTACTGTGGTTTAGGTAGTGTGAAGGCTCTCGCTCAAGGCAGACTAACCAAGTACCAGACAGTTCTTTGTTCTTGGAGTGTCAGGCTGATGCTTTCAAAGAGCCCCTTTTGCACTGGGTGTTCAAATGCGTGTAGATGCATTGCTCGTTGTTCATCCTTTCAGGGGGGCTACTCTTGTCATGTACAGTATTTTTCTGCTAGGCTAGAAAACTGAAGGGCAGGGTGAGAGAGCTGGCACAAAAGCCATTGCAGGTGCTGCTTGACAGAGAGAGGAGGGGAGAACTGAATACATTCTTTTGGCAGGAGAGCAGCTCTAACGTGAGTGACCAGACCTGTGGCCCTAAAGACAGGCTCAGACCTGGACAGTGGCTGATCCTAACCAGAAGGGGACTTAAGAGAGAAGGGGTATATAGCAATAAGTATGAGAGTAGCCCAAGCTGCATATCCCACACAGTGTGGCTAGGAGGATGAATAAAGCAGATTTTATCTACCTTTTCACTTAAAACCAAACCTGAGGGAGCATCCTGCAGAGAAGACAGCAACGTAGGTGCCTAGAGGCAAAGATCTGCTTGACTTAAATCTGGCTTTTCAGTTCCTCTACACACTTTCAGCTCTTGATAACTACACAGTAACTTTGTTTTGCTGCATGGAATGAGAGCTATGAATTTGCATCCTAGTCCTTTATGGACTATCTTCCTAGGTATGCAAGGAAGCCATTGCTTGTGCTCTCCTTCCTCCCTTACTTTCAGCATTTGACCCCTCACAGTGGTTATCTTACAGTAATTAGAAAAGCAAATTAACTCAGCTATTCAGACTCTGAATCATATGATGGGAAACGGCTAAATGAGTTAGAACTGTCTATTGGAATTTATTCTTGA
The DNA here is from genome assembly GCA_013397515.1 of Upupa epops. Taxonomy (NCBI): domain Eukaryota; kingdom Metazoa; phylum Chordata; class Aves; order Bucerotiformes; family Upupidae; genus Upupa; species Upupa epops. The sequence goes on from VZRI01007313.1 coordinate 263,785, forward strand.
TTATTCCCTTTATGAGAAAAGATCAGAAGTTCCAGCACTCCCCTTTCCACAGGTCCTGTGCTGTAGCCTTTCTTGGCACTTTGGACTTCAAAATAAGAAACTACATTTATAAAACTTAAAAGCAATCACATTTTATTTCATAAGAAGTGAATGTGACTTCATTTTTGGCAGAGACAGAACCTCTCACACTGTGGTTTTGCTCCCAGTGAAACAGATGACAAATAGATTTGATGGAACCAGATTGGTTCTTACGCTGAAATGATCAAAAAGCTATTTTAGAGGAGAGGGATTATGTCTAATCCCAGCGAGCACCCAGCATACCTTCTCTAAACGCTGTCCCTACTATAATAAACTCCTGAGAGATAAAATTTAGCTTTGTAAAGCTAGAGATAAAAACCACAGCGTTTGAAATGTCAAACTAGCAAACGCACGGAAACCCATTAACCTATTAAACAACCAGACATTTCATCTCCCCCAAACTTCATGTCTGCACGCTCTTCAGATCAGCGATGAAAGCATTGACTACCTGTCACAAACCACAGTACAAGCTGTTTTTCCTCGCTGACAATTTTATATGCTGGAGTAATAAATCAAGTTTGGAAAAATCAGGGGTTTAAAACTGATAATTCAATATTGAAGAAAAGAATCTGTTTTATTTTGAGGAAACTAGATTTTCAATCTGGTTTTAATGATCTAAATTATATTAAGGACCTAAAAATATGTCTATTAAAACATCTTTCATGAAATTAAAGGGTATTTGGCAACAAAAGCTTTCAAACCAACATGAAAGGGAGAACTTTTCATTTTACCAGATTTCAGCAAAATCATAAATTAAAATAAACTTACTTTGCTTTCTGTTCACCCCTCTTTTTCCCTTGCAAGTTGACAGCAGGTAGTAGAGAAATTAATAGAAAGAATAACACTCACCAGTGTTGTAATGCTTCGTGCAATAACCGAGCTCTTTATCTTCTTTCAAAATAAACTGTGGCAAGGTTAAACCCTCCGCAACTTGCACAGGCCCATCACTTAGCCACTCAAATATCAGGTCATTCATAGTGTAGCCAACTACAACAAAGAAATCAGGGTTTGTTAGATGGTAGCTGACTGGAAAACATCTAAAGCAAACGTTACTCTGCCTGAGAAGCATGGGGCAGGGCATGTTACCTCAGTTATAGCTTTAAACTCATTAACAACAGCACTATTGCTATCAGTTAACCGCTTCTGCACCATCACTCTATTAACAGCAACAGGTAACACCAGTATATTCTAAAGACTACCTTAGTTCTCCACTAAAGGATAATTTTGCTGGCCCATCAAGACTTTCTGAAATGTCTGGGTTATCAGCCCTCATTTTGCTTCATTTTCATGATGTTCTTTGATAACAGAGCTGGCACACACTGCCAAACCAAGGATTATATACTGCAGCTTTGTAAAACCGTGAACCTAAACCTGAGAGGTGTGAAGACAAAAGAGCTGAGAAGACACTCAGGTGTCTTTTTGACTGCAATGAGGTTAATTAAGTAATTCAGCTGTGACCATTCTCTGGGCACAAAAGCAGGTGGTAGCCTGCAGCTCATACTTGGACAGCTAAACCTATTCTTGTCCTGCCCACAAAACACCCTGCGTGGCCGGGTACCAGCTGACTGTTGGGAATGATCACTGGCACTTGTTGTTAACTGAGCCACTCCTGGTTCTGATTGTTTCCTGGTGTGGATGGCTGTGTGCTGGTACCCAAGTCCATGCTTTTGCTACAGGACCTCTGCTTTGTCAAGTTCACCGCTTCCATTTAACAAAAGAGCATGGTCCATGCTGCTGAGCCTTAGCTGAACTCTGGCTGTGCACTAATTGCTCACACTACCCTGAGATTTAAGTTTCTCCAGCACACCATCACTCTGGTTGTCCCTGTAAGTGATGAAGCCCTAGTGGATGAGGTATATGCCCCAGGATGGGGAAATGGAAGAGAGCAGAAACAACACAGACACAGGGGATCCACATGGCACCGTGATTTTCCCTTATAAAATAGGAATGCTGAGGTCTCTCCATGTAAGCACAACTATACATAATCACCAAACATTATGGTAAAGCCTTGTTCTTCAATGAATAAAACACTGGGACACTCACAGCTCTCTAGTTGCATTGTACAGGTCTGTACATCCATAGGAAAATTCTTCAAGTCCATGGGACAGGATAAGGTTAAAGTAAGCCTAGAATTGGGAGGCAAAAATAAAAGCAACTATTACAAATCTGTATCTTTTATCTAAAGCCCCATATTTAGAGTTCAAAGGATCAAAACCAAAGCCCCATATTTAGAGTTCAAAGGATCAAGAGCAAATCTTAACACCTCAGCGGTTGGGCTCAATCACCACACAAAGCTTCAAAGGACAGAGAAGATGGAGTGAAGAAGCAAACCAGGCACTCACTGGCTGTGCTGGCTACGCAGAACAGAGATAGAGGAGACACCATCAGGGTAGTAAGCAGTGCTCTCCGTTAATGCACCAGAGACTGGTTTATGTATGACACTGAACCCAAGTAATGCAAAAGCTGAACTGACTGATCACAGGACAGAGTTTTAAACGTTGTTTGGAAAAGCCAGGAAAGGAAAGGAAACAACAACCATGGGGGTTTTCAATAGAGAGAGAGCTTTTGTTGTGTGTGAGGCCCATTTCCAACCCTCCATTCTTGCTGCTTAGCCATGAAAAGAAAGAACAAAACATCACCGGGTAGAAGCTGGAATCACATTGCATTAAAAGATAAAGAGAGCAGACAGAAGAAAGCAAGCCTAAAGGAACATTATCATACCGACTGGATCTCTCACTTAATTTTTTAGCTGGTATTGTCCCAAATAAAGCATAATTTTACTTGGATGAGAATATTCTTAATGTTTGTGGGGTTGGTTGGGGTTTTTTAAAATTCATTTTACCTTCTCTCATTTCACTGAAATCTGTTTCAAGACTTCTCCTCTGCTTTATGAATTTTGAGGGAGGGAGAAGAAACCACTCTGAACAAAGCAAGACACTGGGCTGCCATAATTGCAAACAACTGGCTGCTTTGAGAAACAGACTAATTATTAACATTTTGCATTAAGTCATACCTTCAATCTGTTCCTTAATGATTTGGATGAGGACTAGGGGGCACTGTCAGCAAGTTTGTTGATGACACAGAGCTGGGTGGTGTTGCTAACACCTCAGCAGACTGAGCTGCCATTCAGCGAGACCTGGACAGGCTGGAGAGCTGGGCAGAGAGAAATGGAATGAGGGACAACAAGGGTCAGGGGAGAGTCTGGCATCTGGGCAAGAACAACCCCAGGGACCAGGTTAGGTTGGGGACTGACCTGGTGGAGAGCAGTGGAAGAAAAAGGGACCTGGGGGTCCTAGTGGCCAGCAGGATGACTGAGCCAGCAATGTGCTCTTGTGGCCAAGAGGGCTACACCATCTTGGGGGGGGATCAGATGGGGGTGGTTAGCAGATTGAGAGACGTTCTTCTCCCCCTCTACTCTGCACTGGTGAGACCACATCTGGAGTCTTGTGTCCAGTTCTGGGCCCCTCAGTTCCAGAAAGACACAGAGCTGCTGGAGGGTGTCCAGCATAGAGCAGTGAAGATGATGAAGGAAGTAGAACAGGTCCCTTATGAGGAAAGGCTGAGGAGCTGGGTCTCTTGACTCAGGTAGCTGTAGAGGGCAAGGAGGTCCCCCCTCAGCCTCCTCTTCTCCAGACTAATCCTGCCTGGCTCCCTCAGCCTCTTGTTGACTACCTAGAGAAAGTCACATTATTTTCCTCCTGAGACAGTCTTCAGAGTACAAGATGATAACATCAGGAAATTAGAGAGGAGTTGTTCGTGGCAGTGAAGTGCACTGAGATGAAGAAAAGTCCCCAGCAGTCCTCTCAGCACTGCTGTAGTAAATCAACTCCCAGTTAACCTTTGGGAGCAAAGAGCAGAAGCGAATGGCATGAATTTGACATCTAGAGAACAACACGTATCTATGGGATGTTTCGATGTCATCCCTAATCTCTCCTTTACTCATCTAAATATTTTCAGTGCCCTGTAAATGCTAACTGGTCCCGTTGTCACTGGGTAATTTCCAGCATTAAAGACTGAGCTAATTAAATTGCTAATCCCCTGTATTAAATGCAGACTGTTTCTGCCTTTTTTTTTTTCTAAATGGTTGCTATTTCAAAACTCTCTTCGTTTTTTTTCAGTCAACCTCTAAACACAGCGTAGATGTTTGAAGCTCACTCCAATCTGCCCCTGTGCTAATGCAGCCTTTTGAAATGTGTCATTTGGTTGCATTCACTGCGATGCCACGGCCTCTCCACCCCTCAGATTTCCTGGCTCTCAGGTATGGACTGCGCGCTGACTTTATTTCCTTCTCCTTGCACCCCTTCTCTACTCTTCAAAACCACCAAAGAATTTGGGGTTTGACTACCTAACCCCAACTAGATGATCTTCGAGGTCCCTTCCTATCCCTAATGATTCCGTGGTTCTATGATGAAGAGATGGCTCTCTTTTTAGTCTCATATATCCACCTGCAGCTTTCAAGCCTCACAGGGAAGAGCTGATCTGTCTCCACTGATGCTAGGTGCAGATATCAATTTACTTTCTTCTCCAGAGATTTGCTCAGAAAATGCTCATTACGTATGTTCACACACACCTTTTCTTTCTCTTCCTAAGCAACGGTGTCTTTCAGAAAGGCTAAATTATTCTCTGCAAACCCTAACAGATGGAAAATTATTTCTATTCACTGTATTGATGTGGCTAGCTGAAAAGATCACCCCGCTACGGCTCTACCTCTGCTTGTTCATCTCAGCAGAGTAGCCATTTGCAGTTAATATCCTCGCCTCTTCAATACCATTTCTGAGGAGCAATGCTGGTGTTGAACCCCGCGCTTGCTGCCTGCTCTCATTCACAACTCCATTGATTTCCAACAAGATCACTCCATGCTGGATGGCCAGCTGCAGGAGGCTGAAGTAGCCCCACTGCAGTCCATGGTGGGGGGTCAATTTCTCACAGCTGATTCTTTTTCACTAAAAATACAACCCTGCAAGTGTTGCCCAACCCTGGCACCAATGACCCTACCTGGATGTTTGTATTAATGAGGAAATAGGATCTGAAATGTGAAGCAGTAGGCAGCTGCAGGTACCCCCAGCGCCGATGCCAGAGGATGTTTCAGAAGGAGGAACGTCTCACGCTTGGTAAATCCAAAAAGGGCCCCATGAGACTGGGTCCCAGGGCAAGGTAACTGGCAATTACACTGATGAATCATTTAATTGTTAATAAAAGAGAATAAACAGCTTTGTTTTTCAGGCACACCACCACTAAGCCGTTCAGGAAGCATAAACAGCAGATTTGGTGGTTTAGCACCATAAACACTGAGGGGAAGTGTTTTATGAACCACACCTAGGTGAAAAGAAGCTGTTCTTCAGTTACCTGAGCACCATTTAACCCCTTGTTAGCCAAGCTTGGGACACACAGCTTGCTCAGGGAGAGCTCTGGGCTTTGCCATGTTATATTTGGTAGCTGAGCAGACATCAGTCATGGGGAGCAGGGCAGAGTCACATTGTCGGCATCCAAGCACTTCAGGTGCAATGCCAGGGATACCAAGAGGCTAAGTTGCTCTTTCCCTCTCCACTCCCTCACACATCCCATGGTCAAGGAATGATCAAGCTCTGGAATAGCTATAAATCAAACTATATGTATCATCAGAGCTGGAAAACAAAGACTGAAAACTCAGCCATCAATAGAAAAAAAAATAGTTAAAAACTAATAACAATAATAATTAAAAGATAATTTAACAACTTAATTTTAATGCTGTCTCTGTCTTCCTACCCCAGCTCAACATCTTCCCTTCCTGGTCACCCTAGAAACCTTCCTCTTGCATCATTCAGAAGCCTCTATTTCCCACTTCTGCTGGCAGGAAGGCAAAAGTCCTGCAGGTTGTGGCCTCCTTTGTCATGGAAGCCAGAACAAGGCTTCCTGTGGGAACGAATACAGAGCCAGACAACAAGTTATTAATCAGAAATCCTCATGCTGGTGATCTTTAACACGGAGCACGTTGTTTGCAATGTTGGCTTTTTCTCCAGGTGGGAGCAGACATGGTGACCTCAGACAAGCCATCAGCAGAGATTAACGGAGATGCTGCCACTGCCCTAAAGCAGCTGTTGTAAACAGCCATCATCCTCTGCAGAAAAGCCAGTGACACTACATGTGTGCAGCTGAGGGAGCTCAGAGGTGTTTACATGCAGTGCAAGCAAGTCCTGAGCTTAGCAGAGTGGCTGGAACTTGTGCATCTCATTCATCCTTTGTCCATTCCTGCCCTTCTACAGGCCTTTCTCTGGCCCTGGCCCTTCTCCTCCATCTGCAGAGTTACCTTATGTCTCTTCAGAGACACCTACATGACCTAGAGCCCAGAGTCTTTCTTCGCATCCTGGTACAATTTTCTCCTCCCTTTGCTGTTGTTCAGCTCCTGCTAAATCCCACTCTCACTTCTTTTTGGGGAATTAACCCTTGAGGCTAATCTGCTCTTTGACAACTGATCCCCAAAGCAGCACCAACAGTGGAGGGTAAAGTCCCTTAATACAAAATCAATTCAATAGCAGTAGAATGTTTGTCAGCACATTGTTCTCAAGAGGGTCTCCAATCTCGTCCTCTCTTTTAGGGGTTGTGAATGGCAGTGAGCATCACCATCACGTCCCTTCTCTGATAATCTCACGATGTTACAAAAACACAGAGCACTACCCAAACAGACTGCTTGTGAATGGTTTCAACACGCAACACACAACATTAAACCCGTAGGGAACTGGATTTACACATTCCATAATCCAAGAAATATCACAGTGAGGGTCCTGGAGCACTGGAACAGGCTGCCCAGGGGGGTTGTGGAGTCTCCTTCTCTGGAGATGTTCCAGCCCCGCCTGGCTGTGTTCCTGTGCGACTTGGTCTGGGTGATCCTGCTGTGGCAGGGGGACTGGACTGGATGATCTTGTGAGGTTCCTTCTGATCCCTAATGATTCTATGAGTATCTAATTTGAACTGGGATTTGATGCCCTGCCTAACCTGCAGCAACCACTGAACTTTATCCTAACCCTCCTCTACTTTACTGTCACTCCCCAGCCTGATGTGCAGCAACCTACCCGAAACATCCCTTGGTCTAAGCAACATTTGTAGCCCTGGAGTAGAACACTGATGGCACAAGAGAAAGGCTCTGTGGATACAATACGAGGCAGCTGATGACAGAGAAATCACATTTTCCTTAATTATCCTGTGAGAGTGGTGGCTTGTGAGTGGGCTACAGAAAAACAGCCCCTTATACAGGGTTTTTTCTAAAGAGAATTAACTAGAGGTTTTTCTTATTAAATATAGAAATACTTCTGGGAATTCAAATTGTCTTGGAGATAAGGGTACGAGCCCCTTCCATCTCCAAAGAAAGCATAATTATCTCTTCACAAGCATGAAAAGCAACAAATGCCTCACCACGAGTGGGCACGGTGTCAAAAATAACATGCAGTCTCTATTCTTATCCCTTCATTCTTTCATGCTACAGCCATCTGCACCTCAGCTGTTGGGACAGAAGACTTCACAATCTAGTGTTGTATGCTGCAAATGCCAGAACGCAAGTAGGAAGTGCATGGTCACTGCTAGCATCGCACATGGGTGCTGAAGGGTGTCCAGTGTAGAGCAGTGAAGATGATGAAGGAAGCAGAGCACCTCCCTTATGAGGAAAGGCTGAGGGAGCTGGGTCTCTTGGGCTTGGGAAGAGGAGGCTGAGGGGAGACCTCATGAATGTCTACAAATATGTGAGGGGTGGGTGTCAGGAGGATGGAGCCAGGCTCTGCTCAAGGTCATCTGGTGATAGGACAAGGGGCACTGGGTGCCAGCTGGAACAGAGGAGGTTCCATCTCAATATCAGCAGGAACTTCTTCCCATTGAGGGTACCAGAGCACTGGAACAGGCTGCCCAGGGGGGTTGTGCAGTCTCCTTCTCTGAAGACATTCAAAACCCACCTGGATCTGTTCCTGTGACTTGATCTAGGTGATCCTATTGTAGCAGGGGGATTGGACTGGATGATCTTTCAAGGTCCCTTCCGATCCCTGATGCTTCTATGATTCTATGTGCCATTTGGTTGAGAAGCCTTCTACCCTTGCGAAGCCCTCAGTGCTGGGTTTAGGGAGACAAAGTAGGACTTCTTTAAATCCAACGATGCTCTATGAAGGGAATGATTTATGGTATTTCTCTTAAAGCTCCAAGCTGCCAATAAAGGTGAAATTATTTGTAACGGTGAATTTTTCCTTGGAAGATTAAATTCACGATCCTTACAGTCGCTGAAATAAAATTACATCTTCCCTAAGCACAAGGAGACAAAGTTCCCCATTAAACTTGCAGGGGAAATAGAGTTGCACAGCAACCATGACAGCATCCCGTGACACAGGAGCAAATGCCATTCAGACTAGTGACACTGAAACAGGGAGGAGAATCTAAAATCTCTTTATATTGCTCCTAGCACCTTCACTCGGGTGACCTTTGCCTGAAAGAAGGGCACAGCCGCTGCCGATGTATAAGAAGGCAAAAGGAAAATGAAATTCCCAGTGACATTCTTCTCTTAAAGAGCTTTTCATTTCAGAGTCCATCTCATTATTTTTCCAGAAACCTGAGTCATCACTTTGAATGTCAACTCTGGTAATTTTCACAGTTACAGGCTTTGTCCTGTTAAACGGAACAGTCCAACCGTCTGCTTCTCCGCTTATTTTGAGGACTCGAGTTCCTTTCTAAAATTCATGATGTTCTGCAGCTTCATTTCCGTCAGAGAGGAATGGGCTGAAGTCAAGCCTAGAGAGAAGATGTGGAACCATCTCTGCTAAGGTAAACTGTGAGGTGTAGGCTGCAGCTGTGCGTGCTGCTGTTTAAGAGCGTGTTCTCACTCTCTCCAGCGCCTTGCCTTGCTTCATGTACTGCTTAATAACATGGAAGCTGGCCTGGAGCAGGATGGTGGATTCATCACTGCACGCATCCCACTTGTCATCGTAAGGCAGTCTTTGTCTGTAGATGCACGATGCCAGCGAATGATTTTCCAGTTACTGCTCAAGCCAATCTATGAAATTAAATTCAGTTACGATTTCAACTAAAAGTCAAATTCTGTAACCTGTTTGTCTTCCATGAACGACAGGATTTCATCTCTTCTTTATCCTCTATCATTTTCTGTCTTCGTTTTCCTGCAACATGTGTTCAGAAAAGTGTTGCTGTCCTCCTGGCATTGATCACGTTCCTGTCCTGAGCTAGGCACAGCAGTGCAGTGAGCAAAACATCTTGATCCCAGCAGCCAAGAACAGCTTCACCTGTACAAATGAGCCTCCAGGAGCGTTTGCCTCTTTTTCTATTTAGAACAAAGCCTTCCTTTTTCACTTGAGGTAAAAGTACTCGGGGCTTGACATCTTGGGCCATCAAATCTGACCATCACAGTCACATCATCTAATCCCTTTCAAAAGTGATCAAGGTTCATTTAATGGAATTTAGGTCTTACCCATTTCTGTTGGAATAGTGCTCTAAGAATTCAAGCTGTGTGTATGTGGACCTTCTTCCCAGGGAGGGTACCGGAGCACTGGAACAGGCTGCCCAGGGGGATTGTGGAGTCTCCTTCTCTGGAGGCGTTCAAGACCCACCTGGCTGTGTTCCTGTGCCACTCGGTCTGGGTGATCCTGCTGTGGCAGAGGGATTGGACTGGATGATTTTTCAAGGTCCCTTCCTGTCCCTAAGGATCCTATATCTTGAAGTGTTACAACTCCCACTTTAAGCAGTTCAGAGGCGTTTGCTCTCCTGGCAGCATTGTCCTTCAGTCTAAGTAGCTCTCCTGTTCTTCTCCCCTGTTCTTCTCTCCTGTTTGTATTTACCTCACTGGCAGTGTTCTTGTGTGTCAGCTGGAGACGTGCAGAGCATTAGTGAAAGAAGCGAGGCAGTACACGTTCAGATATAATACCCAGTCTATAGCCACGCTTTGCTTTAAATGTTTTATGAACTGAAAAAGCTACTAATTTCCTGTGATTAAAATGTAAATTATTCTTTCCTTAAGCAGGATGATCAATGGGATTTTGGCAATAGCTGTGCCGGCTGCATAACTAAGTAGCCACATTAGGCTTTATTATTTATTTACCAGGCTTTATTGTTTGTTATGCAAAACAAGAACAGTAGATACAACAGAAGAGTAAGATTATTGGAAACCCAGGGCTAGATTCTCTGTCTGAATTTGCAGATTGAGAGGATATGAGAAATAAGGGAGTAGGCGAGGCGAGGGCAGAGTTGAGAGAGTTAGGAAATCCAAACACAAATGATAACAAGAATTTCAGGGCATTGACTTAGAAGACCCCAAAAGGGAAGGGCAGTGGGGCTGGAGGAACAGGCAGGAGTAAGGACAAGAAGGAAAGCAAAAGGATGGGTGAAAAGTGAGCACCTAATGATAACCCAAGGATGCTCAGCCGTAAAGGGAGCGGCTGCTTGTCCCGAAACAGGCTGTAATCTTTAGCCTCTGACACCACAGTTATTGTTATTATTATTATAAGAGAAATCTGTCAGGGTCTCTGGATGCACACAGCAGGCAGCCACAGTTTGGGAAGTCACAGTGTCCCAGTAACATAGTGCATTTAACAAAGTTCAGGGATGATAGCACTATGTATACAACACCTATCAGGCTTCTGCCTACACTACATAATAGCTTTCACATCCAAAACTTCTTCCCATACTTTCTCCACCTCACTTAGCATTCCTTCAATCTTTTGCTCTCTTTTAAATGTGGAAGAATTACTTTGAGGTAGTGAAGACATTTTATACTTTGTAAAAGTCAGGATAGTGAACACAGGACACTGTGTAGGAGAATTAAAAACTTCTCTATGAAGATATTGCTGTACTGCTTGACTTGCAAGGGAAAATCCACACCTTTCCAGTATCAGTTTTATTCAGATAGGAGCTGAGCTAATACAGATGTTTCTGTGAGGTCAGAGAGAGGGGTTCCTATGTAGTAAACAGCCATGCCGATCACAATGACAGTCTCTCTACTCCCTCTTCTACTAATCTGTCACATGGAAAGAAAATGCTGCTAGTAAGGTCCAAATCCTCTTAAATCTCAACAGTAGACTGTAAAATAAAATTGAAGCAGTCAAATCAAAGCGCAGAAAGCACACTGAGCAGTAGAACATAACATTTCCTACCTTTCTTAGGCTACAGCGTGCTGTGATTTACATGCAATGATCTCATCGGAAGTAAACAGAGCTTCATTATCATATAGCTAAGGTCTACACCCCAGTCCTGTGTTAGAAAACCCACTGCAGTGCAGCAACACATCTCTAGTAGCCACACAAATAAAAATCTATGATTCCATCTTATTTAAAACCAAAATATTTCAGAGGGATGGAGGATGCTTTGCCCTGCAAGTAGCCTATTGTGGAGCTAACAGTAGCTCCACAATTTAGCTATGTATTTCTTTAATCTGTTTTGTATTTCTTTCCCGCAGGGCAAAGAACACAAGTCCAGAGGAAACTACAAAACAAGCAGTTTCACTCAGAAAAGCTGAATTATACAACTGCTATAGATTATTTCTTGTCATTTACACAAGGAGTACAGTAGTCACCGCAGTTACTATAACCCAAAATGGTGTGTGGGGTGGTGGGGGTGCAAGTGAGAGGTGACTGGGCACAACAGCCACACTAGAGTGAGTTGACTTTGCAAACTAAGGCAGCAGGCATGGCAGACAGCACTGCAAACAATGTGCTCTTTTCAGAGACACTTCTAGTGTGCTGTTTTCACAGACACTTCTTTCCAGTTTCATAACAGGGTGAGGGCTTTGGGATGTGCCACCTCATCCCATCAGATGCTGAATGGAGGAGCTAATTACCCCCAGAACAGTTGCACAGAGAGAAAACAATCTAATAGCTGGAACTTTCTGTTTAATGATGCCCTCACAGCACAGTACCGCTGTTTAGTAGACACCCTGCCTTCATCCATAATAACGATTAGCGATTCTATTTCATCAGGTGTTGAAATGATAACGAACTCTTTGTCTACATAACATTTCTGGCACGAAGAATACCCGTGGAGATAAACAAAGATATAAACCCAGGTGTTTTGAAGGACTTAAGGGAATTCTTTCTTTGACCAGAAATAGCAAAAATGGGGGGAGAAATGGAATTTGCACAGATCTGCTCCCTAGGATTCCAAGTGGGTCTCATCAAATTATGCAACAGCTTCTGAAATCTTTGCATATTTTTGAAATATGGAAGTAATCTGCTTTTGAAACCCTTTCTGGCTGAATGCACTGGTGTCACATTTCAGAGCACAGCTCTACAACCTCATCAGGCAATTGGGAGGCTTCTCTGGGGCAGCAGGTAAACCAGAAGAATTTACAGCCCCTTTACTTTCCTGACCAATATATTTGAAGTGCCAGCTGGAACAGAGGAGGTTCCATATCAATATCAGAAGGAACTTCTTCCCAGTCAGGGTACCGGAGCACTGGAACAGGCTGCCCAGGGGGGTTGTGGAGTCTCCTTCTGTGAAGACGTTCCAGACCTGCCTGGATCCGTTCCTGTGCCACTAGGACCCCCAGGTCCCTTTCTCCTCCACTGCCCTCCAACAGGTCAGTCCCCAACCTCTGCTGGTCCCTGGGGTTGCTCTTGCCCAGATGCCAGACTCTCCCCTGACCCTTGTTGTCCCTCATTCCATTTCTCTCTGCCCAGCTCTCCAGCCTGTCCAGGTCTCGCCGAATGGCAGCACAGTCTGCTGGGGTGTCGGCGATACAAACGTGAAGCAGGGAGTTCTGTCTAGCACTCCCCCATTGGACCACTGTTTACTCTGCTTCAGATTCATTTGCATTTGGGTGTGGGAATTTTACAAACGTGAAATGACAGCTCAAAATGTTACTTTTCCCACATGGACAAACGTCAGGAAAATTATCCATCTGCATTCAGCTGCACTGTTGCTTCCAACAGGATGGTATCTGATGTTGTCTCAACAAACAGATGCACACGTTTCTTTCCCAGGGTGAAGTATTTCTATGTGACAACGAATTTATCACTCTGCTAATGCTGTTTTCATCCTCGTTTCCTATTATTTACCCTATTATTTTTCTTAAACTCTTCAGGTATGCTGTGCAAAATCTTGCTCAAGAAACATTCACTTTCTACCCTGCTTGATCCATCCAAATATTACTGGGATCTTCTCAAGGAATTTCCACAAGGATTAAGTAAACAAATGAAGCCCTATGCTATTATTTATTTCTTTGGCATCCTAAGGAACACAGCTGTCCTGAACCTGGATGAATAATAATTCCTTCATGAAAATGCAGGTCACAAACAGAATGCCCAGTCAGAAACAACTGCCTTTGAACCTAATCTGCTTTACAGAGGAGTAAATTCACTAAGCAATCCGTTAAGCAAATGCTATCCCATTCACTTTCCACTATGCACGAAGGCTGAGAAGCATTCCCAGGAACAAATAAAACACTGTAATTACTTCTGGCTTTTTTTAAACAGTCGTTGGAACAATAATACAGGGGTTTGCAGCTTTGATTAATTATATTGAGCAATTAATGGTGCCCAGTGTAAGCTGAACATCACATAAACACCACAGATTATTTGCTGCTGTTTATGCTTGTGCAATGCACTTTGGATTCTCTGCATATGTCCCGTTTCATCAGGCCATATCAGATCATGTTTTGTCAGCGTTCATTAATTCAGCCCTCATTCAGTCACACAACACACACTTCCAAGCTGGTGGTATTAAAGAATGCTTTCCCTTGTTCCAGCTATTTTTAAATGTAGATAGAGCTGATCACCCAGTGTCTTGCATTTCAAGCTTATTGCATCTCAAAGCATGTATTTTACTGAAGGTGTCAATAGTTGTTTAAACAACTACTACTGTTTACTCTTAAATTGCAACCCAGAAACTACTGAGGAGTTTATTTCCCCTCTTTGTAAGAGAGACTTGGGCTAATGCTTGTGGGAATTACTGAAGCCTTCCGTCAAAGTTTTAGAAAACTTCAAGTTTCATAGATTCTTAGAATGGTTCAGGTTGGAAGGGACCTGAAAGATCATCTTGTTCCAACCCCCCTGCCATGAGCAGTGATGCCCCCCACTAGACCAGGGTGCTCAAGGCCCCAGCCAATCTGGACTT
>VZRI01007313.1:278066-305267 GCA_013397515.1 Upupa epops
GGAGAGGTGCTCCAGCCCTCCAGCCATCCCCATGACCCTTCTCTGGACACATTCCAACAAGACTAAGAAGTACTGCTGTGCCTCTCACAGCAAGTGAGTGCCTAGCAAAGGAACACAGACAGATTTTCCTTCTATCCCGCTATGACTAAGTGTCATCGCAGTCGTACATGTGGGACAATGAAAACTGTGTACATTCTGTTCTGTAAGCATAGTTACATCTAAAACACAGGGAGCGAGGGGTAAGAAGAGGATGAAGAAAGAAACCCAAAGCTAACGGGTTTACCTGATACTGTACAACACTTTTCCAGTTTTGGAAATCCTCAGCAACTTGTTGTCTGTCGTGACATCGTGGAAGTTTGCTCCTTTCTCATTGGCAAAGAATAAATCTGGCTTCCAAATTGAGTCCAACATAGAGGGATCCAAATCCAAGGAATCGTCAGGATATTCGCTGTACGCCAGACGAGAGTCGTTCCACTGCTGTCTCAAAAAAATGTTCACTCTGTAGTCCTACAGAAATGCCATGTAGAAAGGTTACTAAGCCACTTACCAAACCTGGAAGCCCACTTTAGCTTTCTTTATGCTATTAGACTTACTACAGTACCAGTGTTGCAGCAAATGTTTCTGGTATCCTTTGAACATAAGAGCTGTCATCTGCAAACGAAGCCTAAAGGCTGTATTAACCCAAACACACACAACTGGTCCATTTGCCAAATCAAAAAAAGACATTAGCTGCAACCTTCAATATTAAACACGGTCCTCTTTGAAATGCGTTGGATTAACTCAGAGATAGGGAGAAAGTCAAAGAGCACTGCAGCTAGATTGATACCGTTTCAACAAAGGTTCTGTACAGCTCCTGATTTCAATTCATTCCTTCCAAGGTGTAAATCAATGACTTCTAATGAATACTTGCTAATTCCAGTCAAGCCGGATTTGTACAGGAGAAATTAAATGAGCACTTCTTATTTACAGTTTGCATCTCTTTTTTTATCTGCCGTATGCTTTTCTCCTTTATTCATTCCCTGCTCTCTGCAGCCCATTAAAATTCTTCTAATTGCATTCTTTTGCTCGGTGGTCTGCTGGTCACAACTAGCAAAGGCAGCAATTACTTAGAGCTTCATTTAGAACCAATATTAGTCCTGTATCATGAATTCGCTATTGAAGGGAAGAATGAAAAGAGCTTTTAGGTCTACACTCTCTGGAGGGAATGGAGAGATGCCAGTGCTTATGCTCCTTGCTCTGAATTTCCAAAGTCAAAAAATAAGAGCTGCTTCTCCCCTAGATTTCCCTCTCTTACAGTATATGTACGTGAAATTACTACATTTAACTTGCCTGTGAATACTGTCTTAGAAATACATAGACTCTTCCTCTGGAAGTCAAATATGTAATCATATTGATTATATTATCTGAAATATTACTGATTGTATTATCAAATATTTCTGCCAACTGTACAAGCCACTCACATTTAGGGTTCACTTTATGGTGGCCTCAGCACATTGAAATGACAGCACTGTGCTTTTGATCTGGAAAATGCATGAGCTGACCTACGAGTTAGACCACTGCACAGTCTAAAGCATGTAGCATCCTTGAAATGCAAACAAATATTCTCACTCTGAGTAGAAAGCATCTTGCTCAACATGTGGGCTGAACAAGCTCCACTAAGCTTCTGCATTTCCCACCCTTCATTCAGTGGGTCAGTGACGACTTGTGCTGCTGCCGTGACAGAATGGTTTTGACATCCGAACCGATGCAGCTTTTAACCCAACAGGTTGCTCTCACTAAGAGTGTATATTTTTTTAATTACTTAATCACTTCAATTTTGCTGTTGGGTAGAAGTGAGTCAAAACAGGAATGGCTATTAATCAGAGCAAGGGAGACCTGAGAGCGGTTTAAGGAATGGCACATCTATTAAAGATACTTACAAAAGAGTCTACCTGCTTTTCACAAGGCACAGTACTCTTTACGGTGATGCTGTTTCCTACAGGGAAGGTCACACACCCACTTGCAGTTCCGCACTTGTAAAATACCCTAGCATCTTGTGAGGTTGTACTAATGCTAAGGAGACTTTCCCTTGTTTCTTGGTATTAGATCTGAGAGTGTCTTAGAAGTTGATATGGGACAGTCTTAGTTATAAATCCAGGAAAGCACTTGGCAGCAGGAGCTGCCATCAGCTAATCCTGATAGAATAAAACTGCTGCAACTATTTGTGCAAATTTTTCTTTGAAATACGATGAAGCCTATGGGAAGCAGAGGGATTTTTTTCCCCCCACACACTCCCGACAGAAAAATTACAGATAAGTCAAATCAGTAAATTGTGTAGAAACGTCTAAAAATAAATGCACGGCCATGAATTTCAATAGTTGGTGATTTAGATAAACAAGCAATTTGAAAAAATCCCTATTCATAGCTGGCGTATGATGACATATATTATACCAAAAGCATGAATAACGTCAACAGGATGACATTATCTGCTTCACTCTGTTCCTCCATAAATACGTCAGAGCCATCTCACTGGTACCCTAAGAAATAGCTCTTTTCTACAGGCTTTGTTGCTCGAAGCAAATCAGCACTGTAACTGTTGTTTATGTCTGATAAGCTTTGCATATATATGCAAATATATATTGCAGAGAGATAGATTACAATACATATATTTGCATATGAATTATATATAAATTATATATCAATTATAATTATATAAATTATATATATTTATAATTTATATGCAAATATAAACTATAATATTTGCATACCTATTTTGTGTATATATTTATATACAGATATTTAGTTGAAATTAATATGAAAATACAACCTTGAAATCACAGCGCTGTCACTACTTCTGTCTCCTGCTCCTATAAGCAGGTGAGAGGGATGTGTGTTCACACAGTCAGACCTAATCACGTGCAGAATTGTTAATGTACTTATCCTGTGTTAACATTGTGAAGAACTTCTGAAAAAACATTCTCCTGAGGATGGTATCACAACATGGAGCTCAGGCAGACGACAGTGTGTATTTTGCAAGTTCCTGAGGGGAGAAGTGGGTGGACTGTGGTAATGTACTCCTACGCAAACACAAGTACACCTGCTCCACAAATTCTTTCTGACAGCACCACTGCTCTGAATGAGGAGCATGGACCTGAAGATTCAATCTCAGTTGGAACACTGTGCCAGTGATAGCTCAAGGCAACTCAGATAAGCAGTTTTCTGCTGTTCTGAAGCCATAAGACTAGAGTAATACTAACATACTGAAGTAATATTAATCTGAGTAGTTTTAGTGGCTTTATCTGAAGATTTTGGGACTCAATCTATGCACATACTTAGTTTGTTTTGTGGAAATCCAGATAGAAATGGTCTTACAGAAAATAGATGGCCACCAGATTCACTACCCAGAGCTTCAGCAATGCTCTGGATGGGTCCCTTTGGTCTCAGGCACTGCTTTGGCTCTCTCTGTTCAGTGCTGCTTTCTGTCTCTGAACTGATTCTCATCTTAGATCTTAGCTTCTCTCCCATCTTCCCCTCCAACAGCATTGATCCCTCAGGTGTCGAGTCAGATGGCCAAGGCATACCCTAGACATAGCTGACCTTCCTCAGAAGGACTTTCTGAAGAGACTTTCTCCCTCTCTCTCTCCATCCTAAATACAAATAAACCACTTACTAAGAAGAAGTGGTTTCATGCCCTATTTCATGGTGACACGACAGAAAAGCACTCGGTTACCTATGTAACTAAGCATGCAAACTGCCCCCAAAAGCTGCTTCTTATGCAGTTAAAGCTATCCATGTGAATTAATCAGGAACTAACTAGCTTATCTGTAGTTATGCTTCTTTCTAGTGGGAAGACAGGATCACACAGCCAGACACAGCCAAGCTTTTAGAATAAAGGCATGGCAATTTTTTTCCCCGATAGCGTAAGTACTCTAAACACAACTGGAGTGCAGTGCATTTGCCCCAACAGAGAACCTGCTGCACAGTGTCAGACATCGATTGCGGGGCATAGTGACAATAACAGTGTCCTCACAGTTAGCCATTTCTGTAATTAACAATTACCTCGTCGATGTACAAACCACTTGTAGGTTTTCCTACAGCTGATGGCTAAAAACTCGCGGTCATTAGCAACACTGAACATCTGAATTCTTTGGGACTTTGCCCAGACTGATGTAGATTACTCATCTGTGATCCTCAACTGCTGTCATGCTGTACAGTGAATTTTCTGCTGAATACTGCATGTGTGAATGCTTCCAAAAATAGAGACAGAGCTGACTGGCATCACTGCTTTATTCAGGAAGCTACTCAGGGATGTCTTTTTCTTTGTAAGTTGGGGCTTGACTGAAACACAAGGGAATCAATGAGGAAAATTTCCAACAGTTCTATTTTGGCTCTGTCCTTACCTTCACTAAGTTTGTTTTGGTATAATATATATAATGCTAACACAAACCAAACCTCTTCCTTTTGGAGGAAAAGAGGAATTCGTTGTCATACTGTCCCACTTGTGCATTGTAGTGAAGAAAGGCTAACACACAGGCATTTTCTTTCCCTACATCTTTGGAAACAAAATTCATGAGGACTGTGAGATTCATCCTTTTGGAGAGGGCCAGCACAAGATCCTGTTTTATTTATGAATGGGAAGGTTTTCGCTTTTCATAGGATCTGCTGGACATAAGAGTTGTGCTGGCCTTTCACACAGGGATGAAGTTCATCTTGGTGTCTGTCGTAATCACAAAACCAAAGGTACTCTGCTAAAGTCGTTGAGAACACGGCTTGCTGAATTTAGGACTGGGACTGCAACACCATTTGCCATGTTCATTTCTGCTACTGAAAGCTTCTCTAAACAAGTTTTCATCTCCCAAGCTTCCAAGGAGCTGCTGTAGATCATCCAAGTTACATTCTGATAGCGTTCCTTCAGTACATAGACATAGTTTCACTAAGCATCTCCGCCCTCTGAGACAGGAAAGTCTCTTCTGAAGTTACAATCCAGGGTTTTAAATGAATAATTTAGTTTCATGCCAAAACCATCAAGAGGATTTTATGGGGGAAAAATTAATCCTAGGAGTCAAACACAACTCATTATTTACCACAAGGGATGCCAACATTTTTACCACATGATGACATCTATTTTAGAAAGGCAAAGCAGATGGAACAGTAATTGATGTCTGCCTCTCAGAGCAGTTTTAAAACATCCTAAAACTAGTTACACTAGGCATTAAAGAAGGGACAACGTTAAGAGAATCAATACCAGACCATTGAACAGCATCTAAGAGAAATCTTTCCACACTTTTGACAGAGATTTATGAACAAAGCAAACGAAGAAAGTCTTTGTTTTCATCTGCTTGAATGTTTGGCTGTTTTCAGCAGAATGTGTTAATGAACATTGGAAAGGTGCACATTAACATATTTGATTGAAGGTAAAATGCAATGAGGGGATTCAATCAAAGCAATGAAGGAATCTAATTAATGCAATCAGCATTAAGTCGTGCAAATATTTTCATTGAATGCCATCTTGTAAAGCCAGTGTCGTGCAGGAGATTTGCTAATTAATGCTACGCTGGTGCCTGTGCACACTAAGATCAACAGACTCGTCTGGGTAGGAAAAGGCTACCTTCACAGCTATCTCCTCAGAATCCTTTAAATAGAGGGGGAAAATCTGAAGTTTTAAAAAAACCCTAAAGATTCTGTCTGTTGATAATTATGTCGCATCAAGGTATGGTTTGTCCTGACATTTTAGGCTTGATTTTGACTTCTTTTAAGGTGTTTTTAAACTACTACTGATGCATAGTCTAAAGCATTAGGTTATTAGTTTATTTTATAGCTCTGTATGTTATAGCTTCTAATTTACAGGAGAGTCTTTTCCACGCTGTTTAAGTAAGCACCCTGTGCTTGTCCTTTACCTCTAGAAAACATTAAGTAACGGGGTGTTTTCAAAATATTTAAACATACTATTTTTAGTAATACTTAGGAGCAGAAAATTTGTGTTCCTATATTCCTTAGTTTCTAAAATGAACTACAAGTCAGACATAAACTACATGAACTATAACTGGGTGTAAATAAAGTATGTGAGTATTAAATAAAACGACGAAGTTGGGCCAAATCTCTGCTCTTCGGTCATAAAGCAATGATTGCAAGGCAGTATCTATCCCATTTGATAAAAGCATAGTTCTTTGGAATATTTTAGCTCCCTCGGTGGTTAGCAAGTTCATTTTTAATTACCAAGAACTCCGTTCTGCAGGATGCTAAGCACTTTTATTCCCTCTGGATTCAGCAAACACAGAACAACCTGGACACTGTGTAAGAAAATACAATTATGAAACCACACTGCAGTTGCTTCTGCAGTGTCCACAGCTGGCCCTGGGGCAATAAGAATGTCTCTTGCCAGTAGTCAGTGAATATGATAGCATCATTTTAGTGTAGTTTTTGGCAGCAGTGACTTGAGGAGTTCAAAGTCAGGCTGGGAATTGTCACTAAGCCCTTTCTAGAATGGTTTTAACCCACTTTTTTATACATGTGCTCTTGATGATCATGCTGGGATCATCTTAGTATAAGAAAATGTCTTGGTTTTGCTGGGACAGAATGGTAAGCTGGTCATGGTCTGAAGGTTGATAGCAGTTTACAGTCAGCCAGACTACAGGTACATCCCAGACTGTAAACATCAGTCAGTGTAAAGGGGGATGTTTGATGGGAAGAGGGGCTTCTCCTGGCTCTGATCCTCTTCCATCTCCTCCTCTTCCATCTCCTGAAGACTGCTTTCCTGTTTGTTGTGACCACTGTACAGAGAATATAACTTAACTTACTTCATACTGGTATTAATTTTGCTGTTTGATTAAATCTGTTTCCATTTTACCTTGTGGGTCTCCTTTTCTTGATGCCCCATCTCTGCTGGAGAGGGATCATCAGGTGATAGAGTAACTGCTTCGGTTTAGCCATGGTTATGGGCTAAGTGTGGACAATAAGACATCAACATTACCTCTCTGGGCTGATCTCAGTAGTCAGGTGTATGTATGAAAAAATAACTGAGCTTTTTTGTTCGTTGTTTGGAAAAGAAGATTAAAAATCTCTGCCTCTTTTTAAAGAGACTAAAAAAGCCCTCTTTTTCATTTTCCTTAGCAAACACTGGTTAAAAAAAGAACATTTCTGAGACTGTATTGAGAAAGAAATTATTTCACTTCCATTTTTTAGCTTGCCTTCATTAATCTTCAATTTTAGCATTTGAGAGAGGAAAACCTCCTCGCAAAACGAGACTGATGATTATTTGTTTTTACACGAATCAAAAGCTGACATTTTCATTTGGGCCTTGCTTTTGGACTGGTAGCGTTCTTTGACTTCAGTCAAAGCACAGTTGTGATCCCATCATTTTGAGAGCTACATGTTTTACTCATTTGGCTCAACTTAGGCATTCCCTTCAGTTACTGATGTGGCTGCAACTCCCAGGGATTTAGCTGCGTTAAACAAGACCATTCAGGTAGTTCTATCTGCATAGTCTGCAGCAGCTGATAACTCAGCATGTGGTGGAAGACCCACTCAAAATAAGGAGTACTTGGCAGGGAGTCCCACAGCTGAGCTCCAGCCATTCCTCTGCCTCTTCAGTGCTGATAAAACCTGAGAAAGCTGGTGTGCACACACCTGGCTTTGCTGCCATCACAGTCACTATGGACCATGATGCAGTCACTACGGATGATGATGCAGTCACTAAGGACGATGATGCAGTCACTACATCTGTGCCTTTAGGGTGGGTAGGTGAGTTTCATTTTTAATATCTTGTTATATAGTCCTTTCATATTTATTTTGTGTTTATATGGTAGGTTTTTAGCATCTTCCTAACTTAGCAAATGTCTCCGTTCGCTGAGCAACTCTACTCTACTCTACATCACATCCCACTCCTTCACAAGATGGCTTCAATGACCAGTCCCACTCACCATTGTAGTTTCTGCTATAGAACCAAAGCTGTTGATAAATATGTTGCAGGTAACATTTACAGGAGGACCTGCAAGTTGAACAATAAATAGAAAAAATTGACAGGTTGTGTTCATGACATATATTAAGTATTGTTGTTCTCTTGCCAGTGGCATCATGGCACTTACCATTGTGGTTTCTGTGACTGATCCAAAACTGTTGATAAAAATATTGCAAGTAACGTTTACTGGAGGACCTGTGGAATGCAATAAAAATGTTGCAATACACATCGAAACCAAAGGACAGACCCCTCAGCCTCCGTACAATCTGGTACAGATGTGGCTGAAAACAAGCAGAAAGTGAGTTTTCCCGAACAGGTGGCGTCAATATCAATCAACACAAAAACATTATCACCGCTAGCTTGAATTCACCTGGTTTCATCGGAAGGTGTTAGACAAACACACAGAACTACACCCTTGCATTTAAGATTTTATGAGCAGGGCTGACTGAGGACATTGAGTATAACTGCTTTTTCTTCATCCACAGTGCCAGTGCTTTAGCATTGCAACCGCTCCTCTCACCCTTCCTTCTCAGACTTCAAATGTTATCTCTCCGCAAGCATTCCGCTCGTTATGCAAAGCCTTGCCACTGAAATTCCCAGCAAGCGTTACTTTCATATTGATACCAGCCCACTGGAAGTGGCCTTAGACATCGAGCTCTTTGTGCACCTGATCTGGAGAAGTCTGCCTTGCCACAGACACAGCTTTCATCAAACAGCTGTCTGTAATCTCTTCCCACCCACCTCCTTTCCTGCTACTCATCAGTCACTGATGTGTAGCAGAATAAATAGGGACTTAATATTTAATGAGCCTCCTAGTATTTTTAGGTGTGATGAAATAAACGGGGGTTCTCCAATGAATCAGAAAGAATTTCAGTGACACAAAAGTTGATGAAAACATTGAGCATCAAGTACTTTCTTCTGTCTTTTATAATTATTATTTTTTATAACAGAATTTTCCTTATATTAAAAACATCTCAGCGCACAGAACATAGAAACCCACGTTTGTTTTCATCTTTACAGCTGAACTCGCTCTACAAAAATGGAAATAGTATTAGTTTCTTTCTAGAAAAATGGGAAGATGAAATAATGTGTCCAGTGAAACCCAGTGCACTGTCAGCTTCCTAAGCACTAGACTATCCATCTTCAAGGAAAAAAGCACTCTGGTTCGGGGAGAGAACCCACAACAGTTCTAAGGCTGTTACGTTCCAGGACATTGTAGTGTCCAGCTCTGGTGTGCAAGGCTTGCTTTTAAAAAAATCACTTCCTGTTAACATGTTTTCTCTGTCAAGACGATGCTACAAGTCAACAGTCTGCTCTTCTCCCTCCCGAGTAGCATTCTTCTTCCTTGGTGATTTTTCTGCAAGCTGAGCAGCTTGATCAACGGATTACACTCACACAAACAGAACCACAGTAGTTGGAAGGAACCACTGGGGATTACCAAATCACCTTAGCCCATCTAGTTCCAGAGCGCAATCAAACAGAGCAGGCTGCTCCATCTGCCTGCTCATCAGGTTGTGAATATCTCCAGGTAAAGAGACTTTACAGCTTCTCTGCGAAACCTGTGCTAGTGCTTAGTCACTCTCACAGTGAAAGGTTTTTCTTATATCTAAGGGGAATGACAACAGAAGATTACCCGAGGAACTTAAAACTAATAGCTGATCATATAATTTCACAGATCAGAAAGAATTTCTTCATTGAAAGAACTGGGCATTGGAATGGGGTGCCCAGGGCAGTGAAGCCACCATCCACTGAGGTATTTCAACAACACCTGCACCTGGTGCTGAGGGACATGATTTTGTGGTGACCAGTCAGTGCTAGGTTCCAGGTCCTATTTGATGATCTTAAAGGTCTCTTTCAACCAAAAATACCCTGTGATTTAGTGATTCTAAGATAGAAGCCCAACATTCTCTTCAGATCAATTGTCCGGTGATGGGGTTTCTAAATGGGCACAGGAAACAAGAGACAAGCTGAAGTATGGGTGAAAAAGATACCTGAGCACTGAAGTTAGCAATGCTATCATTTTTCTATTGACCTTTTTTTTTCTAGGGTTGACTATTCCAGTGGGAAACGGGTGTGCAGGTGTTGTGAATCTTAAGGAAAAAGCACACTGCATAGAGGGCACACAACAGCACTTTCTCCAAAGGAACATTCCACACGTCCCATCCTATGAGGTGCTCTTGTGGCCAAGAGGNGAGAAGAGGAGGCTGAGGTGACCTCATTAATGTCTATAAATATGTGAGGGGTGGGTGTCTCGCTTCTTCCCAGTGAGAGTAATGGAGCATTGGAACAGGCTGCGTAGGGGGGGGGTTCTGGAGTCTCCTTCTCTGGAGACGTTCAAGACCCGCCTGGATGGGCTCCTTGGTCTAGGTGATGCTGCTGTGGCAGGGGGATTGAGCTAGATGAGATGATTGAGGTCCCTTCTGATCCCTAATTATTCTATGATGTTTCTAACGGTTCATTTAAAATGAAAGAAATAAACTTCTATGAAGTATGGCCAAGTTTTGGGAACACAATCTAACACTCTTCAAAGGCAACAGAAACATTTAATTTCACTTTCTTGTTTAAAATCTAAAAGGAGTTGACCTTGCCTCTAAGAAAATTAAGCAAAATCTACTTTTTGGGTTTTTTTATCTCCAATGCAGCAAGGTAACAGCTCAGCTGCCCTTCAAGGACATTCAAGATAATCACACTGCCTTTTGAATCTTAATAAAAATATCTATTTCTTAAAAGTTTCAGGAAAAACAACCTCAAAAGCCCCAAAAGGTGGCTAAGCCTCAAATCCACCCAGAAGTAGATTTCTGGTGTTCTGACAAAAAGCTAAGCTAGAGCTTCTGCTCTCTGCAGCTCCCATCCCACTGCTTCCCCAGGGGGTCTGCTTTTCCTGCCAGTCAACAGGACTCTCCAATACACTGCCTTCTTGAAAAACCCTGAGGGTATAATGTGTCACACACCTCCTGTGACTTGAGGGCACAGAGCACTTAGGCAAGAGCCTCAACACACAAGAAACCCACAAGAAACCTGAATATATGAAATAGTCCCCTGAATTTGCTGTGGCATACTGTCTTAGAACTCCTGAACCAGAGGTGGCTGTGACTTTGCTGCTGTCTGACTAGAGAGTGCCAGAGGCTGTGAATCCATATCAATGCATGGGGTGGGAGTCCTCACGCTGAACGCCCTTCAGGTGCTGAAGGGCAGGACATCGAGCCCCATCCAGTTGCAGTCTGCACCTTTTGCTGAGTAGTATCCAGCATTGCTACCACCAGCCCCAAAACTTCCTTCACTTTCTATCCCTACTTGAAGGGAAGCTGTAGGTAGATGGGGGTCAGGCTCTTCTCCCAGGCAGCTAGTGACAGGATGAGAGGGCAGGGCCTGAAGCTGCACCAGAGGTGGGTTAGGTTAGATATTAGGAAGCCCTTCCTCATGAAAAGGGTGCTCAGACACTGGACTGGACTGTCCAGGACAGTGAATGAGTCCCCATCCCTAGAAGTATTCAAGAAAAGATTGGAAGTGGCACTTAGTGCCCTGGTCTGGCTGATGTGATGTTAGGTCATAGGCTGGGCTGGCTGAGCTCAGAGTTCTTTTCCACCCACAGTAATTCTGTGATTACAGACAGAGGAAAGTACATTCTTTCCCTGGTTCCAGCTGCTGATTTCCAGATGTGCAGGCACACACGTGAATATAAATGAAATGACATCGATAAAGTTTTTCTCTTACATAAAGATTTCAGCTGTTACACTCGGTTAACTAGAAAAAACACATGAGCAAACATCGAGGTGCTGGAATGAGTCCAGAGAAGCGCAACTAGAATGGCAAAGGGCCTGGAAGGTAAGCCCTACAAGGAGAGGTTGATGGAGCTGGGTCTATTTAGCTTGGAAAAGAGGAGGCTCAGGGGTGACCTTATCACTGTGCTATAGCCCTATGACATGGGCTGGATAGAGAAAGACCATGTGACAATCCAAAACTGAAAGCTCTTCTTCAGCAAAAAATCATGGAGGCTTCACAAGACAAATCATAGAATCATAGGATCATAGAATCATAGGATCATAGAATCATAGGATCATAGAATCATAGGATCATAGAATCATAGGATCATAGAATCATAGGATCATAGAATCATAGGATCATAGAATCATAGGATCATAGAATCATAGGATCATAGAATCATAGGATCATAGAATCATAGGATCATAGAATCATAGGATCATAGAATCATAGAATCATTAGAGATTGGAAGGATCACCTGCTGTGGAGGAGGGATTGGACTAGATGATCTTTGGAGGTCCCTTCCAATCCAGTGATTGTCAGATCCAGGTGATTACAGAATGAGTCACAGGAAAGACAATGTCTCTAGAGTAGGTACAGCTAAAGCCATACATACATATACATATATGTGTACATATATATGTATATGCACACACACATTGACACAGTCTAAGGTCAAACAAGTGACTAATCAATTCCTGAAGTGGCAAGTGAGTTTTCAGCTGCAGGACTACTGAACGTAACCAAAATCATGCCAGTAAAATCCTACTACTGCTTCATGGAAGGAGAGTCCCTGCTAAGATGCACTCTTTTTTGTGCTTTAAAGCACTGGTGAAAATTGTTGCACTGGCACGATTCACATTCAGTGAATGGTTCTGTCTGTAGACCCAGCTCTGGAAGAAGAGGGTAAGTCTCGGACTAAAAGACCTCTTCAGTTCTGCTCTGGCATTACAGGACAGCCCATATGATGCGTTCATTCTTCCCTGCTTCTGTCTGCCGAGGCTGATAACAGAAGTGTGTATTACTGTCAGGTCTGGGGTGCAGTGGGATATTTCCAAGCAGGTTATCTAATAGACACTGCACAAGAACAATTTTAAGGCACTATTTTATTTCACTCCAGAAACCAGGAGCTCAGAAATGAAAAGCCCTTTAACCAGCTGACATGCCCCTGATTTAACCAGCTAACCTGAACTATTCTACAAAGAACACATAGCCACAGCAGTCATCATGGATTGGATAAACGCACTGGAGCCGGCTTTCCTGTAGGTAGTTTGCAGGCTGCTACAAACGTAGGCATAGCAGGCTGGAAATCACTGGAGGCTGTTAACCTGAGGCATTTTATCTCGTGCTGAGCTCTGTATCATCCTGGTGGGCTCAGAGCACCTCTGAGCAAATTACTTGAAAGCTAACTCAGGTATTTCTACACAAGCCTCAGTCATGCTTGTGACTGAGTGCAGCCAGTGCCAGAGCTAAAGCCTTCCAGGATGTGCTAATGAGTCTGTGGAAACAAACCTAAAAGACAGTGTATTGTGAATCAGGAATCTTACATCTGGGTATTTCCCATTGGAACTCCATGCCTACAGTTTAAAGTCTCTCAGTTTGAGGGAGCTGGGTCTCTTGAGATTGGAGAAGAGGAGGCTGAGGGGTGACCTCATTCATGTCTATAAATATGTGAAGGGTGGGTGGCAGGAGGATGGAGCCAGGCTCTTCTCAAGGTGATCTGGGGATAGGACAAGGGGCAATGGGTGCCAGCTGGAACAGAGGAGGTTCCATATCAATATCAGAAGGAACTTCTTCCCAGTGAGAGTACCAGAGCACTGGAATAGGCTGCCCAGGGGGGTTGTGGAGTCTCCTTCTCTGGAGATGTTCCAGCCCCACCTGGAGCTGTTCCTGTGCGACTTGGTCTGGGGGATCCTGCTGTGGCAGGGGGATTGGAGTTGATGATATTTTTAGGTCCCTTCCAATCCCTAATGATTCTATGATCCTATGATTCAGAAAAATCCTTTAATTCTTCATGTGTCCATTGAAGTTTTTTATTTTTCTTGAGCTCTCTACTCTTCACTCAAATATTTGCATCCCACGACATGGCAAGCACATCACTGTAAGTAATCTATTTTGAAATCTTCCTTCCTCCAGTGTAACAGGTGGTACCAGGGGAGGTTGAATTGTTTGGTTTTCTTATGACATGAAAAAATCCAACCACCTTCTTTTTTAGTTACCATAAAACAGTGAAGTGAGCGAAGGGAAAGGCAGAGGTGGTCAGTCTCACTGTGAGTAGGATGCACAGATGCCCCTTGCACTCACTTCTGACAAGCCACTCAGTTGCTTTGCATTAATGAAGACGGAGCTCTTCACTGCATTGGCATGTGAACTGCATAATGTGTGCAGCGGCCTGGGACACTCCTGAAGGTGATTAAATAAAAGATGGTATTACATCTCTAGTCATGAAATCTGCAACTGAGCACAGGGTCAGTCAAACTCCTCCCGAGTAATCTTCTTTTTAATAATGTTTTACAAAGTCAGTGTAGCAAATTCATCTAAGAGACCACATGGAAGCACAAGATAAAAAAGGTTCACTAAGAAGAGAAGGCAGAAGGGAAGAACTACTTAATGAAGAAAAACCCCAAAAGTACTACTTATAATATTGAAATGTTGTCAACCCTTATAGGTCTTGAAGCCAGGTCTGTGAATCACAGAATCACAGAATTATTCAGGCTGGAAAAGACCTCTGAGCTTCTCCAGCCCAGCCTGGGACCTGACGGCACCACAGCAGCCAGACCAGGGCAGTAAGGGCCACAGCCAGGCTGTCCTTAAACACCTCCAGGAATAGGGACTCCACCACCTCCCTGGGCAGTCCATGCCAGGCTCTGATCACCCTTTCCATGAGGAAGGGCTTCCTAACATCCAACTTAACCCTCCCCTGGCAGCTTCAGGCCCTGCCCTCTCATCCTGGAACTAATTGCTTGGGAGAAGAGCCCATCCTCCAGCTGACTATAACTTCCCATCAGGTAGTCATAGAGAGTGATAAGGTCCCACCTGAGTCTCCTCTTCTCCAGGCTGGACAACCTCAACTCCCTCATATTACTTTCCCTCTAGTCCCTTCCCCAGCCTTATTGCTCTCCTCAGGACCCACTCCACTAACTCAATCTCTTTCTTGAAGTGAGGGGCTCAGAGCTGCACACAGTACTTGAGGTGAGGTCTCACCAGTGCCCAGTAGAGGGGGAGAATGACATCCCTAGTCCTTTTGGCCACACTATTACTGATACACGCCAGGATACCATTGGCCTTTCGTGTGACCTGGGCACACTGGTGGCTCGTATTTAGCTGGTTGTCACCCTGTACTGCCATGTCCCTCTCTGCCAGGTCTCTATTTTCAGTCAGAATGAACTGCTTCATTCTGCTCAGCATACTCACCTCAAAACCTCTACTTAAAAAACCACCAGCCAACCACAACTGGTACTTTGTTCCTTTCTCTCTAAACGTTCCTTACTTTGCTCCTTCTCTTTCTGCTCTCGTGCTGCAGAAACTAAGGGACGGTCAGTTACAAGCATCAATAATAGGTACAGTCTGGAATCCAGGGCTTGGAGAATACCTTTCTCCTTTCTCTGTGGCCACAAAGAAGTCTCAGAATCAATTTTAACTCTTCTTTTTTTTTTTCCTATTCCTCTGGGTCTCAGATATTCATTGTATTTTACAATTTTATCAGCTTTGCCTTTAATGTCTCCATAATGTCCCTTGCTCTGCTGTCAGAACACATACACGGGACTCGAAAAAGAGCACCTTTTGCTCTAACAAAAAATGTTTGGCTAGAATTTGCCGTGACTGACATTACTGACATTGATTTGCCACTGACGGGGAATTATACGTGGGACACAGTGGGATTTAAACAAATAGGAGGGCTCAGGCATAGAGAGAAATGGGAGGAACTGGTATAGATTGCAATCTGCAACTGGCCAGGATCACACTGGCCCAGATAGTCACCACATCGAGCACTAATAAAATAACATTTTCTTTTTCATTTCAAACCTTCTCAATTTTTTACTCTTATAGTTCAACTCATTTCCACAGGATTACTTGGAAATTAATTCCTGCCTCCTGCCACTCAGCTTCAGTGCTCCCATAAGTTGATCTGTTGCATGTTTAGGTCAGTCTCCTATCCCTCCTCTTCACATACCCTTTCTCACTTTGGGAACCTCACCCTGAATACTGGAGGACTGTGTCCAGTTCTGGACCCNTCTTCTCAAGGTCATCTGGGGATAGGACAAGGGGCACTGGGTGCCAGCTGGAACAGAGGAGGTTCCCTATCAATATCAGAAGGAACTTCCTCCCAGTGAGGGTACTGGAGCACTCAGACTGCCCAGTGGGGTAGTCTCTCTGAAGACGTTCCAGCCCCACCTGGATGTGTTCCTGTGTGACTTGGTCTAGGTGATCCTGCTGTGGCAGGGGGATTGGACTGGATGATCTTTTGAGGTCTCTTCCGATCCCTAATGACTCTATGATTCGGCTTTTTGGAGCCCTTGCCAGGTTGGTCCTTTTCAGCATTGTGTTGAATTCAACTTGTAGCAGGCAGAGCCCTAGGTTGGGCTTGATGATCTCAGAGTCAGTCTCAATATATCTGTGATTCTCTGATTCTACAGAGTCATCCAAATGATGCTATATCCATACAGAGGGACTTATTGGCCTAAGCGTCCCTAATTATTTCTAACTGTAATACATTGCAGTCTATGTTAGATTTTCAAAAGAGTTAAATCCTTATTTAACAGATAGTGTGTTCTTTCCATCACACAAAAGACACCTCGATAGAGAAGAACTAAACGTTCTCAGGAGTGTGGAGCCAAAGAGCTGCAAAATTATTCTCAGGAGGATGGAGCCAAAGAGCTCTAAAATTTTCACAGATGCTTATTTTCATGACGGCTTCTATATCCAGACTGACCAAAGGCTTTTAACACCTCAGACTGCTCCATCTGATGGGATATCACTGTCTGGAAAGGAAAAGTACTGCAGTCTGAAGCCCTTATGCACAGGCAACAGGCTACAGGCTACATTCACACTGGGCAAGTAAGGAATTATAACTATGTCCCTTGTCTGGCATCCTGCACATCATTTGACTGCATCGCTTCGACTGCTGCTTTCATTTGCAATGTGAGAGTGTACAGCAGCATTCTAGCCAGAGTGTTGCTGTCTTTTTATTTATTGCTTAGGACTAATTTGTTATTAGACATAGTTAACAGCAAAAGAAGAATAGTCCTGGTAAGACACCTTTATAGCCTAAGACAACATCATAAAGAGAGCATACATCGAGAGTGTACTCTGGACAGGCAGCTTAACGTCATGAGGATTGAGCTGCTCAGTTGTAATCCTAGGTTCTGCCTGAATATAGTGGTTTAAGGAAAATATTTTGCCTCTTTTTGGGGTGGAATCCCCATCCCTGGAAGTGTTTAAGCAAAGACTGGACATGGACCTCAGTGCCCTGGTCTAGCTCACATGTTCATGTTAGGTCAGAGGCTGGGTTGGATGATCTCAGAGGTCTTTTCCAGCCTCAATGATTCTGTGATACCCTAAGTGCAAAAGAAAGGGAGATAGTTGTGTTCTCAGGATGGAATAAGATTGAGTAGGTTCATGCAGTGTGCATCACTTGCACATCAGTTACTATTTAAGGGAAAGTGCTCACAATTCAGCTAGTTGCAGATGAGTCCAGTTGCTTCCATGCAGTTCTGGGCTTTGAGGACACAGAAACACACAGATAGGGGTTATTAGCTTCCAGAGAAGAGCATTATACTGCTACTCTGCTTTCCTGGACAGCACACTATTTGCCATAAATCTCAGCCCCAGGATGGGTAGAAGGAGCTTCAGCGTCTGATGCTTTGGTGTGTAACACCCAGACCCTTGTGGAAGAACCTTGAGGGCCTCGTATATTCCACGGACAGAACACAATGGTTCAGCACAGAGGGCAAATGATTTGCAATGGGCTCTTTGGGGCTCCTCCTAAAACTGCTTTTCAGCAAGATTGAGGTACCTCATGTAGATCCACTATTCAAACCTTTCTCCACCAACTCCTACAAACCTACTAACTGTGAAAAATCAGTCCTGAATTTCAGTCTTTCCTTATAAAGCGCAGCCTGCTTTGCCACCAGTAAAACTCTGAGAGACTTCATGCTGAAGGAGTCCTTTCTAGGAGTTTCTACGCCTGCCTCAGGTTGAAGGGAAGCAAACATGCATCTCCTGAACTACAGGGCTGTGGGTTTCTTGGAATAAGAATTACCAGATGACCTTGAGAAGAGCCTGGATCCATCCTCCTGACACTCACCCCTCACAGATTTATACACGTGAGTAAGGTCACCCCTCAGCCTCCTCTTCTCCCAGCTCAAGAGACCCAGCTCCCTCAGCCTTTCCTCATAAGGGGGGTGCTCTTCTTCCTTCATCATCTTTGTTCCTCTACACTGGACACCCTCCAGCAGCTCTGTGTCCATCTTGAACTGAGGAGTCCAGAACTGGACACAACAATCCAGATACCCTTATACCACTGCGAATTTTAACCTTGGTGTTTATGACATGGGCAGACTTTATCATAGAGCTGTGCCAGACCCAGAGTACCACCCTGTCTGCATTATTTGGGGAGAGGGTCTCTGCAGACTATGAAACTCACTTATGTCTGTGAAATGCATATTTGGCAGCTGAACCATCAAACATGCATTTTATGTTGACTGCATCTGAGATTTGTATTCATATTTCCAGAGGGGGGGAAATAAATTAACCTATCTAATAAAACTGCCTGTTTTGTGTATACAAATTCCTAGTTACTGAATCACTTCGGTAACTAAGTGTACATGTTTTCATATATTGCATGTATAAATGGCATGCTTTCTAAGACAGACCAGAGACAAGATGCTTAATCAGTGGCCCGAGGGCTTCAGCTGTATAGAAAATGTAAATCTAAACATGGCACTGGGTCTGCTGAAAACAATACCACTAAATGAGAACATGATCAAAACAGTAGTGTCTCCTGCTTTGATATCGAAGGTCTTTGGCTCCGCTTTGACATTTGTTTTTTGTAAATTCCCTTGGCAGTTTATGCAGCAGCAGCAGCCCAATATTCCATGACAACAGCCAAGTCTGTTGATATCTCTCAAATAAATCATTGCTTCTGAATAAAAGCAACAGGCTTACATGATACAGATCTAGCTGAGGACAGATGTGGCTAGCTTTTTAAATACAAAAGAAGACCAAGAACAAATCCTCAGCTTGGATGCTGGAGGCATTGGTTAGCTTGTGCTTTGCACTGCTGCGTGCTCACAGCCTTTTTAACCTGCTTTGGAAGAAGGGGGCTGCAGGAAGCTCAGAAAGAAATCCAGGGAATAAGGAAACACCTAAGCAGTGTAGATCATGTAGGGGACTCCTTGAGCTTGCTGTCTGGCCCCATTGGCCTAGAAGCCTACCTCTAACCTTAGTCATGCAACTCCCCCAGCAGACTCACGTTCCTGAAATTAAAGAAAGAGGGAAGGAAGGAAGAGTTCCGTAACCTCTACCAGCAGTTTGAAAAGAAGCACAATTAAAAGGATCCTTGCATAATTCCAGTAAAATGATTTCTGCATGAAGAAGTGCATATCTAGGGCAGGGGCTGAACATCATTTCCTCAGCTACATTTATGGAGTTGAAAA
This sequence comes from Upupa epops, assembly GCA_013397515.1. Lineage (NCBI taxonomy): Eukaryota > Metazoa > Chordata > Aves > Bucerotiformes > Upupidae > Upupa > Upupa epops. Next base: position 297,423 of record VZRI01007313.1, read on the forward strand.
AAAAACCCTCCACAAACAAATCCAATATCCTGTGGGTAAGAAGCCTCATGCAGTGCAGTGAGATGTGTGCACACAGCTTCATCTGAAAGCAACATAAAGTTGTAGGTAGATTTCAAAGCAGATAATAAAGCAGAAGCATAACTCCCTAATAATGGATGTTTGTTCATCTCAAGCAGACAATATTTAGGGTGTGCAGTGGCCTGGACATATCCAAAAAAAACACATTCAGGTAGCCTTCCTTCTCCTGCATTGAACCTCCATCCCATGCCCTACAATGTGAAGACACCAGTAGCATGAATAGGATGTGGGTCTCCACTGGACATGGCCTCTTGAGCCAGTGAACTGTATGGAAAGCAGCCCAGTGCAGGATGCTCATGGAGTCTAACTCCATAGCAAGAAGTTAACAACTGAAGTCTGGCTTTGGGAAGGTTGTTCACCGCTGGAGAGCAGATCACCACAGTACTTCAGCCTATCTTAGGTATACTTTTCAACTGTAATATGTGTTTTCAGGTTGTAATACCTTTCAAATAGGTGTTTATTGTGAAGTTTCATGTCTAGATTAAGGCTGACTTCTACAGAGACTTTCTCTTCTTAGCACTTCCACAGAAGCTGCTTTGATTTATTAAACCTGATGCTATTAATTTCACTCTTAAATGTAATTCAACAGCTTTCAATCATGGCTTTTAAGCGTTTGATTACTGATCAACTCGGGGACCAAATAAGTAAGCAATGGGCTTGAACATATGGGAAAAAGTGACCCTTGCTGCCAAGGAGTTAGAGTATTAAAGTGAATAAGCCTTTTCCTGTAACAGTTGTCAAGCTAATTTTCAGTAAATTACTTAGTCCATGTGTTTATTATTCAGATATAAACCCACTGACTCGGCATGAAAATGATATTACGCCGCTGTAATCACAGACTAATCTTTGACGACTATTAGTCACTGCACTCCCAAACTGCATATCTCTAACAAGACTTCTCTGATTTCAGAAACCATAGCTTTCACTGCATTGCACCAGCCTATGGTGAGGGCACTGTTAATGAGAACTGTTGCTGCACACTTCCATGTAACTCCATAGAAATCAGAATATTCTTCATCAAATAATTACTTACGGCACAGAAGCCACTTCAACTATGGAATGAAATTCAATCCTAAAGAAAATCACTGTAATTTTCATTGCAAATAGTTTCCATACCAAAAAAGAACAGACTTCTAGAGCTCTTGATGTCTATCTACCCAGTGCACGACAGGCAGCTTACTACTTAAAGTATTTGGCATAAAGGACATAGGTTTTCTCTGTCTGATCACTTCTACCATGTGTTCTAGGTGGTTCTAGAATATGAAGTTGTTAGAAAGTGGAAATAATGTAGTAAACTCAGAACATCAGCACCTGGTAGAAGAATATACATTCTGTCTGACTGTCCTATTAGCCCCACATCTCACGTAGTGATTAAGTTGTAGTGCCACTGCACAGAGTACTCTCCAAGAAGACTGAGCTGAATACATATTAATCTAAGATACCACTTCACCATCTCTGTTTCCCAACACAATGAGAGCACATTCTTGGCTAGTTTTATAACACAAGTGCCCTACGCAGCTATTCCTGGTTGTATTAGGAAAGCAAAATAGGCAGTGGAGAAGGTAAAATACAGCACTTTGATTTGATGATGAGTTTTACAATTAAACATAGAACATTAATATTAGTCATGTTTCACCTCTTGCCATTTGACAGAAAAGATGCTAAGCTGGTGTTTTAACTGAAGAAGAACCAGCAAATCAACTCAGAATCACGAGCGTATGTTTGCTGTCAACAGAAAGACTCTCAGGGACTTCAATTAGTATTAGATTGCAATCTTCATATTTACATTTAAAAGTATTCCCTTCTGTGTCCTTACACATGGTATTAGCCCATTCAAACCCAATGAAATATAACTGCAAGATGAAAAAGTGTGCATTAAGTATTTGAAAGACAGTTATTAAAGGAAGGCAATTTTGAGAGCTGCTACACTTCTGTGGGGGCAGTCCCTCTCAGCGCCTGGTCAGTGTGTATTCGATCACTTGGTGTGTCAAGAAGAACCAGAAACCTGCTCCTCTGCTTTCAAACGATTGTATAAGACAGGAAAATAACAATAAAAGGAAGGATGTTTCAGTGTGCAGTACTTCTGTAAATAAAACAAACAAAATCCTGTTGTTGATCTCTAAATATTTATATATCCACCTGTTATTCTCTCACTATCTCCCTCAGTCTCCTAATTTGCTAGAGCAAGTTAGGGAAATGCAGCAACTAATGATGTAATGCTTTAACTGGATAAAGCACCTTGCTCTAGTGAGTAGCACTTTCCTCTTTGTTTAGAATGCATAGCTTTTATTCCACAAATGAATGAAATGGATCCTGTTTTCCAGGAATTCAGAGTAGTCATAAAAGTACATTTAATTCTTGTGCAGTCAGTAGCGTAAGACAAATGGGGATTTCTCAGTTGATTTCCCATGAAATCAGACTTCTCCAACTCTTAAAAATGTCTATGGTGGACTTAGAGAAAGCAGAAAAGACTAGTTAAATGCATGAATAGGGGCAAAACTGTCTTAATCTACACTGTCTTCTATAAAATGCAAGGAACAAATATGAACAAAAATGAAAGCTAGAGAGCAGATCCCTAGCTTAAACCATTGTTCCTGCAGACCTCTTCTATGCTTAAATGCCCCAAAATACAAACAAGTGTTATAAATTATTTAACCACTCAACACCTCATCCATCCATCTATTGATATGATTTAGAATATCAGTATTGTACAAAAGAAGATCCCAAAGAGATGAATATGAGAGACTGAAACAATTTCCATTATGGTTCCAGTAAAAACTCAGTACCCCAAGCTATTTGCAATGAAAGGTAAATGTATTTGTATCTCTTTGCAGCTGTGCTTCTTATTCTTTAAAAGGAGAAAACATGCAATACAGAACAAAGAATATTTTCAATGTTTTTAAGAAGTGAACAAGACTTGGGCCCTAGAGCAGGGGTATGCATTGACTAATGCAATGGTTTTCCCCTAACAAGGTTTTGACCAGTGATGTCAAGATCCAAACTGTCTTAACTCTCTAGTTTTGGTCTCTAAATTGCAAAATGTCCCTCAAAGGAGCATAGCAAAGCACGAGAAAACCTTTCAGAGCCTTCACCTGCAGACTGAGAGCTACAGGAGAGCTCACAGATGTGAAGTTGTGAGAAAATGCTGAAGATCGGGGGCAATGGGTGCCAGCTGGAACAGAGGAGGTTCCACATCAATCTCAGAAGGAACTTCTTCCCAGGGAGGTTAATGGAGCACTGGAACAGGCTGCCCAGGGGGTTTGTGGAGTCTTCTTCTCTGGAGACATTCCAGGTCTACCTGGCTGTGTTCCTGTGTGACTTGGTCTGGGTGATCCTGCTGTGGCAGGGGGATTTTACTAGATAATATTTCAAGGTCCCTTCCGATCCCTAATGATTCTATGATTCTGTGATCTATTTATCAGTTCAAAGTGCTGCCGAGGACCATCCTGAGATGCAACGTGACTTAATAAAAAGAAATCACAAATAAGAAACTGCAAATTGTTTGCCATTAAGAGTTTCTAGGTGTCATCAGGGAGCAGCTTCATTTTGGGCACACACAGAAACCATGGGACTTTGGAGGAGGGCAGTGTCTGTCAAACAGCTCAGCATGCAACATAAAAGGCTCTGCACACCAGACCTGCCTTCTCCGTTTGAACATCAAGGGAGTAAGGCTGTGAATCTGTCTCTTCCTGTGTTTTTCATTACATGTTTGTTGGACATCTACTGGACAACAATAAAGAGCTGTTTTTAAATCACCCTATGTACAGGGACTACTACTATCCCATCTTGTCTGAGCTACAAGAGACAATGCAGAAGTCTTCTTTCAGTGCCCCCCCCTATATAAAGAGCAGGAATAAGCTGTTAATAATTGCTACCTTGCTCAGTTCAGGCAATTTCTGCCTTCATTTGCACTCCCACATCACTGATACTCATGCAAGCACACAGAGTGAATGTAAGTGTTTAAAGCAAGATTACTTACTCCAAGCTAACGTGGGCACCAGCTCAGAAGCTCAATAAGGACTTTGAAGACTGTGCTGAAATTAAAACTTAAGACTTCCCTTGCTCAACTTGCTTTTTTAATTTAACAGCTTTCAAAGCTTTGAGTTTGGAAGCCGCACTCGGTTCCTCCCCACTCAGGCACAGGAAGCAGACGAAAGAAGGCACTTTGTTCCAAATCTTGTAATTTGCACGTGTGGAACAGAGAAGAAACTGATCTTTGATCTAAATTTAATTAAACACTTTTCTCATGGATGTGCAAGCTGCTTCTTTCCTAACAGTTCATTCACTGGCTAGGAAATCGTTGTGTTTTCCACTCTCAATCAAGTTTCACAGGGGTGCTATCAAGGAAAACGTGCCTTTCGGTGACTAAAGCCAATAGATAGGAGTGTAAATGTACACTGGCATTAGATTTGCTAAGGAGGGAAGCCTCTTATCATTTTCCAAAGGAAAACCACATTCTGAGCTCTGAATTGGTACAGAAGAGGCAGTTTCAGAGAAATTATAGGGCTCTTCAGAAACGCTCAATATTTGCAATGAAAACTTCCAAATTCTTTCATTCAAAGCCACTCCACTCAATTCCATAAGGATTTGCATGATTTCAGCTTCCTTGATGGAAAAACTAATGATTGCAAAAAAATTCTCCCATCCACAGCCTTTTTTTGTGCTGGTATGGAGACAGTGACTCTCCATAATTCAGTCCAGTTTTTGGAAGGATAGGGAATTGGCAAAAAAATGGAGGTGCTAGACCTTTTCTTCAGACACTGCTACAAAGACGACAGTAGCAACATGCAAGTGTTAAAGGCATTGTCTTCATGGCTTCAATATTCCAGGAACAAGTAATCTCAATTGCTTTCAGTGTGGAACTTGGAATCCTATACTGTGTGAAAATGAGTGAGGTTTCAGAAGCATCCTCTGACAGCTAAAATGTGAAAAGAGGGTTTTCAAGCTCTGGACCCTTTTTACCTACACTGCACTCTTAGGCTTCCCCATGGATCAACTGATCTCCATGACAGGATCACAATGGAAAACGGAAATGACTGAAAAGAAAACCAGAACTCAGTCTAAACCCCTCAAACTTGGAATTTTTTCCCTAAACAGAATTGATTGATTAATTAATCAGAAGACTTAAAAAAGCTTACCTTTAAAATTTGGTCTGATTCTAGCATCATATCCCGATGTCCTTCCCATCAATTTGTCCAAAAAATCTGAAGGAGACAGGGTCTGTGAGGGGGATTTTCCAGATCTTGAATCATGTTCTTTACAGAAAGTCGTCCTAAATAAATTATTAGCCACCATTAGCTAATATTTAGCTTGTATTGTATTCAGGTCACGGAGAAGTTACAGCACTAAATAAAAAGGTCTTAATTCAGCAAATTAATAATAATGAAGTGTTAATATTATATGACAATATGAAACAATAGCTGGCAACGTTTACCAAGCAACACTGAAAAAGACTGGGTTTGTTAGTGTTCAGAAGGATATAGATGCAACACAATGTTTTTTGCAGATGCTACCCAACAAAGACCCAAATCCAGTGAATGCTAGTGAACGTCTGGATTCTTCCCTAACATGGAAAAAAGGGTTCCAGAGTCAGTCACACCTGATCTGATGAAAACACTGAGCAACAAAATCTACCAGGATTATCACCAGCTGGTATTTATATGCAAGCTCTTCAAAGTGATCTCTGTTTTCAAGATTTAGCAGCAAACTTCTGGTACCACATCATGCGTAGTACCACATCACACATGGCATAGCACATACTGAAAGCACATTGCACACTGCAGAGAGAGAGAATGAAGGAGTTCCTCACGACTGTTCTCTAGGGCAAAATAAACTAATATGAAATGCATGTGTTTGGTGTGTAGATGCACAGGTTTAATTGTAAAGCAGCATCTCAATTCTTTAATAACCAATTCCATTCTGTTCATGTTTCAACATTGTCTTGGAGCTATTTGAAAAGTCATTCTATGCTTGTGCTTCATAACCTCTTATATATTTGCTCAAAGGCAACTACTCTGTTTCAGGAGTGTTTTGTGGAGTTTTTTTGTGCATTGATACACGAGTGTAAATGAACGAGGTGTATGTGTGAGCATGTGAAATGAGAAGCCAATATCAGATCCTTCTCCCTTTACGACAGGACCAGAATTGTTAAGAGGCAAGGTGATAGTAAATCCTCATAGTGTGACTCCCCACGTTTCTTCAGGTTTCATTTAAAGGAGGCAGTTGCTTCGTTTTGCTTTTATCAATGACATAGTATCATTAAAATACCTTCATTTTTTAGTGAATAGGAGATTATATTCTCCATTTAAACACTAACCACATGAAAATAATAGAATGCTCTGATTTGGGGTGTTTTTACATAAATCAGTTAGGGTTTCGGTCAGAGCCTGATAGTTACGAGTTACGTTGTAGTCCCAGACTCATGAATATAAACACACTTTCACTCTGTCACTACATATACAGCTCATCACTCATATAAAAACACTGGACATGTAGCTGCACAGCAGCATAAAGTGCTATAACGAGCCTCAGCTAAGAGGCTGTTTTGGTTAATAAGTGACCAGTTTGCTATGTGCTGCAAGAAGAATTGAAAAGCTCAAGCAAACGCTCTAAAAAATGAGAGAGAGAAACAGCGAGGGTTTATACCGGTACCTTCAGTGAGCACAATACTCCTCTGATCCAGGGTTTTCCCCAAATCACACAGCTGCTTCTCTAACAGCAAATAACTACATCCCTAGGAAAACTGATTCAATTGTTTCCAAAGCTGGGAGAGGAAGGAACTTCCGAAACAACCTCTGGTGGTAGAAAAGAATTTGAATTTTGGAAGAAAAACTGAAGGTAATGGTTTTAGCTGTAGGGATGCTCAGTGATAACAAAAAAAACCCACCCCATGTCTTTGAATCAGAGAAACGGAAAATAGATCACCCAAACTTGAGATTATTATTTTTTGTGTTTGTTACTAAGCAACGAGTCTCCGAGTGTGAAAGGGATAGCCTACATAGAATGCACACGAAATACTCTCAAATACAGCAAACAAACTAGGTTAACGTGACGTAGCACCGTAACAGTTACGATTTCCACAACCTTTTGACAAAAATCATCACACACAGCCGCATCACCTACCTGAAGTGGTTTGTCTCTAGGAAAAATGCAAACAAGGTTGTCAAAATGTTCACTAGCTGCCGGTTCATTCCTCCTGCTTTCTGTGATGATTTGGAAAATATCCCAGAAACGATTCCAGAGAAATGCCGGGAAAAAGTAAGCTGGTGCTGCCTAGATTCCCAAATTCAGCAACAATTTAATTGTCTTGACAATCGGGAAGAGAAGTTCTGGATCTCTGCAAGCTGGGGGTAAAAAAGAAGTGCCAGTCCTTGGAATCATGGTCAGGTCAAGCCTAGGCTCATCTCCAGCAGCCAGCACGACAGAGACAAAGCATCACACCTGCCCTCGTTTTTGGGGATGGAGACAAAAAAGCAACCCCAGAAGAAACAAAAAAGAAAACAAAAAAAAGAGAAAAAAAGAAAAAAAATTGGAAAAAAGAAAAGAAAAGGGAGGAAAGAACAAAAAGGAAAGGTAAAACAAGAGGAAACCCAACTACGCGAGGACCATCACGCACAAGGGGACAGCGCTGCTCGCCGTTCTCTTGCCGGTGTGTGTTTTATTCCCCTTTCGCTTTGAAAATTAGTATCTGTGACCGCGCTGGGGCTACTGGCTCGCTCTGTCTTTCCCCTCTTTGGGGAGGGAGGCGTCGGCGCTACCGGGGAGGGA
>VZRI01007313.1:314412-379302 GCA_013397515.1 Upupa epops
TCATCCAGCTCTCCACTAGGACACCCAGGTCCCTTTCTCCTCCACTGCTCTCTAACAGGTCAGTCCCCAACCTATCTTGGTGCCTGGGGTTGTTCTTGCCCAGATGCCAGACTCTACCCCGACCCTTGTTTTCCCTCATTCCATTTCTCTCTGCCCAGCTCTCCAGCCTGTCCAGGTCTCGCTGAATGCAGCACCATCTGTTGGGGGGTCGGTGACACCACCCAGCTCTGTGTCATCAGCAAACTTGCTGACAGTGCCCCCTAATCCTTCGTTCAAGTCATTAATGAATAGATTGAATAGGACTGATCCCAGTACAAATCTTTGGGGGACTCACTAGATACAGGCCCTCCTTAGACACTTGCATATATGTAATATTTGAATCATCAGATTAAAAGCTTCAATTGCTCCGAGCCTGGAGATTCCATTACCATTTTCCATTAAACATGATATGTGCCCACTAATTAATCTCTCTTATCTAAAGTCAGACAGATATGGTTAACTTACTGTGACATCCATGCTTCTTATCACTTTTTATTGAAAGACAGGTGTAAAGGACATGAGGTTCACTTCATCATTCTAGAGATATGATGAAGAGCCAAAAAATTTTGTATTTAATGGATGGAGCAGTTTTCAACAAGTTGTACTATTAGTGATTATAAGGTCCTCTTCTTTTTAAAAGCACCGCAAATGTCACTGAGACATCTCGCTGGAAATAGAGTATTCATGAAATTTTTGAAGCTCTCTCGCTGCTTTGCTTTAGCTTAATGAAAGCTCATCTCTAAGAATGACAAGGGGGCTTTATGTGTTTAAAATAATAATGTTGTCTGTAATAATATTTCATCTAGAAGTTATTTCATTTGCTATACTGGTTCATGAGGAATCTTACCACCTCCTGCTCTGCTGGTGGCATTAACGCTCCTGCCTCCTATTCTCAATGACATTCTATTAGATGATTTGTAGCTGAACAAGCCTGAACTGGAAAATGCTTCCAAAATATTTGTGATATATGTCAGCTTGTGTAAAAATAGTACGAATAAAATTTTGATTAAGCTCATTTCATACCTCTACAGAAGATTCTGCTAATCTGGAATCCATTTGGTATAAATATTTTTTCCCCTATTATGTATAATTTTTGTGGAAACTTAGATCTACATTTCCTTGCTAGTCTGGGTAGCTGAGTCAGGTAATTGACTCAGGTGACCATGGTGCTTCAGTGACTGGTATCCCCAGGGTCTCAGGTGAAAGAGGAATTCAAACAGAAATGTCTGTAGCTGGATCATCAGTCAGTCAAAACTACCTGCAACCTTTTGATACAGAGATGAAGGGGAGATAGGTCATCACTTCCACTCGGTGAAAAGCCCAGGATATTACTGCTGTGGCTATAGTTCAGAATAACAAGTGAGATCATGAAAATCCAGAAGGTGTCTGTATATTGAAATAAAACTATTGTTCTCTAAATAATAATAATGAAAGGTTCTCTATACTTTCTTTTTAGTCAGAGGGGATACATTTTAAGATGGATTTCCATGGAATGAAGTGAAGCTGAATGCTGGAGATGCTTTGGGGTCCTGAAAACTCTGCACAGATGACAGCCCTCCAACTCCATATGAGCTGGTATGGGCTCTCAGTAGCTGATAAGACAGTACCCTAGCATTGCCAATGCAGTCAGAGCAGATGTTGGGGCCATCTCACTGCGAGGATCAGATGCTTCTGTTGGCATGGCTCTAATATGTGAGGTCACCCACAAGAGGTTTGTATCATGTAAACGTGTGATGTGAATATCTGGGATGATAGAAAGGGCACTGGTTTTTTATGCCTGGCTTTGTTTCCCACATACATGGTATCAGACTATATTTAATTTTGCAAAACAGTGCTAGAAAAGAGAGCCTCAAAATGTGGATCAACACTGAAGAGCCATAAGAATTATTACAGGAGAGTCAGATGCACTCTCTTTCCATGACATCTTTATTTGCTGAATGTATCTGGGAACCTCCTTAATCTGGTCATTAAAAGGAGATGGGGTTCACAGCTTCTCTTCTTCATGCCTCTTAAAAGAGCTGATGGACTTGGAGCTTGCTAGCTGCTCAGCTGCACTTCTGCATTAAGCCTTTGCATGTGAATTTTGGAATGTGAATGTCTAAGTGTGGGATTGGATGAAAGAGAGGGAAGAAAGAACAGACCCTCGTTTGATCCTGTGGGTGAAAAATGTGGTTTGAAGAGCAAATGCTGCTTCTATCACACTAGTTTAGGATTTCTTCTGGAAGAAGTGGCTAGCTGGGAAATGACATTATTTTGAAATAATTCCATCTGAACTGTCAAAATTCAGAGCCTGCACTGTCGCATCAGATGCATCCTCAGTGACTCTCAAAGTAGCACAGACATAGCAGGTTTGGATCACTCAGTGTTTCCAGGCAGATGTCCTAAAACAAGATTTCTATGAGGGAAGTGTTGTGCTGATGACCCAGAAGCACAGCTTTTGGGTCTGATTGCTTTCACCAGTTAGTGATGACGTGATCAGGATAATACTTATAGATCTTTATGCAGATCCACACAGCATCTCGTACAGAAATGGTACCATCTTGTTTGGATGGTACACTTAAGCATGGGCTTCCTTTTGGGCTCCTTTACTTGTAGAATAAGTGTAGGTATGTCTCTGTAGGAAGTCACCCTAAAGAGTGTCTTGTAGTTTAGTCCTGGGAAAAGAGAGAGCATGTGAGATCATGTAGTGACCCAGACAGGCAGGAAGCCCTAGATGAAGTCTGTGGCTGTGCAGAAATGGGGCATTCTGTCCCGTGAAGGATACTTTAAAGAGGAGTACTTTTTGTGGGACTGTACCAGTGTTTAGTGCATGACTAAGTGGGAGGTTACTTTGAGGACATAAGTTAAAAAATGAAAGCCAATAAATAATGTGGAAGAGATCAGACTTTTCTGTGAATTTGTTGTGAAGGATCAGAGACATCATGAATAATGTTCCATCACAAGAAAGGAAATGAAATGAAGGAAGACTGCTCTAAAGAAAATACAGGACAAACAGTTCAGTGTTTGCTAAGTGGAAAGGACTGGTGTTTTTATTCAGAGAGATATTAAGTTCACAGTTTTAAAATTTGTTTCAAAAGCAATTATAAAGAAGAGGGAAGCAAAGGTCCAAAGTCTTTCTATCCTTTCTATGAATATTTATTCCTCTCTGTCTTCACCAGCAAGGACTCTGGTCACACTCTCCATATTACAGAGGCCAAAGACAGGGACTGGGAATAGGAAGATCCCCCCCACTGTAGACAAAAAGCAGGTTCAAGACCACCTCAACAACCTGAAGGTGAACAAGTCCATGGGACTGGATGGGATTCATCCACAGCTCCTGAAAGATTTGGAGGATGAAGTTGCAAAGCCACTGTCCATCATATTTGAAAAGTCACAGCAGTCTGATGAAGTTCCCACTGACTGGAAAAGGAGAAGTATAATAGCTATTTTCAAAAATGGAAGAAAAGAAGACCCAGCAAACTACAGGCCAGTCAGCCTCACTTCTGTACCTGGCAAGGTCATGGAACAGATCCTCCTGAAGACTCTGCTAAGGCAAGCAGATAATAAAGGGGTGATTGGTGGCAGCTAACACAGTTTCACCAGGGGCAAGTCCTACCTGATCAATTTGGTGGCCTTTTATGACAGTACCACAGCCTCAGTGGACAAAGTCAGAGCAACAGATGGCATCCTGCTCCTGTGTGTAGCATCAGTTACCTGATCTAGTGAAGTTGTCCCTGCCTCTGCATGGGTGTTGTAACTAGATGAGCTTTAAGATTCCTTCCAACACTGGCCATTCTATGATTCTGTTACCTTCCCTAATGATCATGAGTTCTAACTGAAGTCAGAACCCAGATTTGTTTTTGTTGCATGAAGAGGTAAATCAAGTCTGAAATAGTTAAATTCCCCTTGATAACAATATGGGCTCTGTATGAGTACACGTAGAAACCAGTGATACGGATCAGGAAAGAGAATTTGCAATTAAACCCCCAAAATAAGTAAATGTAAAATACACTCCATGCAATGTTTCTGTTAAAAAAACCCNGTCAGAGCAATAGATGCCATCCTGCTCCTGTGCACAGCATCAGTTACCTGATCTACTGAAGTTGTCCCTGCCTCTGCAGGGGGGTTGTAACTAGATGAGCTTTAAGGTTCCTTCCAACACTGGCCATTCTATGATTCTGTTATCTTTCCTAAGTCAGAGCCCAGATTTGTTTTCGTTGTGTGAAGAGGTAAATCAAGTCTGAAATAGTTACAATTCCCCTTGATAACAATATGGGCTCTGTATGAGTACACGTAGAAACCAGTGATACGGATCAGGAAAGAGAATTTGCAATTAAACCCCCAAAATAAGTAAATGTAAAATACACTCCATGCAATGTTTCTGTTAAAAAAACCCAAACCAAACAAATCACAAACCAAATATAAAACATTCATCAGTCAGATACGGAATATGCGATTGTGAATTTAACTGTGTAAAGCTTCCCCTGTGAACTGAGAGTACTTCCCATTTGCAGCATGGAAATGAGGTATCAATGTAACGAAAGGATGTGGTTAGAACACACATAAAATAAATCCTTCAAATTCTCTGCACTGCTTATTTACAAAAAGCACCATCAATGAAACACCGCAAACCTTCCAATACTAAAACCAGCTTGGATGAATAATTCATAGAAACATCTTCAGTAGTGCTCTAAAGGGATCGGTTAGGTCCACAAGATAAATATAGCTAAGTTTTTATAAGTCTGCAAGCAACTTACCTACTTGCTATTAGGGCTTGGTACAATACATCATGCTTTAGTTTGGCCTGAAGCATATTTGTTAGACACGAAGAAGATGACTCATTAATTATTGCCAGTTATTGTAACTTGGTGATTTCATTTTGCAAGGCCCAGTTTCTTTGTGTTTTCCCCACAACAAAGCCAAGCGCAAGGTCCTGTGCCTCGATTGAGGCAATCCCAGGCACAAAGACAGGCTGGGTGGGGAACAGATTGAGAGCAGTCTTGAGGAGAAGGACTTGGGGGTGTTGGTCAATGAAAAACTCAACAGGAGCCAGCAATGTTTGCTTGCAGCCCAGAAAGCCAACTGCATCCTGGGCTGCATCAAGAGGAACAGGACCAGTAGGTCAAAAGACGTGATTCTCCTCCTCTATTCTGCTCTCATCAGACCCCATCTGGAGTACTGCTTCCACTTCTGGAGTCCCTAACACAAGAAGGAGATTGAGCTGTTGGAACGTGTCCAAAGGAGGACCACAAGGATGAGTGGAGGGCTAGAGCACCTCTCCCCTACAGGGACAGGCTGAGAGAGTTGGGGCTGTTCAGTCTGGGGAAGAGGGAGATCTTAGAGCAGCTTTCCAGTACCTGAAGAGGGCTCCAGGAAAGCTGGGGAGGGGCTGTTTCCAAGTACTAGGAGCAAGGGGGAATGGTTTCCAGCTGGAAGAAGGGAGGTTTAGACTGGGAATCAAGAGGAAGTTTTTCACAATAAGGGTACTGAGACACTGGATCAGGTTGCCCAGGGAGATTGTGGCTGCCCCCTCCCTGGAAGTGTTGAAGACCAGATTGGATGGGGTCTTGAGCACCCTGGTCTAGTGGAGGGTATCCCTGTCCATGGCAGGGGGGTTGGAACTAGATGATCTTTAAGGTCCCTTCCAACCTGAACCATTTTATGAATCTATGACACTGGAGGATATCCCCATATTAAAAATTTCCAGACAATCATGCTTCCACAAAGACCACCTCAGCATCCCAGTAAAATTTTCTTAAAAAGAAAGACCAGGTAGTTTATTCCCATTCTGAGCTTAAATACTCGGAAAATTTACACTTCCACCAGCACGTCCTTCAAGTTCTGTTTGAGGAGATGCTATGCACGTTTACTGTTGTGGTGGTATTTCCTCTGCTTTTATAGTAAAAATATTCTTTTTCTTGACTCTGCTCTTAACTAATCTTTGATTGGCATCCAACAAAGCACAGTTAGAAGTGCTGACAGTCTGCTGAAATACCAGATCTGGGAGCCAGGCATGAGAGCTGCCTTGGCTTGTACCAATAGGGAGAAGGCAGAGAACATAAAATGGTTGTTCTCTTTTCCTGTTGTTCATGAATAAAGGATTTGTGGGTGATGTGAAGATGGGAGGCTGTCAAGACCCGCCTGGCTGTGTTCCTGTGTGACTTGGTCTGGGTGATCCTGCTGTGGTAGGATGATGATCTTTTGAGGTCCCTTCCGATCCCTAATGATTCTATGATTCTGTGATTCTACTACTTTAAAAAGTATTTACCTGTAAAAGGTTTTGTTTCTCAGATAATACTGAATCATTTTAAAAATTGTAAGACCAGATACTTTGCTCTTATTTTTGTTTGATTTTATTCACTGCTGTGCCATGCACACTAGATGAATCCTTATATTTACTCAGCTTATGTCTTTGCCAGACTCTCATTTTCATAACTTGGAGACCAAAATTGTTCTCTGTCAATAAGCAGAATCAAGCAGTGCAACCACGAGGGAGAAAATGTCTGGTGTGATGAGATGTTTCAGACTATTCCCTGCCTGCAGACCATTCTCCTTCAATGTAATCTCTAAGGTCTTTGTTTTGGGTGAGCAATGTCATATCCTACCTCTCTCTGATGTCCTTTCTTTTCTCTCCTGCCTCTCTAGCTGCACCTCTTACTACTGTCTCCAGTAACATCCTGTGGCTCACTTTCCCCATGTGTATCTCAAACTCAGATATAGTAAGGTCTTCCTTTTTCTGGACTCTGAAGTGACTGGATGCTTAATAATGCAGGAAAAATGAGCTGATTGTATGAAAGGATCAAAACATCCAACATCCAGTGGGCAAATAAAGCAGAGGGGGAAAAGAAAGCCTGCAGCAAATTTTGGATCAAACAGCTTGAAATGATCAGTAAAGTCATTTCTGTGTACCTGCGTGACACAGACTCAACTACAGGTGTACATTCTTAGAGTTCTCTCACTCAGTGCTGAGTCCTGGCAGTTACCCACGTTGCTGGTAAGGGTTATTTGAAAATGCCAACATCGCAATGTATTTCTTCAGACAAAAATATTTCCTTCTATACTTATACGAGGCAGAAAGATCTTTCTGATCTCTTTGTGTTGACTCCACAACTATACTGCACAGCCTACGGGTGCCTATGAAATGGTCCCAAAAGAAGTGTTTTCAGTTAAAAGTTTGAGATGAAGATGCCAGGTGAAAAGTTGGGAAAGATGGCAGTAATATAGTCAAGGACTGTGAGGATCACTGTTACTGACAACTCATAATTGACTGGGAGCCTTTGCTCTTGCCTCACAGTTCAGAGGGATGTTCACAGTATCAGTACTCCCACCATTTGATGACTTTCCCAAGGACACATTTGATGTGTCCTTAACACAGCTTCCTTCATCTGTACACCTAAAAACCAGCATGTACCTGGACGTAGTATTGCATGGCATGTCTCATTTAACTTAACAGCCACTTTTGGGCCTTCAGATCTGCAAATGAACTATAGCTCTGCATCTTTCAGATCAAGATTCATTATAGACGTGTGCCATTCTGTCACAGATCTCTTGCAGACTGATCTCGCTGTTCCCACTGGTATCAGTTTTTCTCACTGAGGAAAGCATCCAGTGACTACTAATGGATTTGAAGGCTGATATTTCACTGTTTTTCAACATAGTTTGAGGCAGAAAGAGCTAAAAATGGTTTCTTTGAAGCATCATTATTTTACCTAATCTGAAGTGATCCATCCTGTGCATTAGTACTCCTGAGGCATTCCTAGAAGCATTCATTTAAGTGATAGTGTTTTGTTGGTAGCGAAGGCAGCATTTCAAGGTCTCCTCATTATTTCTAGATGTCCCTCAGAACAGAACATGACTGTTAACAGTTGTATTTAGTTGCAGAACACAGAATAAAATTTACAACATAAAAAGTACTGCAGCTAATAAGGAAATCCAACCAAGTACAGGATGTGCGTTTACTTTTGATAGTCTTTTTGCAATGAGTAGTGATACTCTGCTGCTTTTAACACAGTGAAATTATATCGTGGTCTATAAAGAGAAGCACTATTGCTAAAACAGTTCAAATAGCCTCCATTCTGCCTAGCACTAGGCTTACCTGTAGGACTGGGTCCAGGCTGGGCCTTTGTTTTCCTGAGCTCTCATTAGTGAAGGTTCAAGGAAATAACAGGAATGATCAGAGATCTAGATGTCCTGTAGACTGAAAAAAATCTAGGTTGCATAGTCTAGGGAAAGAAAGCCCAGGGTGATGTGCTTCAGCTATAGAAAAGGTAGTCACAGACCAAATGATTAATGAATTATTCTTTGACAGCATTGGGCTTAGGGCAAAATATAATGGGCTAACATCACATTATGGAAGATTTAGATTTGATGTCAAGAAGTTCCTAATTGTTAGAGTAGTTGGACACTGAAACAGATTTCTGGGAAGCTGTAAAATTATCCAGGCACAGAGAATATTCTCATTACTTTGCAGTGTGAGAGAAGGAACTGAATCGCCTCCTGAAGCCTTGTGCAGTGCAATTTTATATGCTTTTCATGTCATAAAAATACACCTGTGTAATCAAAGAGTAATTTACTTTGTAAGAGATTTTTGGAGGTCATCTGCTCCTATTCATGTGTTCAAGGAACAAGCTGATGCTTGTTTTGATACAGCCCAGAACATGGTTAGCTCATGAACACTCACACATTGTCCACTCATGTTTAGCTTTTTATCTACTAACACCCCCAATTCCTTCTCCTCAGGACTACACTCAATCCATTCACCACCCAGCAAGTATTTGTGCTTGGGATTACTTGTCAAGGTCCTCTGGATGGCCTCGCCTCCGTCTATCTTGTCAGCCACACCACATGGTTTGGTGTCATCTGCAAACTTGCTGACAGGCACTCAATGCCACTGTCCTTGTCACCAAGAAAGATGTTCAACAGCACTGGACCNAGCTCATGAACACTCACACATTGTCCACTCATGTTTAGCTTTTTATCTACTAACACCCCCAATTCCTTCTCCTCAGGACTACACTCAATCCATTCACCACCCAGCAAGTATTTGTGCTTGGGATTACTTGTCAAGGTCCTCTGGATGGCCTCGCCTCCGTCTATCTTGTCAGCCACACCACATGGTTTGGTGTCATCTGCAAACTTGCTGACAGGCACTCAATGCCACTGTCCTTGTCACCAAGAAAGATGTTCAACAGCACTGGACCCAAACCGGACCCCTGAGGAATGCCACTCTTAACTGATCTCCCCTTGGACATGGAGCCATTGATCACAACAATCTGAGTTGAACGTCCAATCAATTCTTTTTCTACTGAGGAGTCCATCTGTCAAGTCCATGCCCCTCTCTGTTAGAGTCAAGGACGTCAGGCAGGACAGTGCCAAATGCTTAGCACAAGTCCAGGTATTTGATACCAGTTGCTCTACCCTTATCCACTGCTGTAACCTATTGTAGGTTTGTCAGGCATGATCTCTCCTGTCATGTTGGCTGTCACAAATCACCTTCTTATTTTCCATGTACCTCTGTATAGGTTCCAGGAGGAATAGTTCCAGCAGTCACCACTGATACAGGTACTGGGGAAGTCCCAGACTGGACTCAGTGGCAGACAGGAACTGGACACAGTAACTAGACTGAGGAATGCATGTATTACAATCAAAGGCAGAACACAGAGTACTCCTTGAATACCAGCCTTTGAGGAGGAAAGCCAAAGAGGGGAAAGGCCAAGAGGGCAAGAGAACCAGCGGAAAAGGCAAGAAGGCCCAAGACTGCAGACCCTTGTGGTCACACAGCTTTATAAACAATATGATGTATACAGGATGGAATATCCTGTTGGTCAGTTTGGGGTCACCTGTCCTGTTTACTCATCCCTGCAGGTGCAGCCACTAACTTACTGCTCCCCCAACATGGAACACAAGATTTAGCAGCATCCTTGGTCTTCATAGGAGCAAGACACCAACCCTTGGTAGTAGCTATAAACATCCCTTGTACGCCATTGCCTACATAAAGTGCAGTGACTTAGAGGTGATGAGCTGAATGATATGCAATGATATGCACAGCTGCCACCTAGAAAATGAAAAAGCTTTCCTGAGAGCTTTTCCATTCCTTTTCAATCATCCCTGCAGTGTAAATATTAAGAACACCACATATAATATTAAGAACACACATGAACAATGTTTGTCTATAGGAATTTTCAAATTTGCCATGAAAGCATGAACTGTATGAGAATGATTTCTAAGCGGATAACATCTTTATATGTTAAAGATTAGTGGCATTAGGAATTGGAACCTGGCACCTTACCTTTCACCTTGAGACAGTAAATGTCTTGATTTTAAGTATCAAAGCAAACATCATCAATGCTTTCTTTGCAGTTCCTAGGCACTTAGCACTCTGGGGACTCAGTTTGAACAGAATTAGTTCTGCAAAATGTTTGTCCTAGGTGGTGTCCAGGTGAAAGCATCCCTTCTTAAAAGAGATATGGAGGTAAACACTGTGACAGCTGTCCTTGAAGTTGTCTTCTTAGATATGGGTATAGGCAAGACAAAGTCAGGAGGAAACTCTTCACAATGAGGGTGCTGAGACACTGGAACAGGTTGCCCAGGAAGGTTGTGGCTGCCCCCTCTCCTCCCTGGAAGTGTTCAAGGCCAGATTGGCTAGGGCCTTGAGAACCCTGGTCTAGTGGGGGGTGTCTCAGCTCATGGCAGGGGGGCTGGAATTAGATGATGTTTCAGGTGCCTTCCAACCTGAACCAGTCTATGAATCTATGAAATGTGAGTTACAAAAATGAAAGGTGGAACTCTCTCCCTGTTCTTTGTAAACCAGATTGGGGGTTTCTGCCTTTTGAGTCCTTGATGAGATTCTCAATGCATATAGATTTAATAATAAGTGATCTTATATTTGCTTAATTTTCTTCATAGAATTATAACCCCCCCTATTTATATTATTATATATTATATCATATTATACTGTATTATAATGTATTATATTAATCATATTATATTAGAATTGCAGCTTCCTGATTCTTGGAGTAGCTCTTCAAAATAGTGCACTGTTAACATCATTACTTTCGCAGAATTATAATCTAGTCCCAAAGAGACGGATTCAAAATGAATGGACTCATTTTTAATTGGCAGAACTCTGAATTCATGAAAAAAATTGGGTTGGTATTTTCAAGGAATGGGAGCTATGCCAACACTACTGCTAATAAGATTTTTTTTCCCTAATTATAGTGTTGAACATGGTTAATTTTATACCAGTCCTGAGATTATACAATAGGTTGCGATATACTGTGAACCTGCACTTCCATGTTATATGAGAATCAGAAGTGATAATTGCATTGTGTCATCCTATAATACTGGTCCAATTAACCCTGCTCTAGATGATCCCATTTGGATGCAGTAGCTTTGTCTAGTTATAAAAAAAAAGGAAATTCACTCTAAGCATTAAATACACAGATAATTCCCCACTTCCTATGCCAAAGACAGTCTTAAGACCTAAATGAAATTATTTTTCCCTTACAGTCTGAGTTGTCCAAACAAGGGTACCCTGGAGTATTCTGGAATATTATCAACAAAGGTCTATCTGCAATGAAGATGTAGCAATTCAACAGCAAATTCTTTCTGGTAGCTGCCTTCTATTTGTCTAAGATTCACACTGAAGAAAGCATTGTGGTTTTCTAAGGTGTTATACACATCTTCATTTGGGGTACCAGCTCCTCCCAACAAAAGCTGATTTCAGGATCACAGAATTATTGGGGCTGGAAAAGACCTGTGAGATCATCAAATACAGCCTGTGACCTAACATCACCATATCAGCCAGACCAGGGCACTAAGTGTCCAACCCAGGCAGTGTGGCACCAGAGTAGCGGGGAGAAGAAGCAGTGACCTGTGATTTCCCCTGCTTGATTCAAGTTAAGCTTAAAGCTATCCCGCTTGACTTGCACTGTCGTGACTATTATAAATAACACAGCCCTGTCTCCACAAGTGGGATGAGTTCAAGGAGAGGCTTTCCAAAGCATTGATTCTTCCTCCAAAGAGCAGCAAAAATGAATTTAGCCTTCTGTGAATGAAGCTTGAAGAAGGAGAGTCCAGCAGAGGGTAGGCAGGAAGGCAAGCTAGAGCGTGAGTGAGAGCTTTACTGCGTGTGTGCAGTCGTTCTTTAAGCAAGTCCCTTATCTACAGAGGATACATGTGTCATCTTACAACTGGCTGCTACAGCGAAAACAATCAGTAATAGGCTGACAAGACAGATAGCACCTGGTAAGTGGTCCTGCGTCTGTCAACAGGTCCCGTGGTCAGCTTGGAGTGTAATTTTAGAGGGATTCTGAGGCAGATCACAGAATTCACAGAATCATTAGGGAACAGAAGGGACCTACAAAGATCATCTTGTCCAATTGCTCTGCCACAGCAGAATCACCTACACCAAATCACACAGGAACACATCCAGGTGGGTCTGGAACATCTCCAGAGAAGGAGACTCCACAACCCTCCTGGGTAGCCTGTTCCAATGCGTTACCCTCACTGGAAAGAAGCTTCTTCTGATATTGATATGGAACCTCCACTGTTCGAGCTTGCACCCATTGCTCCTAGTCCTATCACCAGATGACCTTTACAACCAGGGTACACCTAGCAGTCGCGTCATCCCTGACTGAGCCTCATACAGATCCTCATTGAAACCAGCCCTTTTTTAATGGTTCTTGATATGAATGTGCATCCTCTGGACTTGTTGGAGGATGGATTTATTGAACTGGTTTTTTTCTGTCCTGGCACACAGTGGAACTGTAGGAACTGAAACTTAGAAATGATTACCATGAAAGGATGAGAAATCCTTAGGCGAAGATGAAGTCCTCTATAGAGATGGAACAATGTAAAATGAAACTGGCATGCACTGGAACTATTTGGGGGGAAACTTGCATGTAAGACAGAAATAAAAGAGGAATTATTTAAGACTTAAGTGTAGTTCAGACCTAGGCAAATTAAGCTGCTAAAAAATGAGAGTAAAAAGGTAACCTTTCAGCTTTAGGAACACGTACAGACTGGAAATGAGGAAAAAATTATTTTGAGAAGAATAGAAAGGACAACCTTGTTTTTCTTATTGCTGTCACTAACCAAAGTCTAAATTCGAGTTTGCAGAATATGATTGGCATGTCTCTGTTTATGCCAGTTTCTCGTTTCCTTCCTCTTTCTCTTACTGGTATCAGCAAAAAAAGCGTTGTTAATTAACCTCAGCAGCAAAGCAATACAAGATCATGCTCTGAATTCAGAGTGTCTTCTGGCAGGGACTGCAATCTGCAGTCAATTTTAAGTAATGCTGGCCTGTCAATTAGACAGGACAAGATAAGGAAAGAAGGCAGAAGACCTTCATATTGTTTTCTTGAAGAGAAAAGATCAACAACTCAGTCAGAAATAATTGTCTGCATTACTGCCTGCTATTACTTTTAATGGGACTGTGATAGTATCTGCATGCTGTGCCTGTGCACAGTACTTGAGAGCCAGACAGGTGAAATGGGTTTGTTTGGCTTTTTGAAAGAGAAAAATACTGGAGAGATGTTTCACTGCAGAAGGGTTGGTGCAGGTTTCAAAAAGACAGGTGCAGGACAATCACATTCTCTACATTGTCCTTCCAATCTGAACCGTTCTATCAATCTGTGAACTTAACTGCTGAAATGAACTGTGTTTTGACTTATTTTTAGGAAAACACATTTGTCTTGTTTCCTATTTAACTTGTAAAGTCTTTCTTCCTAGCTCCTATGAGTTTTCCATAAACAACCATTGCTTGCTTGTTTGTCACCTGCTCTCGTCGAGTTTATGTCAATCATAAAATGGGAAAATAACACTTCTAGAAACGTGCTTCACAAATGTCACTGATCTTTTCATATGTGTAGAATGACTAAGGCTTGTTAAGGAGTGTTTTTGCTTTGTTTTTCTGGAGTAAATAAGCATCTGCCTATATGTTGGTTCATTTATCAAATAAAACACACAGTAATTGAAATTCAAAAGCAAGCTAGAAAAAGATTATCAATGCCACAGGCCTCCTTTGTTTTCTAATAATGAAAGTTTCCAACATAAAGAAAACTTCTAAAAGAACACTCATGCACAAAAGGGAACAATTATGGATGTCGTGCTTCTCCAGGAATTCAATTAAAATGGCAATAAGGAATTTCAATGGATTTATAATTTTCTGTTTTCATAGTCTTTTCTTCCTTATTTTATTAAGGTCTTCATGCTTAAAGAATCTATTCTTTAAGAGTCTAGGTGATCCTGCTGTAGCAGGGGAGTTGGACTAGATGATCTTTTGAGGTCCCTTCTGATCCCTAATGATTCTATGATTCCTTGATGGTAATTTATAACAGAAGGGTTTCTTTGTGCCAGTAATGAGAAGCGATGCTGTTCTGAAGATGAAAATTATTAATCTTAATTCCATAGAGACATTTTAATCCAAAAACCCTAAAAAATTTACCCACACACTGATGTGCTTTGGTGTCTCACAATCAGAATCACATTTTTCCACTTTCTATTGACTTTAGGGAACAGGTTTTATTCCTGAGGGAAGAGTGTTCAGTGTAAATGCAGTCTGCATTTAAGATTTCTACAAAGAAAAAGAGGATGTGAGACCCCTTGTACTGTTTGACTGCTGCCATAAACATTACTCTGCTTTTTATTATCAAGGCCCTGCCTCTGGGTTAATATTAAAGGCATGACAGGAAAATCTTTGCCATATATTAACTACAAATAAATGCCTACTGGCATTCATATGACCACCCCAAGATCTTACCTTTCAGAAACAATTTGCTTAAGCATTTTGCAAGAGCAAGGAAGCATGAAATGACTGTCCCTAGTATCATAGCAATGTCAGGAATATACCCAGCTTGTGCTAGATCCAGCATTTGTATTTCTAATTTAAGTGATCCTGCTCTGGCAGGGGGGTTGCACTAGATGATCTTTCAAGGTCCCTTCCAACCTCTAACATTCTGTGAGTCTGTGTGAATTTAAGTAGCTGGATTCCAACACAACCAAGACTTCCCCAGAAATTCTTTCTAATTTCCTTCAAGCACCTGTGGGGTTTTCCTCACTCTTAACAGAAAGGTGAACATTCTGCTTAATATCATTTCCAGATTGCAAGTACTGCTCTGTTTCTTCGTTCATAGGGTGTCATGCACTATATAGGAGCCACCCTACAGTGCTTTGAAAAAATGCAGTGCTACACTCCTGCATCCCAGGGCAAATATTTACACTGGAATAATCCTTTAATAACTCATGGCAAGGCAGGGAGTCCAGCCAGCACATCCTTCTAGTAAGCTGGGGCTGAGCAGAGTGAGCCTCTGTCCTCCCATGCTGCACCGAGTGAAGGAAGCATTGATCCATGTCTTAGGAAAGATTAATTGCTACTTTATAATCCTCATAAACTGGTACACTGCCATCTGTTTTCACTGCAGTACACATACAGCAAGGGAAGGTTATCCCTTCATTTTCTACCTCCCTGCACTACTGTTTCAGAGAATACTCCTCTGGATTTTTTTTTTTGGGGGGGAAGGGGATTTTGTATGGATTGTGGAACCACTTTGCTTTTGGAAATGACTTTTAGACTCGACTTTTGGACTCAGCTCACAATAATTTTCTCGATGAGCAGAACCGTACTGACTGAGTACGCTGTTCACATTCAGGCTACCACAGCTTCTGAGTCCTGTCTGTGAGGCAGACTCCAAGAAAACTACATGTCCCACCTACTGCTGTCACTTAATGCCACCACACCTGCTGTCACCTCCCAGCAGTCATCATATCAGCACAAGAGGGAATCTGAAAGCCCCAGTCTAACAGTCGTGTGTGTGCACCCAGCTACATGCAGCTCCACTGAGCCCCATAGAGTCATTCTGCCTGCAGTGGTAGCACCTATCCACCAAACATGCTGAAGGTGCACACCTTCACCCAGTAGCATTAGGCACTCAGACACTCTGAATACTGCATTTTCTGCCCTATTTGAATGCTATTAATTGAACTAGGGTGATCTAGTTGAAGGTCAATGAAGAGCATGGATAACACGTTTCTTTAGAGAACTGAAAAGCAGCAGTCGCACCAAATAATTGAGTATCGCACGTACTGAGATTTTTTTTAAGCTGAAAAACCCAGATGGTGTGGCAAACTCTTTGGCAGTTATGCCTTTGCTTTGGCTGCGAAACTGATGAAATAGAACATGTTTAATGATTTTCCAATTTTCAGACCACAGTTCTAACATTTTTAGGGTCTTAACAGACTGATATTCTTTTTAGCTACAACAGTAAGCAAAGAGTTGTTAGGAGGTCTTATGAATTCTATTAATAGAAAACATTCTAGAGTTGAAATAAAAATTACAGCACTACAGAATTATTGAGGCTGGAAAAGATCTCTGAGCATATCCAGCCTATAACCTAACATCACCACATCAGCTAGACCAGGGCACTAAGTGGCACAGCCAGTCTGTCCTTAAACACCTCCAGGGTGGTGTTCCACAGTCTGATAATCCTAAAACTTCTCAAGGACGAGCAGACTCAGTTCTCTCAGCTTTTGTTCATATGAGAGGTCTTCCAGTCCCCTGGTCATCCTGGTTGCCCTTCTCTGGACCCTCTCCAATCTATCTGCATCAGTTTTGTCTAGCAGGGACCAAAACTGAACGCAGTACTCAATATGGAGTCTGACAAGTGCTGAGTAAAGAGGCAAGACAACATCTTTAACTTTGCTGGTGATGCCCTTGTTAATGCAGCTCAGCATCCTGTTGGCCCTCTTTGCCACAGCCGCTATCCACCAAGACCCCCAGATCCCTCAGTACAGGGCTACTCTCCAGCCAGGTGGATCCCAGTGTGCGCTGCATTCAAAGGTTGTGCAATCCTAGGTGCAGAACCCTGCACTTGTCCTCAATGAGATTCCTGCTGGCCCACTCCATCAGCCGCTCATGCCTCTGAATTCTGTCATAAACCACCTCACAATGAAAGGTGTTTTGAAATGATTTTAAGCTTTAGTGCATATAGTCTTACAGATCCTGGAGTACGGCATAGAACCACAGAATCATTAGATGGGAAGGGACCTCAAAAGATCATCTAGTCCAACTCCCCTGCTACAGCAGGATCACCTAGACTCTTAAAGAGAGTCTGGCATGGCACAGGTTTGTTGCCCATTACATTTATTTCAGTTTCTACAAGACAGCTTGTCTCGGTATCGGTACTGGAATTCAAGAATGGAACAAAGTGCAAACAAATGTTAATGTGCCATATGCAAATAACATGTAAATTGGCTGTTGGCAGCATAATTAAAAAATTATTCAGGAATTTTCCATCTATGACCCTCATAAAAAAATAACAGTCTGCAGTGAATTACTTGGAAAGAATTAAATCTGGAGGCTTTTTAAAATTAAGTTTGATTTGAATGTGCTCAAACTACTTACTGCTACTGACTGACACCAGCACGCACCTTCTAATCTTGACAAGGCCTACCTTTATCGATATAGTATTGAATCATACTGTGAACAAGATGGACTTCATCCGTTACAATAGTTTAAAGATTAGAATGGTAATTTTGCCCTCAGTTTCAGAGTTTTACATCAAAACTGAGCTTCAAAACCTCCACTTAGCTCAAAAAGAGGAAGACCTCCAGTCTGTTTAGCTGCGCTCCATGTAATCAATGTTAAAAGGATTTTTTGGCCATGCAATATCATGTAAACCAACACACTGCTGTCAGACATCTGACTTCTGATGGAAGTCCGTTCCACCACAAAATTTGTCACAAGTGCAAAATAGTACTGCAATGGAGCCAAGACCTGGTATGTTACTATAGCCAGCAGAATGAGCACTCTTAAATGTTTTCTGAAGCAATTCATAGATTCATAGTATACATTCATGTCTATAAGTATGTGAGGGGTGAGTGTTAGGAGGATGGAGCCAGGCTCTTCTCAAGGTCATCTATTGATAGGACAAGGGGCAATGGGTGCCAGCTGGAACAGAGGAGGTTCCCCATCAATATCAGCAGGACCTTCTTCCCAGGGAGGGTACTGGAGCACTGGAACAGGCTGCCCAGGGGGGTTGTGGAGTCTCCTTCTCTGGAAATGTTCAAGACCCTCCTGGCTGTGTTCCTGTGCCACTTGGTCTGGGTGATCCTGCCGTGGCAGGGGGATTGCACTAGATGATCTTTCAAGGTCTCTTCCGATCCCTAATGATTCTGATTCTATGATCTTTTCAGAGAGCACTCAGAGAGAGGAGATAGATAGCCTCTGGGCCCTGAGCCTGGCATGAATGGAAGGGATTTAAACTCAGGACTGGGGAGAGTGTTGGCAGGTAGTGTTGCAATCACCATACTTGGTTCTAATATACAGCAAACAAAATTCAATTCAATTTACAGCAATAAAAGACCATATCCCAGAGGACAGGTCCCAGAAGACAGAAAGTGATAGTGGTTGTTAGAAACGTAGTCAAATGTGCAATTTTCCCAGATGGCTATACATAAAATTCTGTACCTCATCCACACAGATGCTGGGGTAAGAAGCACTTGATATGTGTGGCAATGTCACTTCATGCAACACTTCCTGTGGGATTGCTGTGCTTGAAGCAGGCAGGAGCTCTGTGAGTGCCGTGCCATTTGTTTTTCATGGTTTTCATTCCCACATTTGTGATGGTAGTGATGTAATCCCTCTTGGCTGATCTTAGCAGGCAGCTCTATTGGTGTGTTCTTGGGTTCCCCCTTGCACCCGGGCCCACCACCTCACTCTTGATATGACAGTGCAGCCCTGCCTGATGCTTTCTGTGAACAGCTGCACATCACTTGGCTTTCAGGATACTGCGCAAGAGCTTGAATAAGCTTTAGATACAGTAGTCTTTGAAGCCTTGAATAGGAATTGGAGGGAGCATCAGTGAGTAGAAAGTGTGACTTCCTTCAGTCTGTCTCACTCTGTGGGCTTCAGGCCAGAACATGCATTAGTCTTGCATCATATTGAATTAATTGGTACTATTGTGGCTTTTAATGAAGGCATGGTGCTTTATGTACATTGTTCTTGTGATGCCCTAAAGCAACACACATGTTCTTGTATAATCTGTACTTTTAAAGACAGTGTCAGCAGCCTGTGGTGTATCATCTCCCGATTGTTCCAGTTAGACAATGGGGAACAGATAGCTGAAACTCACAGCAGTCCTTTACTGTCTTTCACCAAAGTAATGTACATCAAATCTCACCATTTATATTCTACCAACAAATGCCATGGGGTACAAATGCCTTTGATGCCTGTAACTCTCAAGTTTTTATTAAAATACTTGAAGAATAAAAAGCAATTAGCCAAATGACAGCTCAGCTATCTGACTTCCAGGACAGATTTCACTACATATTTTTTCTCTAGGTAATCCATGAAACATGCCTGTTCTGTGATCCTCCGTTCACTGGGAAGGCCATTCAAAAATCCTTTGGATGCTTGTTTGCATGGTATGGTAAGCAAAGTAGGGGTTTGGGATAGACACCTTCCATTATGGGGGGTTGGACTCGATGATCTCTTGGGTCCCTTCCAACCCCTAACATCCTATGATCCTATGATTATGCAAAGAGAGTATGTGTTCCCTGTTCAGTGGCTAGCAACCTTTCCACTTATCTGTCATAGAACTCACCTCCATTATCTGGATGCTGGGACCAAGAGTACCCTGATGAAGTTTGCTGATGACACCAAACTGAGTGAGGTAGTTGACACTCCTGAAGGGAGAGCCACCTTCCAGAGGGACCCAGAAAGGCTGATGGAGTGGGAGAGCAGGAACGTCAGTGAGGACAAGTGCAGGGTTCTGCACCTGGGAGTGCACAACCCTCAAATGCAGCTCAGCCTGGGATCCACCTGGCTGAAGAGTAGCCGTGTAAAGAGGGACCTAGGGGTCTTGGTGGATAGCGAGTTCAAGATGAACAAACAGAGTGCTGCTATGGCAAAGAGGGCAAACAAGAAGCTGGGCTGCATTAACAAGGGCATCACCAGCTAAGTTAAAGATACTATCTTGCCACTTAGTGCTGATTAGACCACACCTTGAGTACTGCATTAAGTTTTGGTCTCTGCTAGACAAAAAAGATACAGATAGACTAGAGAGAGTACAGAGAAGAGTGACCAGGATGACCAGGAGACCAGAAGACCCTCCATATGAACAAAGGCTGAGAGAACTGGGTCTGTTCAGCCTTGAGAAGAGAAGGCTGAGGGGACCTTATTGTGAAGTTGCACTCCATCAAGGGTGACTACCAAGAGGATGGAGACTCCCTTTTCACAAGGAGTCCTGTAGAAAGGCCACGAGGGAATGGTTACATGTTGCTCCAGGAGACATTCCCACTGGATCTGACAGGAACATTTTTCACCCTGAGAGCACCTCAGACAGTGGAATGCTCTTCCAAGGGAAGCAGGGTATTGCTCAACTTTAGACAATGTTAAGGCTCAGTTTGATAGGGTTCTGGGCCAGCTCTTTTAAGCTGTATCCTGCTTTAAATGGTTGGACTAGATGCTCCTTGAGGTCCCTTCCAAACCACTAACCTGTGACCCTCAAGACATGTGGGAGCTGAAGGTATGGAAAGCTGTTCCACTCACTACAGATTGGTGAGAAGAAAAATCCCTTCATGTTTTCAGGTGTAGCCTACATAGACTGAAAGTCAAGCGACCTGGATCCCTTCCTCACTGGCCATATTTATCTTTTCTTCAGACTTTGTACTTCTGTCAAGTGCTATTTTTTGTTTTAACAAGCCCTGTGATCTTCTGTCGAGTGTTCCGTTGAATTTCACATTGACCCAACTCTTTGTGCACACACTTTTATCTTCAGTTCCTTCCAACGAGGATGTATGTACTAGTGGATTGATCAATGCTCAAAGTGGCACCTGGATTTTCTGACTGGGGACAGAAAAAGAACTTTGAAATCCTCACCTTTTCGCCAGAAGAAAAAAAAAAAGCAGGAAACAACTTTTTGGTTAATTAAACTGGGAAACGATTAATAGAATTGATGAAAGCAGTGGAAAATTATTACCATGGACAACTGACTGTTCATACGACCTCTCATGAATCATTTCAATATATTGGGTTCATTTTGGCCATGACGGAAGAGATGGATAGCCAAAGCTTTCGGCTGACATTAGGGGCTTTGTTGTAGAAAGGAAAAAAACTGTGTGCTTTTCACTCGTTTAGTTCAAATCCAATGTTTTGAAATGTCTGGGTTTGAGTTTCTTTTGAAAGCCTCTCTAAAGTCCTTCATTTCAGTCCTGATTTCTTCTCAAGTTGCAATTACTGTTCTCCCTATTTTAAAGTACATTTCAGAAAAAAAAGCGTCTGTGGTTTTGAAGATGGATTTGAAGATCAAACCCTTGAAGTGAAATCCTGCATCTTTGCAAGTTGGTGGGAATTCTACTAAGGTAGAAAAGCTATCACAAACAGGAGAACGAACAAGGATTCTTTGAAACTCATCCCTCAAAGAGACCAAGAGGCGGCCTCCTCTGAGCCTGCTTTTCAACTACAGGAACAGAGTATCTCCAGTTTCTTTGGGTGAACGTGATGGGAAGAGAGACTACCTTCTGAATGCTGTGCCTGGACATATGCAGATATTTGTTATTTGCATTCCAGTTAGACTGGGATTACAGACTGCACGTCAGTCATACGTGGTTCAATTTTTGTTACTTAGAATCATAAGGGATTGGAAGGGCCCTCAAAAGATCATCTAGTCCAATCCCCCTGCCACAGCAGGATCACCCAGACTAAGTCACACAGGAACATGTCCAGGCAGTTCTTGAATGTCTCCAGAGAAGGAGACTCCCTGGGAAGCCTGTTCCAATGCTCTGTTACCCTCACTGTGAAGAAGTTCCTTCTGATATTGATANTCTTGAACTGAGTGGCCCAGAACCGGACACAGTCCTCCAGGTGTGGTCTCACTAGTGCAGGGTAGAGGGGGAAAAGAACCCTTCTTGATCTGCTAACCAACCCCCATCAAAGAATACAAGGCTGTTGCCAAAACAACTTACATTAGAAATTCCTTTACCCTATTTCTTTGTCTTATTGTAACTCTTGTTTACCTCTCTGTTTTCTTCTAAGGATGATAACACATTTTATCTCTATTAAATCTGAACAACAACTCAACCTGCAATGACAACACAAAGATAGAGAATAATCTGTGATGCCCACCCTCAGTACCCTATAATGGAGAGGTCTCTGGTAGCTTTGAGAAGACAAAAGCACAGAGAAGCTGATTCACTGGGCTGCCACTCTTTCCAAGCTGATTCCTCTTCAACTACAAAACGCTTACTAAAGGAGTAGTTATACCAAAATGAGTTAATGCATGCAGTAATACAAAGCTAACATTTGTCTGCTTATGGCTTTTCTTGCATTCCCTTTCCAGCGCTCCCTGAGGATTTCGCCTTTGGTTTCATAATATTGTCAGACTACACGAATTCATTTTCACTTTTCAAGAGAGAATGTTTGCTGTCAGCGTCAATCAAAAGGTTATTTAATCTGTTCTGCCTCTTTAAAATATATCCAATCCACTATACACAATCCAGCATCATTTTTTTTTTCTTAGAATCTTCCTGAATTTCTACTACCACCCTTGAACATTTTTAAACATCTGAAATTATCTTAGATTGGATAATGACTGTAGGCTTCCTCTTTTGGAGATACTCCAACAGCAGAATACTAAATCTAATTTAGGTTTCTTCCCTCGTCCAAGAATATTGTAAACAATCAGTTTCTTCTCATGGGAAATCAGCTTAAAAGGAGCAACGGCGGCAAAGTTCCCTTCAGACATGTAGGAAGGTGTTCTGCAGAAGGAAAACAGTAACCATACTCTTCTTTTAGCTGGAAGGTAGTGGAGTTTGCAATGCGTGAATAAAGTGCTTGTGAAGGTTCAGCCAATCAAACTCCTATTCTCTCCTTTGCAGTTACGATGGAGGGAAACCAGGTCAGCTCCCTTAGTTCCTCTGGCAGGTGAACGACTTGTTCCATCCTTTTTCTGTTTTTTTGTTTGGAAATCAAAAAGAATGACTTTTGGAGAGGAAGTTGGTTGTGTATGCATTAACCATAGCCGTTTGTGAGGGAATCTCCTTTGAGGCCACAAAGGAAAGGAAAAGCAAGAACCTGATACAGAAAGCAAACCCATAGGGAGATACTGCAAAGCAAGTCAAGGCAAGCACTAATGTAGTGGATAGTATTGTTAGGGGCTGGCAAAATGATGGTTTAAAATATGATCTCTAGGACCAAGAAGAGGTGCATTGTTTCCGATCATCATAACTGACTCTCACCTCAAAACATCTGACTACTGATAGGAATCACAGAATCATTAGGGATCGGAAAGGACAGAATTATTGAGGCTGGAAAAGACCTCTGAGCTCCTCCAGCCCAGTCTGGGACCTGACATCACCACAGCAGCCAGACTAGGGCACTAAGTGCCACAGCCAGTCTGTCCTTAAACATCTCCAGGGATCGGGACTCCACCACTGCCCTGGGCAGTCCATTCCAGTGTCTGATCACCCTTTCCATGAAGAAGGGCTTCCTAATATCCAGCCTAACCCTCCCTTGGCTCAGCTTCACCATGCCCTCTCATCCTGTCAGTAGTTGCCTGGGAGAAGAGCCCAACCCCACCTGTCTACAACTTCCCTTCAAAATGCCTTTCATTCAGCACAGCTGTAGGCTGATGCACAGAGCAAGTCTAGAAATGCCCCATGCATTCTCATTTCATGTCTTTCAATTATTTTTCCTTTTCTTATACTTTTTATTTTTTTCTTCAGAAATACATTTGCAATTGCCCTTGTAATTTTGCATGGTCACATACAACCACAGTTTCAAGATTACTGTGGTTTCGTGTTACCGTTAATCAATGCCACACACATTAACTAAACACTCCGTTCTGCTCCTGCATGATTCATTAAGTCTTCTTCCATTATTGTGTTTGATCAGAAAACTAATTAAACAATGAACTGCAGCAGCAACACATTCTTTGCATCAATTATTAAAAGCAGGTTTCTCGGCATAAAAATGTGGTAACGAAGACTTGAGTTTCAATTTATTTCAAATTATCTGAACTGTTATCAGCACTAATCCTTGGCTTTCCCACTTAGGAGCTAACTAGATATGACAGCGTTAAAGACAAGCATACTAAGTTTGTTTCCAACAGTGATATTTCAAATATCATCAAATAAGGCCTGAGTTCATACACCTAAATGACTGTAGAGTATGTTCTATATTTTAACAAGGTAAGGTCTTGCTCATCATCTTCATCACCAGCCAAGTATACTTATAGGATGCCTGGAATTTGCTATGTTGAACACCAAATATATTGGCTATGCCTGCATGAAGAAAACAAGATTTCATTCCCTTATGTAGAATTTTAACTTAACAGTTTTCAAAGCTATTTACTCACTTTTTTCCTCAAAATGCATTTTTCTTCCGCTATTGTGGTTCATTTTCCCATGGGTTATTCAGCCTTGTTTATGCTGAAGATACCCATGCTGTTCATTATCTAGATCTTAGGGACAGTAGAATCGCTTACCTGCCTAAGACTCATTCCACTCACACTCCACCTTCGAATGCTGAGAATTACGCTCACGGGCCATAGTCCGTATTTGTTTTCCCTCACAGTTATTTCTGAGGAGAGTGCCTCATATGTCTGTGTAGTGGAAGTATAAAGGGGAGGGCTCAGCAGCACTTCTCATTAAATGTCATGCTACTATTTAAACCTCCCCCTCCCTAAGGTAATTTGGGATGTAGACAATAATCCAACAATCACTTATTTCATAATGTTTAAGGATTCATAAAATTTGGGAGCCAGATTATATTGAGCACTGCGTCCACACTGGCCTTATTAAAGCATACAATTCTGGGAGGCAGTTTCCCCATGATTCCCTTTTCATCACGCTTTAGCTTCAGCCTTCTACACCACCATAAAACACTTGGAGTGAATTTCCTCAGTGACAGTTGCAGATACTGCTCTGATCATCTCCCAGATGTGACCGGCCATGAGCTGATTAGCTTCACAACCAGCAGGACATTTGGAAGAATGTATTTCTGTAAGAGGTTTTAGCTTGTGCTAGGGGAAGTGAGTATTTCCATGAGTGGGAGTTTCCTGCCTTTCCTGCCATCAGCTGACAGCGTACCATTGCCATCTGACTTACAAAAGGCATGCTTGCTTCCATCTAGATGAGTTAGTAAGTTTTCTGTCTGCACCTATCCTTCACTTCTGGCTGATAACCACACATAATGGAAATCCTTACACTCAGAAAGATGAGCAATAAGAAATCAGAGATTTTCATAGCCAGTGTACACATCTTACAAGTTCTGAGCTCCTGAACAGACCTCCACCTTCTTCAGTCAGCTGAGCGGCACAATGATCCTCCTCTAAGTAAGTACTTGCTGTCTTACCAGCTCCTACATTCCTTCCTGAAATTGCTGCCTCACTAACTGAAAAGTGCGTCTGTCCTCTTTCGATAGCACAACACATACCCCACATGTGTGAGAAGTACACAGAGCCCATATCTGCTTCTGTAGGTGCTAGAACAAAAGGGGCCCTCGTTCTGAATAAGGGAAATATTTTGAATTGAAGTTGTTTTGAAATTCATTGATTCATGTTGGTGTTCTGCCCCTAACTGTTAAACTTTTTCCCATTTGGAATTTCTGATAACATATATTCCACACCTTTTCAGAATCACATTAACAGTTTAACAAGTTACCACCAATAATATAGCTGACCCCAGTTTTGCACTACACTACAATCAGGCTTTTGTGCAGGATTCTCCAACAGATTTGTATAGTATCTATAAATAGGTGAGGGGTGGGTGTCAGGAGGATGGAGCCAGGCTCTTCTCAAGGTTATCAGGGGATAGGACAAGGGGCAATGGGTGCAAGCTGGAACAGAGGAGGTACCACCTGGACATTTTCCTGTGTGACTTGGTCTGGGTGATCCTCCTGAGGCAGGGGGATTGGACGAGATGATCTTTCAAGCTCCCTTCTGATCCCTAATGATTCTATGATTTCACTATAGTGGACTGCAGAGTGCAAGTATCAGGATGTTTTGGAGCATTCTGATGCTGAACCCAAACATACCAAACACTGATGTTTTACCCTGCCTGATAAAAGCACTGTTCCAGATAGAAACGTTCACTTTAATCAACATAACTCAGAGAATTCTCAACCTGCAGAGCAGTAAATATATTACACAAGATTTGCAGGCTGACCAGAGCTTGCTACAGCCTCACAGTCCCCTGATTTTGCATATTGCACAAGTTGTCATTAATCGTGATCTACATAACAGGACACTATAATCGGGGAGTTGGGGGGGGGACACCCAGACTAACCCAAAACCACGCATAAGCTTTCTGCATGCAAGACACAGAATCCTTTCACTCAAGCAAAGACAAAGTTGACAGCATTAGCTTTTATCTGAGATAAAGATTAAACAGGAAGCCGCTATGAAAAAATTAACTCTGATAAGCAGGCAGACATGCCTCTACCTGGCCCCAGCATGCTCCCTTGTTTCACCTTCCCCACGATTTGCTGTGATGCTAACCCTCTTGTTCTGTGTTATCAGCTCCCAACCTTGGGCTGAGCTTTCAGGCTCTCCTGTCGTTTGAACACCATTGGCATCATACTTCAAAAAGTTGCCTTCTCTTATCTCAGGCGTTTTGTGCCAGTCCAATTGTGGATGTTTTTCCCGAGTGGGTACTGGAAACAGAATACTTTATCATGTGCCAGCTTAGTTACAGCATGCGCTCTCTGTATAGCTCTCGGAAAGATTTTTTAACTTGTTATATCTACTGCAGAGCTGTCAGAACTAAGCGGCTGTGGATCCACTCGCTGTCCTACAGAGTGTGTTTCTGTTAGGAGCAATACTAGAGTTTCATTTAAGTCACCTTTAGGTGATCCTGCTGTGGCAGGGGGATTGGAGTAGATGATCTTTTGAGGTCCCTTCCGATCCCTAATGATTCTGTGATTCTATGACTTTATGTGTTGGTGCATTTACTGCAATTCAAGGCATGGACCTTTGATGCCAAAACCATTTCATTTTGTCCTGATGTTGTCCAACCTTACTGAACTGTTAAAACATACTACCTGCTTCTAGCTGCCTTAGAATGTGGTAGAAGGAGGTGAACAATGCTTCAAGGGAAATTCTGAGTATTTAGTGGTCTTTCTAGGATTTGGCAACCAATTCCCAAGCTACAGATGGGATGAAAAATGACATTATATGGCAAAAATCAGTAAACATCAGAGATCACACATAAAGGTCTAATCATGGCAGAGTGCTGCTGCCATGCCAGTTGACCCATAAGAATATATGAACCACACATGTGTACACATGACACCAATTTCCTCTTCAAACAGTTCTAGTTTGGTAGGTTTTCATGCCAGATTGTATATCTCTGCTGATATCTAAACAGACCGTGTAAGAGTTGAGCACAAAAGCCACTAGGACAGGTAATTTATCCTTCCATTGTCCCAGAGAAAAATCTTCAGCTTGCTGATAAGAAAGCCACAAGTGGAATGAATATGGGTTACATTTCTAATTGCAGTTTGCTAATTACTGCAGTAAATTGAAGCTCTATGGATGATGAAACAGAAGAAAGAGGAATTTTAATACCCATTCACTATGAAGAATGGTTGGAGAGAGACCTCTTACATGAAATGAGAGAGCAGAAGCTGCTAGTCTGCTAGGCATTGCTTTCAGACAACTGCTCGATAAGCCTTTTTTATCCCCATAGCGTATGCTGAGGAGCTTTTACAGAGTTACAGAATTATAATTGAGGCTGGAAAAGACTTCTGAGGTCATCCAGCCCAGCCCATGACCCAACATCTCCACATCAACTAGACTATTTCACTAAGCACCATGTCCAGTCTGTCCTTAAACACCTCCAGAGTTGGGGACCCTCCCACCTCCCTGGGCAGTCCATTCCAATGTCTAACCATCCTTTCCATCAGGAAGGGCTTCCTAACATCCAATCCAACCCTGTCCTGGTGCAGCTTCAGGCTCTGCCCTCTCATCCTGTCACTAGTTGCCTGGAAGAGCATGTCTCCCACTCTTCCCTTCAGTAGTTATAGAGAGGGGTGAGGTCTCCTCTGAGTCTCCTCTTCTTAAACTATGGTGCTTCTGCCAGTGATAACTCATTTCCTCTCCCATGGGTCAGGGTACTTAGTGTCTCTGGTATGCAATGTCCCTCCAGGGTGCCAAAAGATCTGTGCAGCTGAAAATCCACTGTCTCAAAGATCTTCCGTACCCTTCCCCTGCTATATATATGAAGAAGAAAGGGAAGTGTCCACACAGTGTTTACTGCTTACCTGTCAGAGTAAATCTGAGTCTCTGATAACAGGCAGCTCAAAACTACCGTGGGCTTGCTGTTTCTCAGTTACTTGTGTAGCTGCACAGCCCTCAGTTTGCATCAGGATGCCAGAGCAAATGTCTGCATTGGGGATTTTTTCCTACTCAGAAAAGACACTGCTTGTGCACAAAACCAGCCAGCCTTCTGTCACTACACAAAAGCATCCAGACTCACTTAAAACGAGAAAAAAAGCCCGGTTTTTCATGGCACAGGTTTATTTGCAAGAAGATGAAGATCCCATAGGTATAACTCAGCTGCTATCTGTTGATATTTCAGCCACAGTAACTGCAAAATCCCATGCCATGAAGTTTTAGATGGTTTACTTAAGCCTTTACCATGTCACTTCAGAATCATAGAATCAATAAGGATCGGAAGGGACCTCAAAAAATCATCTAGTCCAAACCTCCTGCCACAACAGGATCACCTAGACCAAGTTACACAGGAAAATGTCAAGGCAGGTCTGGAACATCTCCAGAGAAGGAGACTCTACAACCCAAGCAGGCAGCCTGTTCCAGTGCTCTGTTACCCTCCCTGGGAAGAAGTTCCTGCTGAGATTGATATGGAGCCTCCTCTG
Organism: Upupa epops; assembly: GCA_013397515.1. Lineage (NCBI taxonomy): Eukaryota > Metazoa > Chordata > Aves > Bucerotiformes > Upupidae > Upupa > Upupa epops. Next base: position 343,304 of record VZRI01007313.1, read on the forward strand.
TTCCATCTTGCACCCATTTCCCCTTGTCCTGTCACCAGATGACCTTGAGAAGAGCCTGGCCCTGTCCTCCTGACACCCACCCCTCACATACTGATAGAAATGAATGAGGTCACCCCTCAGCCTCCTCTTCTCCAAGCTCAAGAGACCCAGTTCCCTCAGTCTTTCCTCATAAGGGGAGCTGTTTTACTTCCTTCATCATCTTTGATGGTTCCCATTGCCTCGTATATGACAGGAAGGGAAAATCATGCCTCTTTTGGGGTTTGCTTGGGGATGTTTTATCAGAGTTTAAAAAACAGTGTCCTCCAAGAACAGCATTTTCTCACACACTGAATTATCCTGAAGCACTTGTGCTGAAAACATGACTCTAATTAGATTTCTCACTTTCCGGGTCATTACCTCTCTGCCAGCTACTCAAGCATCACTGAAAGCAAAATGGAGTTGCTGAGTAGTGCCTGTGTTCTTGAACCCTGATTTGATCCAATCCTTCTTACCATGGTGCAATGAAGAGAAATATGTGCTTTTACCTCCAAAACAGAGCCAGCTCTCATTCCAATGAACGGTGTCAACACTCAAGGTGTTTTACATACTGACCATTTCGACCATTTCATCATCCATTTTTCCAAACAGAAAACAAATCATGAAAACAAAGCCTGGCACTCAAAAATGAGTGCGACAGAAAGACCTGTTAGACTGGAAGTAAACTCGGAGTAGTTTATAAAGTCAAATATACTTTATGCGATTCAAACCAACCAAACCCTCTTTCCCTTTTATAGGCACGTAGAATCATTAGCAATTGGAAGGGGCCTCAAAAAATCATCTAGTCCCATCCTCCTGCCACAGCAGGAGCACTTTGACCAAGCCACACAAGAACAGATAGAGGCAGGTCTGGAACGTCTCCAGAGAAGGAGACTCCACAACCCCCATGGGCAGCCTGTTCCAATGCTCCTTGAACCTCCCTGTGAAGAAGTCCCTTCAGATATTTATATGGAACCTCCTGTGTTCCTGTCAGACCATTATGTAACATACTTAGAGGGTTCTGCATCTGAAACCAAATATGTGTAAAATATGCATAATGCCACCACACAGTTGTTGGAAATATTTAGAGAACACAGAATGAAAGGCCAAACTAAAGCAGACATGTTGTAGTCTGTGGAAACTGAAGTGTGAAACCATTTAGGTAAGTAGCCACTGCAGGAGTAAGCCTGGCCCCCGAGAGCTTGTCTTTCACCCTACTGTTAATTTCTTAGGATATAAACACTAAAGAGACATGTATTTTCTGGACCCAGTAGGTCTGACTAGAGTACTTTCTGTCCAGTCCTAGGCAGGGTGGTGATGTTTCTGCCCTGATTTGCTGGCTGCACATGGAACAACAGAGAGGATCAATGAACTGCACTAACTACCACCAGCAGCTGAAAACAAGGCAGCCATAAGGAAGACATATTTTGCCAAGAGGTATTTTAGGTCTACACACATGAATGCAGAGTGCCTATGCCTGAAAGCAACACGGCAGCCTGCCAGCCACCTGGCATGACATGCAAGGGCAGGTCCAGCACTCCTCCTCATCATCATCAGACAGCTGCACACTGTTGCAGCCTCACACATACAGGTGGCACAGTGGGTGTGCACAGGCTGCTTCACCCATAAGACTATGATGCAGAAGCCAGTAATGAACCAGCACATTGTATACAGCAGAAGTATTTCTATCACGTTATCATCAAATGGGTTCTACTGACTGCTAGTTGAAAGGACAAGCCTGCTGAAATCGGCAAGCTTGCTGCTCAAAATATTTCAGTGTGTGCTTCATTTTTGATTCTCCCCCCTCATTTGGGAAGAATTTGTACCACACTAAGACTAAATATTTTCTCTCTTGGTGTAACTTTTCTGGGGTATATGCTCATCTAATTAACTTCAGTTATCCTCAACGGGTACTTCCAGCAGGCTGCCAGGTTCTTCTATCATGTACTTTATATTTAATGTGTACAAATCTGTGAGGGGTGGGTGTCAGGAGGATTGAGCCAGGCTCTTCTCAAGCTCATCTGGTGACAGGGCAAGGGGCAATGGGTGCAAGCTGGAACAGAGGAGGTTCCGTATAAATATCAGAAAGAACGCCTTTTCAGTGAGGGTCCCAGAGCACTGGAACAGGCTGCCCAGGGCAGTTGTGGAGTCTCCTCTGGAGATGTTCCAGACCCACTGGACCTGTTCCTGTGCAACTTAGTCTGGGTGATCCCGCTGTGGCAGGGGGATTGGACTCTTTTGAGGTCTCTTCCAGTTCCTAACAATTCTATGATTCATATTTTCTGTGAGAGAATTCTTTGTAAACATTCCAGGCATCTCTTCACATTCACTGTACAAGAAATCTCTATTTCCTCTGAGTGTTGTGCTGCAGATAGCCCCCTCAAGGGAAGAAAGGAGTCCTTAAAGGTCTGCAGGTGCTTGTGGCATTGTTAGCTCTCCAAGGTTAAGTACTGAAATCTGAACACAAGGGAAAGAAAAGAGAGAAATGTACTATTTTCCTCTCTACTTTCTTTGTGCTTCTACATTTTTCAGATCTCCTTATAAATTATTCTTTTAGGCTCTCTGTCCATTCCCTTTGTAACTCCACCACCGTTACTACAACTGTAGTCACCTCTACAGCTCCTCAAAGAGCAACGCGAACTTCCCGCCTTCCCCCTCCGTCCCCTCAGGGCTGCGCAGTGCTAAGGGCGGGGCCGCGCTCGGAGCCTCCTTTCCCGCCACCGGGCGGCTCCGCAGGGTGGAGGCAGCCGGGTCCTGGGGGGCTCCTCAGCCGCTCTGAGGGGCAGTGGGTGTGAAAAGCGGGTTTCTGTGGCTCAAACGGAGTGTTTGCAGGCTGGGATGTGGTCGTTTACAGCACAGACTGCAACCCGAACGCAAGGAAACGCTGTTTCACCGTCAGGGGGGTGCAGAGGCCTGGCCCAGGCTGCCCAGAAAGGCCTGGAGTCTCCTGCCCTGGAGAGATCCCAGACCTGCCCGGTCGTGTTCCTGTGGGATCTGCTCTAAATGATCCTGCTCTGGCAGGGGGTTTGGACTGGGTGATCATCAGAGGTCCCTCCCAACCCCTCCAGTGAGGGATTCTGTGAAATAAATGATCTCAGAGCCCTGGTGGTGGTTGGGGCTTTCCTGGGGCTGCTGGCTGCTGTCAGGTCAGGGAAGGGGAGAGAAAAGCTGGGAAGACCACACGGGGATGGAGCAGCTGGATCCATGCCATGGGAAAGGGGCCGCAGTTTTCCCTGAGCTTTAAAATGTCCTGCAAACTTTATGCAGAGGTTTTCTAAAACCCGTTAAGAGATTAACTGGGGGAAACTGATGCTGAGGATCAGCTGGAAACTGATGCTCAGTTACAAAAATGAACCAGTTTGGATGTGAAAACCATCCAATCTAAAAATGTCCACAGGCACCTGTGGCAGAGGAAGAATGACTTTGCTACAAGGAATCAGGGAATTGTGATGTCTGGCAGGAGAGTTCCTGTTCCAGCAGGAGGGTTGGACTATAAGATCTTTCAATGTTCCTTCCAACCTCTAACATCCTGTGAAATTTGGAATAACAATCCCCAGTGAGACGCAGCATCAAGAATTTCTCATGTAGGCTACTGCCAAAGGTAATTCCGAAGGCTCTTTTGCCAGTAAATGCTTCACAGCATAATAAACCGAAATCGTTTAAGGCAGGCAGTCACAGGCTGTAAAGGATATCACATATAAAGCAATGACATTTAAAGAGGCTTCAGAAGTTCTTTAAGTGCAACCTGTATCTAAGTCAAGGCATTATGTCGCAAACGTGCAGATGTATATTTTAATACTTGTCTCCGATGTGACATTAACTCCCTTTGGCATCTTTCGAAATCATAAATCCATACAAATCAAAAGTTTAAGTATTGTCAAGATAAATAAGAATGTAGTGATGTGCCTGGAGAGGCTTTTAAGGTCTCCGATTCCTTTCAGGAACTCTGTCACTAACTTGAGGAGGGGTTGGCATGATGGAGCTACTTCAGTGCCGAATACTGCCGGAACTGAAGCTCCAGGAGTAGAAAAGGCACTGCGGAGTTTACTGCCCTGGTTAGCTTAGTGTAAGCACTCTTCCACCTGACTCATCTCAGCTGCTTTATTTGAATATGAGCAGATCTGCACAAAACAACAGGAAAGGAGATGAAAAAACTAAGGACATCTTCAGCGTCTCCACAGACTTGCTTTCCCCTCTACCAAGTAACTACCTTGTAACCCCCTCAATAGGCTGGTTACTATTCAACAACAAAGTGGAGGAGCTTGCTACAAAACTGGAAGCCCTGCCTGCTATTCAGCCTGCAGGATTCCCCCTTGTAAGCACATCAGAAACTGAGATTCAGAATTTCAACCATCCCTTCACTGAAATGGCTGTTTATGTTGTTTCAATTTATTCCTGTGAAAAGATAGGCCATCTAAAGAAACATCTTGAAGAGTAGGTTATCCTGCTCTGGCATGGGGGTTGGACTAGATTATCTTTCAAGGTCCCTTCTGATCCCTAACACTCTGATTCTGTGAAGAGTAAAATAAATCTAAAAAAGAGGGGAGAGGGATTACAAATCATCTCCTAATCTCCAGTCATCTTGCTCTAAGCATGACATACTGAGGGTAAAAAAACTGCCGCCTTATTTATATGCTGCATAAAATTTTCATGCTAGATTGTCCATTAATTAATGCAATTAATGATACAAGTCAGGTGCTTATAATGTGTCCAAGAGTTGGCAGCTTCATTCATGTACTGCTGTACTCAGGGGACACCAGGTTTATAATAGGCCACGAAATATTGTTGATTTTAAATGTAGATCAAATAGAACTGCTACCTACTCTAAGATAAAACATTGTAGGGTATTGAAGGAGGTATTGAAAAAACACCTAATCCAATCCCCCTGCCTCAGCAGGATCACCCAGACCAAGTTGTACAGGAACACATCCTGGCAGTCCTTGAACATCTCCAAAGAAGGAGACTCCACAACCCCCTGGGCACCCTGTTCCAGTGTTCCATTACCTTCACTATGAAGAAGTTCNGCTGTTAGACAGTGGAATGGACTTCCAAGGGAAGTGGTAGATTGCTCAACTTCAGACAATGTTAAGGCTGAGCTTGATAGGGTTCTGGGCCAGCTCATTTAAACTGCATCCTGCTTTAAATAGTTGGAGTAGATAGATGATCCCTGAGGTCCCTTCCAACCCACAAACCTGTGAACATATGAACACCTTATTTTGATGCCGTAATTATTCCATTAAATACCAAGCATTACAAGCATTTTCAAGAGCATCTATATTCCTTCAAGTGAATTTAAAATATATGCAGTATGTGACCACACCTCCAATACCCAAAAATTCAACTGGTAACTTACCAACTCCAAGGAGAAAATCTGAAATAGGAAGACATTCTGAGAGCATCCTTGCAAGCATGAGTTCTGTGGCACACAGCCATTAGAGCTGAAAGCTATGTACACTTTATGTGAACTCCCCTGTAAGCTAGAACCTTGTCAGTTTGACTCCTGAGCATCAGTATTAAATACCCATGCTTTACTACCCAACAAGAGGGGGAAAACGGGTGATGAGGGAAAACAGGTTATCAGATGTAAAACAACAAAGAGCAGAATGGTGCAGCAGTGATACTGACAGGTGCTTGCATTAAAGCATCAGAAAGGAAAAGGTCATGAATGAGAACAGTGTGCCTTGGTTCCACTACCTAACACAGCTTTTTCATAGATTCATAGATTGATAGAATGGTTCAGGTTGGAAGGGACCTTAAAGATCATCTAGTTCCAGCCTGAGCAGGGGCATCAGCGTTTCAGAGATAAGATGTTGCTTTATCTTGCCAATGATACCTAAAAGTTAGAGACTAATCAAGACTGTCTAACAGAAGTGATTGGTTGAAAATAGTATAGCGATGGACAAGCTAACTAGAGCTGTGATTCATCAACTCTAATACCCTGTTTCCAAGAGCAGTGAGTGTCACATCTTTCGGAGAACACTACAAAAACACTCTGTCATGGACAATTAAGGAAATTACTTCTTCACAGAGGGAATCATCTTTCAGGTCCTGGGTCTTAATCAACAGAACCAAGACTGATCATTGAATCCAATCCCTTGCTATTTTAAGCAAACACATCTTGTAATGCCCTTCAGGAAGTGATCAGAAAGAATTGGCTAAGCTCTGAAGTGTGAAAGTTTCTCTCATTACTCTAAGTGGATCTGTCTCTAGTATAACTATGATACATCTATACATCTCTTTTTCAGCCTTGGATTCCTCACATCATTAATGTTTTATGACAAAATGCAGCACAGGTTAATATCTTGTATTTGTTGGCAGGCTAATTTTACAGCTTTTCAAAACTGCAGGAGTAGAGGAGAGCTGAGGTTCATGCACTGAGTGCACGTGCTATGGGTGTTGCAGCCTGAGCTCCCACAAATCCCAACAGTGAAGTTTAATGTGAGACCAAAACACAATGTGAAGTAACACAAAGGGCAGAAGCTGTATTTCAAGGAGGCAATTTGAACATGTTCTGAGCTGAGGCATTTGACTTCAGAACTCAGAAAGGCCAAATCCACCTACAGAGCCAATATAACTCAACTAGGCTGCGAGGGGGTAACTTTACTTTCTCAAAAGCTACCCAGATGCTTCCAATTCCTCCCAGTATGCTTTTCTAAAATTGGCACTTTGGCAGAGAGTAAAGTGTTTCTGGAATTCTTGTGGTACTCATTGACATGCCACATTTTCCATGCATTCCCTACAGATGCAAACAAGCTGCCAGTGTGCCAGAGCCCAGCACTCAGAGGGTCTGAGCGGTGTTTATGCTGTGGGTGGTTCCTTACTGAGGTACTGCCACGTATGGAAAACACAGCAATATTTCCTTAGCAACTCAGACAACAGAGGAAAAGAGATGTTACTTCTAATACAAGCTCTGCATATTGGAAACACCTACAAGATTCATGTTAGGAAATTATAGCAAGTCCTTAATATGGGTTATTTTATATTAAACATTTATCAGCATTAGAATCACTGAATCATAGAATCCTTAGGGATCAGAAGGAACCTTGAAAGATCATCCAGTCCAATCCCTCTGCCACAGCAGGACACCAAGACCAAGTCGCACAGGAACATACCGAGGCTGAACACTGTGTCCACTGAACTTTTCTTTAGAGTCTGAGAGTCATGAAGAACAAAAATATTGAGAACCAAAATACTTATTTTGAAGCTTTTCTATTTAGTTAAACAAAACTGTTACAAGATCTTATAAACAAACTGAGAGCTCAATTGATTATAGTAAATTGATTTTAGATATCTTTGCTCTGAGCTGAGCACTCTGAAAGTAATAAAAACAAGAGAAAGATTGGACAGCAGAAGCTAGAAACTGTAATTAAACCTCTGAGCATAAATTCCAATCTTCCATAGTGTGCACGTGTGTCTTTATATATAACCTCATAATTTTCCCAAGAAAGGAATCCCTTTTAATAATGAGAGGGGTTTTAGAAATTAAGTCGATGGAGGGACTGGTGAGAAGAAGGGAGTAACATGCTGTGTTGCAATCTGGAGTTTAAAAAAAATGTGTCTGGGTTGAAAATTGCTGATTACTCTGTTTTCGGGACCCATTGGGGTTTTGGCAAAATGTTTGTGGTTACCACATAGAAACACTGAATCATAGAATCATTAGGGATCAGAAGGGATGTTGAAAGATCATCCAGTCCAATCCCCCTGCCACAGCAGGATCACCCAGACCNNNTCCTGACACCCACCCTTCATGTATTTAGAGATATGAATGAGGTCAGCCCTCAGCCGCCTCTTCTCCAAGCTCAAGAGACCCAGCTCCCTCAGCCTTTCCACTTAAGGGAGGTGCTTTACTTCCTTCATCATCTTCATTGCTCTACGTTGGACATCCTCCAGCAGCTCTGTGTCCTTGTTGAACTGAGTGGCCCAGAACTGGACACAATGCTCCAGATGCAGTCTCACTAGTGCAGAGTAGAAGGGGAGAAGAACGTCTCTTGATCTGCTAACCACCCCCTTCTGATCCATCCCAGGCTGCTGTTGGCCCTCTTGGCCACAAGAGCACATTGCTGGTTCATAGTCATCCTACTGGCCACTAGGACCACTAGGTCCCTTTCTCCTCCACTGCTCTCCAACAGGTCAGTCTCCACCTATCCTGGTCCCTGGGGTTGTTCTTGCCCAGATGCCAGACTCTACCCTGACCCTTGTTGTCCCTCATTCCATTTCTCTCTGCCCAGCTCTCCAGCCTGTCCAAGTCTCGCTGAAAGGCAGCACAGTCTGCTGGGGGGTTGGTGACACCACCCAGCTTTATGTCGTTGGCAAACTAGATAAAAAAATACTCAATCGACTTGGAAATACCGATTGTCTGCTTCAGAAAAGCTGCACTTCCATGCTCTCCTATCCCAGTTCTACCTTCACTAGATGAACTACACCTTAGGTCATCAGTCTTTAAGCACAGAGCAAAGCAAGAGCCAACAGAAGGACTGAACCTGCTGAAGGAAGGTGTTTCCATTCCTTTCATACAAAATTCAGGAGAGGAAGCAGCACAAGATGTCTTTCTATCTCTGGTCCAGTCCCAAACTGACACAGGGGTGTTTTAAAGCCATTTCTGTCTGCAAGCCCTGAAGACTCGGGGCCTAGAGCAATGGAAAGAACATACATAACAAAAGTAATGGGTATGTCACAGCTACAGTATCTGTCTGTTTCTCTGAAAGCTGGGCAGTTTTCTCAGCACAGAAACATCAAACTTACAACCTCACTTCACTGCAACCTTATGATCTTTTGGTTCATAAACCTGCCACTATGGCTTACTTCCATAAACTCAGATTGAAATTGCTTTAGTGCAATCGTGTCTGGTCTATTAACTTGCAAACTGTCTTGATCCCTTGAAGATGGCAGCAGTTGCATGTCCTCAGCATAGAGCAGTAACATCAAAAAATCCTCTCTTTCTTCTTGCACAAAAATCTGTTAACCTAGTGCACAGTATCTCCTACAAATGCTGACACAGAGGGAAGGAAATCTGTGTTTGGTCTGTTTGGTAAATAAACCCAGAGGTCAGAGCTAGGCTGAACCGCAGGGACAGGTTTAGAAGTCAACAGATAGGAGGGTTGCAGGCAATAGAGGTGCCAAGCCTGACAATGATTTGATGAGAAAATTACTTTGGAGAACTAATGTGAATTTGCCTTCAGTGAATGTTTGAGCAAGTAAATTTTCTTTTCCAGAAATGCTTATGACATAAAAAACCTAATCACACAGAAAGGGAAAACAAAAGCCATGATGAGAGGTTTTCTCTGAAATTCGGAGTTAAGACCGCTCTCAGTAATTGCTGTTATACGTCTATTTTCTTCAGTATTTTCCCAAGATATTCCTGAAGGTACACAGTAGGCAAATAGAACAAATAAAGCCGTTTACATACACCTACACAGACCATTCAGCCTACACAGACCATAGCACAGATGAAAATCAAGCTATTATTCCCTTTTTGTGTTTTTAGATGTAAGTGCTGTATTCACAGTAGCAAACAAAGAGCAAGAGCGAACAATGAGAAGTACAATGTGGACAATGAAATTAAAAGTAATACAAAGAAATACCAGGAAACATTATTAATTGTCTTCCTCATCGCATTTTCCAGAAAAGAAGCAAAACTGTCCTACTCTTTCTCCTCCAGACTGATTCTGGTTGCTTGCTCCTGGTATAACTTCTTTCCTGTACACTCCATGTGTAAAGAAAAATAAATCCTGCCTCTTGCTCTGCAAGCCTGCAGATATTTTTGCAGATGATTCAACACAAGAGGAACAGGAGGTTTTCTCCTGTGACCCTGCTAGTCTGCTTTCCTGCCCACTTCCCTCCAGGCAAGCAACTGAACCCAGGCTGCTCTTCTCTCTCACAAGGCAGCACACAAACACCAGCACACAAAAACCTCATCTGCACTCACACAAAAATCCTTTAGCCCCTACTCCTTCAGGGTGGCCACTCAGATGGCCAAGGCTTGCAGGTGTGCCTGCCTGCACACCAGGACACAGCTTCACTGGCATCAGTGAATGTATGAGCAGAAAAAACAAAGCTCAAAGCACCAACACACAATAAACCACACAGGGGTAGCTCATCCAGCAAGAAGGAGGTTCCATATAAATACCAGCAGGAGGATTTTCACGATGAGGGTAATGGAACAATGGAACAGGCTGCCCAGGGGGGTTGTGGAGTCTCCTTCTCTGAAGACATTCAAGACTTGCCTGGATGTGTTCCTGTGCAACTTGGTCTAGGTGATCCAGGTGTGGCAGAGGGATTGGACTGGATGATCTTTCGAGGTTTCTTCTGATCCCTGATGGTTCTATAATTCTAAGACATTGTGCATAACATGACTAAACCTTTAGGGACTCTGTTGACACAGCAGTGACTTAACTTACATCAACTGAAGACAGAAGTAATAAGCTTTGCAGTGTCTAACTGAAACCAAAATGGCCTGTGCCATAGTGTAAATAAACAGGTTTCTTTTTTTACCATTCCCTACTCTCATTGTCTCCTCTCACAAAGCTTTGTCAAAAACTTCAGCGATGGAGCCCGTGATAATGGATATCTGGTGTGATTCTTCTCAGCCCTAGCTGGTGTTTTTCTAGCATCACCCAGTCATTTCTTCCTGAGCATTCAACTTCAAAGCATTTCCATAGACCTTCTTTCTCAGCAGGATCTAAGAGTTCTTATACAGCCTCCACTGTGCACTGGCAAAATCTGCTCAGGATTTTGCCTTCACCAATCTCTTTTTCTTCAAGAAGTTTAAAACTTAAACAGCAACTTTGGTTTATTCTACATACACTCATAATTACTTCTCTGCCTTTCATTTCCAAGTGGAAAGCAGTCATTTAGACGCAGTCTTTGTTCTAATCGAAGAGCCAGGCTCTTTCAAATCACCTGGTGAAGTCTTGCTGAATGCAGATGAGCCAGGCTTGAAAGAGGAGACCTAAAGTTTTCTTACAACTCCTTGCTAACTTTATTCTGTGCTTTTGCTTGTCTAAATGTGAATATTGGCTGGTTAACACCAGTGTGCTAGGAGTGGGTTCCCAGCAAGATGCCTAACTCCAGATGATAGCCCAAACATTTCCAGCTCATCAGCTTTCCACAGCATGGTCAGAAAACCATCATCACAAAGGAGAAAGCTCATACAGCTGCACTGCTGTTCACATCAGTTTGTACCTGCTTGCTCAGCTACAGAAACTAAACACTAACCTTCTCTTAGGATGCATTAATTTATGCAAGCATGAGATGGGTTGCAGAGCAAAATGATTAGCTGCAGAACCAGGATTGCTGTCCCACTTGTGATGGGAAAGATGTGGCTATGAGATTTTACATGATGGAAGTGTGTGCAGTGCAGCAAAGCTCTTGAAATAAAAGGTTTTGAAGAATTAATCAGCTTGTTTTGAGGCATTTCCCTCTACTCAGCTTTGGTGAGGCCCCACCTTGAGTCCTGCATTCAGTTTTGGGCCCCTCACTACAAGAGAAATATTGAAGGGCTGGAGAGGGGACAGAGATGGCTGCCAAGCTGGTAAAGGATTTGGAACAGGTGTTGTATGAGGAATGGCTGAGGGAAGTGGGGCTGTTTAGCCTGGAGAAGAGGAGATTGAGGGGAGATCTTGCCCTCTACAACTACTTGAAAGAGGTTGTAGAAAGGTGGGGATTGGTCTGTTCTCCCTAGTGGTCAGTGATAGGACGAGGGGAAATGGCCTTAAGCTACACCAGGGCAGGTTCAGTTTGGATGTCAGGATGGATTTTTTTGCTGAAAGGGCTGTCAGACACTGGAACAGCTGCCCAGGGAGGGAGTTGAGTCCCCATCCCTGGAGGTGTTGGGGGACAGGGTTTAGTGGTGCTGATAGGGCTGGGAAGATGTTGGACTTGATGATCTTGAAGGTTTCTTCCAACCAAAACTGTTCTATGAGTCTATGATTCTATGCTTTTGATGGCAAAGGATTTGACTTGAGGCTATTCATGTCTAACATTGTTTTTGCTTCTGCTGAAGCTATTCACACAGAAAGCAGTGTTTTGCCCAGTGTAAGTAACTCACGAAGACAACCAGGACCAGGTTATCTCAGGCTGAATTCCCTTACTCCTCTTGTCTCTTTTGAATAAATTAACTCCTTTACACTCGGACAGAGTAGGGAGATTAATTCAGTGTGTGTGTGCACAGGACACCTGGCAGGCGTGATAAAGCCAGGCTCAAAGAGCTAAGATGAAAAAAAGGCATAAATAATACTGGAGAAGGATTTAAAGAAGGACAAAATATGAGCAACCATTTAGAGGTGACAGTAATTATTTAAGTAAATGTCAAAACTCTTCAGAAAACAATGAAGGGGAGGGAGCAAATATTCATGAATATTTAAGTCCAAAACAAACGAGCACGTTGATTTGCCATTTGGAAAGTTACATTTCTCTTATCTTCCCTGCAATAGCTATGGGAGTGGATATTAAAACCTCTGGCAGGACAAACTCTTCCTGTTTGAGGGTCTGTTGAGTCCTAGACGTATCGAAACCAACAAGGAAAAGTTTATTTACTGTGCAGGTGACAAAGCCCTGGAACAGGCTTCCCAGGAAGGTGGTGGGGTCTCCTTTGCTGAGGATGTTCAAAACCTGCCTGGATACAGTCCTGTGCAGTGTGCTGTAGGCAATCCCTCTTTGCTGAGAGAGCTGGATTAGATATTTCTTGAGATCCCTTACTGTGGGCCAAAGTGTTACATGCACTCATTTTCTTGCATGGTTCCCCACATAACTGCCTTTGACTGACATTTGGAACAGTTTATGGGCTAGGAAACTTGGATCTGATTTAATTTAGTCACCCTGAAGTAAGATAAGTTTTGTTTACCATTTACCTGAAACGTGGCAGCTAGAGAAGTTACAGAGTTTAACACTGCACCTAAAAACCCATAAATATATTTTTTTTCATTCAATTCATTAGTTCATATGTGAAACATAAACAAGTCCACTTTATCTGAATCCAGAGAGCCATATGTAGACGCTAACTTGGCTAACTCACAGCTAACTCAGTAACTGAGGCCATGCCTGCCTGGTAGAAATCACATAATCCTTACTATTCTCTCTTATTTGCTAAAGACAAAAGCAGCAGCCTCATAGTTCCATGGCTTGAAGGTAATGTTATCTCTCTTCTATTTCTTGAATGGTGCTGAGCACACACACATCTGCTATATGCCACGTCTCCAATAAGGGCCATCAGGAGATGACCTTTAAATCCAGAAAGTGTTTTAGACTCCTTTATGTTGCTGTTACGTTTTAAAATACTATACAGACAATGCTGACCACAGAGGTGTCCAGCTGCTCTCCTTTAACGCAGTGGATTGGGTCAGTTGCCACTGTTACCTGCACTAAAATTAGACAATGAGCAAGCACTCACTCACCAGACACATCTTTAACGGTTCTGGTAAATGCTGAACAGCAGGACATAAGCTACTTGCAGTTACCCAGGTCTCTGTTCTCAAATCTGACTAATCTGGGTTGGATATCAAGGGAAATGATTGAAGTTGGGGAAAGAAAGCCTATTTTAAGTAGAAGTGAGAGCTTTCAGTCTGGTGACAACCGAACACTATTCAATCCTATAACCTGCAGTAAAGGTCAATGCAGAGAATGTTTCACTCTGATAATTCATTCTAAATTATCACCAGCAATGAAGGAAACCATGGTTAATTAACATCAGCTTAGGAAGTTACCAACTCCAGTCAAACCCAATGAGAATTTACACCATGTATATACACTGGAAACACAAATTCTTCTCAGAAAGGAATAGTATAGACAAGCCCTGACAACAGCTATTAAAATATTTAGAATCATAGAATCATTAGGGATTGGAAGGGACCTCGAAAGATCATCCAGTCCAATCCCCCTGCCACAGCAGGATCACCCAGACCAAGTTGTACAGGAACACATCCCAGCAGTTCTTGAATGTCTCCAAAGAAGGAGACTCCACAACCCCCCGGGCAGCCTGTTCCAGTGCTCTGTCACCCTCCTGTAAGAAGTTCCTTCTGATATTGATATGGAACCTTCTCTGTTCCAGCTTGCACCCATTGCCCCTTGTCCTATCCCCAGATGACCTTGAGAAGAGCCTGGCTCCATCCTCCTGACACCCACCCCTGACATATTTGTAGAGATTAATGAGGTCTCCTCTCAGCCTCCTCTTCTTTAAGCTCAAGAGACTCAGCTNCTTAAGTTTTTCTCCAAAAAAAAAAAAAAAGAAAAAAAAACCATCCAAACAAAAAAAAGCAACCAAATAGCTAAGCCACTCACCCCTGCTCCTAAACTTTAGGAAAAAACCCAACAGACAAAAAATATCCTAAACCAACACAGAAAAGTACTATTCATTCCATGGGTTGAAAGTGCAGATGGTGAGTACAGCTCTCAGAGAAACTGGAATTCCCAAAAGACAGGTTTCCATAGAAGTGCTGGGGCTATTAGGACTTTGTTTAGGGCCCAAGCCCTTCTAAACTTTTGTTTCTGTAGCAGGAAAGCCAAGCTCCACAGCTCCAGGAAGTTTTCTGCACAGTTAGAGCCAAACGGAGCTGAACCAGTGTCCTCCTTCCCTACCAAGGTGTCTCACACTTTACCAGCCACTGCATTCAAAGTCTGTTTGTATTTTCTACTGAATATCCAGACATTATGTTCCAGGGAATGAGTTACTGCTACCTTGTCTTCTCTGCCATTAAATGCAGAATCCAGCATAGTCTTCCTGCAAATGTATGGGCATGGGTAGTTCTTGTCCATGTTTTATATATTCAGCAAGTGGTAGACGTGCTCCTGATGTTGCGAATATATGGTGACGGGTTTTTTCTCCATAGATCCTTAGGGGGACTGTATATTTCTACGTGTCTTCTGCAGGCTACTATAGATCAGTTTTAGTACTTTAACAGACCAATGGATGAGCTTACTAATACTAGAGCGTTAACACCTAGCTATTCCATACTACTTCATTGTACCTTCTCAATATAGGGCAGGACTAGGACCTTCCAGTACCTGAAAGGGGTTGATAAGAAGGCTGGAGTAGAACTGTTCACAAGACTAATAATAGCACTAGGGATCATAGCTTTAAGCTGGAAAAAGGAAGATTGATGCTGGTCATTAGGAAGAAGTTTTTTAATGTGAAGGTGGTGGATCACTGGAACTGGTTGCCTGGAGAGGGAGTGGAGACCCCATCCCTGGAGACATTCAAGGTCAGGCTTCATGGGGCTCTGGGCAATCTGTTGTAGTTGAAGATGTCCCTGTTTGTTATAGGGGGGTTGAACTACGTGACCTCTGAAAGTCTGCTCCAACTCCAAACATTCTATGATTCCATGATCCTCCAGGCTGTGGAACACCATGTTGAGTCCACCTATCACCGTTTAGAGTATCACACTGTCACCACATTCAAAACAAATATAATTCTTCAGCTACATGAGATTACCATTCCTGTCACTCAGCTGTCTCAGTCTGTATAGTCACCTCTGAAGCACTCATGCAGCTTCATTTGATGAGAATTTCTTGTGAAATTTCTTCTGTAGCTACAGCCATTCTCCAAGACATCCAGTTCTATAGGTCCCAAGAACAACTGGTCAAGGAAATCACAAGAATTCCATAAGTCCAGAATTAAGATGTTGTCTATTTATTACCCTTCACTTCACAATTACCTTCAAATGGCAGATTTCCGAGAAGTCATTTTTAACACAGAACATACAGATAATCCATTCTGCATTATTCTTGTGTGACTTGGTCTAGGTGATCCTGCTGTGGCAGGGGGACTGGACTAGATGATCTTTCAAGGTCCCTTCCGATCCCTAATGATTCTATGATGTACATTTACATCTTTTCTTTCTCTCTCCAAAAGTGAGACTTGGTACATTAATAAGATTCAAAACATCTATATTTAAACTCACGCTCACTCATCATAATTTAATGAGCTTGTCTACTCTCTGATCTATGTATTGGTTCCACAGACTTCTACAGCTTTGTTCACTTTTACATTTTCTCCCTCATTTTTCATAGTAGCAATTAAAAATGTATAAATCAGGCTTCCTGTGAAATGCGAATGCATTAAGTTGGGGGTTTTTTTATCATATGATGAAGCAGAAAAAAGTCTGGAATACTTTGTGCTTGCCATAACAAGCTGTCTTGTGATTTACACCATTTTGAGAAGCTCTTGTAGTGCAAATACTGTTCATGTATTTGCATAATACCTACCGCAGTCTAGCCACAGGCTTGACACATGCTGTGACTTATAAAAAGACACTCCTATCTCCCATGCTGGCTATGAAGGCACAGGATAGAAAGATATCTCGCTGCTTTTCACTTTAGAAATTAATCTACATTGCGAAAAGCTTACGGTCAGGTTCTTCCTATCCAGGGTAAAAACTATGTTCTGCTGCAAGGACTGGATTGCTTTCCAGGTATGTGGACACTTCAGCTGTAGCACATCTTGGTGTTTGCCATGGAACCATAGAGTGCAAGTGGCCACCTTCAGTGCCAACACAGCCAATAGCGCTCACTGAAATGGCAACTCGTGGTCACTGACCACATTTTTAGGTGGTACCACAAATTTCCTAGGCAACTTGTGATGCAGCTGCTGTACTGTGTAGGTATAGTCTCACACATATTCATTCACATATTCTATTCCTAGAAGGATGAAGCAAGATCCTTTCACAGGATCCTCAAAACTATCCAATTCCCATGATTTATAGACAGGAAAAAATAGAGTCTGTTTCTCCCAGTGTCTGTGAAGCTCTCCAGCCACACACACTGTGGTTTAAATGGAGATCCATAGTGATCACAGCACAAATCATCTCAAGAAAGCCAAGTGGAATATAAAAGCCTTCTGTGTTCTAACACTTCTTTCTCAGGCCTAATAACAGGGATGTTGCACTCATGAGGATGAACTCATGTGGTCAGGGAAGGGTAGAATCTCACAGATATTAATGGGAAGAGGTGCTTATCAAAATAACCAGCCTACCTCTAGAATGATTCAGCCCTGAATCTCAAGGACGATGGGCAATTGAGACATTGAGGATGAAACTAGAAACTCAGTTCAGCATTGCAACAGATACTCAAACTCACAGACACAAACTATTTTGGTACAGAACAGTTTATCCCTACCCTAACCTCTCACATTCACTGGTGATAATTACCTGCTTGTCTTTTTGCTATGTTATGATCACTAAAAATATTAACTTTTTTCCCCCCTAATTAACTTCTCTCTCTGTTCCAAAGCTGCCAATCATATTTTCCTCTCAAATTTTATATGGATTAACATATTTAACTTAATCTGTTCACAGTGTGCTCTCATATTGAACTGTGATGCTACTCCTTTTTCTGGGATCAAGAAGGGCTGTTGTGTTCAAAAGCCTAAGAGCTTCTGCTAATGTAGCTGGCAATAAAAGAAACAACCTGTCTTCAGACTTGATCATTGCAAGACCCTGAATGTATTTCAGGAACATGCTATAGTCATGCCTGATCCTTTACCTCACCTCTCTGGCTCAGAAACACCTGGATGTGTTTCTGTGTGACTTGGTCTAGGTGACCCTTCTGTGGCAGGGGGATTAGACTGGATGATCTTGCAAGATCTCTTCTGATCGCTAATGATTCTATGATTTGATGAATACAACAGGAATTGGAACAGTAGGAATAGGTGTGTGACACAGCTTAAGGTTAGTGAACAGGGGAATAGATATGTGACTATGCACATACAGCCAAGAGGATGGTCACCCAAGAAATCCAGCACATGGCAAGATTTTATGTTTTGTTTCAGGTCAGTGGAATACAGAAGAGCCTGTGGTTGTTGCTAATAGCACTGCTCATGATTATGTGACTAATTCATCCTTCAACAGCGGTGAGAAGACACTGCAATAACAACAAGACATTAGGAAACTGTGCACGCAGATGCTAAAACCAATAACGGAATTAAAAATTACTATAGATTTAATAGAATTTGTAGTGACAGCAGAACGCTGTTATCTCTCCCTAAGGCTTGCCCTGGTGTCTGTGGCACATGTGAAAGCACAAGCAGAAATAAGGAACCAAGAAACGTTTTCACTGTAGCTGAGATCAGTGCATTCTGCACTGGGTCTGCTCCTCGTATGACTTCATAGGGGATGAATGGGGATACATTTTAAAAACCACTACATTTGGCAAACTATTTGAAAAGCTGAGTTTACACAGCCAAAGCTGCCTGAAGCGTAGTAGCAGATGGTATTACAGACAGATGCTAGGAAAAAAAATGCTATTTTCTGCAAACATACATAAGCACTGAAAGCTGTTGAGATGAAAAGGTTGCTCCCTCATGTGCTAGCTGCTAGCTGCATTTTCAGAAGCAGAGGCACAAATTTAAACCTCTCTTTTTCCTTGGCAAATGGGTAAGACAAATCATGCTTTAATTTATGCACTCAAAAGACATATTAGGAGAGAAAAGTGAACAACTTGGGTTTGGCTTCTGCCTTAGTTTCTCTCTTTTATTTAACCTTAAAACATTGTATTAGATTAAAACAGTGCCTTCCCAAGTTAAATTAGCTAGCTCATGCCTTTCTTGAGCACTGCCAAGTATAGGAACAAAACCAGATTAGAGCTATAATGTTGCAGAGAATTTCTCATTCTAAGTAACCACCCCACCTGCTACAGATACTTGTTTGCATGTAAAGCTGTTAATTGCTCCATTCCTGAAACAAGTCTTGTCATTAAAATTTCCCACAGCCAGAAAATCAGAATACCTCAGCCCAAAGTGCCCAGCTTTCTAAACGTTGAAACACTTCAGTGATGGTGTATTATACAATTATTCTAACATGGTGTGTATTTCACCATTGCTATTAACCTACAGCCTACAGAACTATGTCTATAAATCTGTGAGGTGGTGTCAGGAGGATGGAGCCAGGCTCTTCTCAAGGTTATCTGGGGATAGGACAAGGGACAATGGGTGCAAGCTGGAACAGAGGAGGAGGAGGTTCCATACCAAGATCAGAAGGACCTTCTTCCCAGGGAGGGTACCAGAGCACTGGAACAGGCTGCCCAGGGGGGTTGTTGAGTCTCCTTCTCTGGAGATGTTCCAGACCCACCTGGATGTGTTCCTGTGCAACTTGGTCTAGGTGATGCTGCTGTGGCAGGGGGATTGGACTGGATGATCTTCCAAGGTCCCTCCCGATCCCTAATGATTCTGTGATGCTATCATTTATTTTCAAACCTTTCTTAATGAAATCCCTGTCAAATACTCCCAATTTAACAATCCCCATTTTCTAACAAAAGACAGTTCCAAAGAGTTGTGTTCTAGGCAAGATGAATTCTTCATGTAGTAATGTTACAGCTACTTTTCACAGACCTTATTTAAAGACCTTCACCTTTCTCCACAGTTCCTCTCTTTCTACCAAAACATACCCTCCCGAAAAAACCCATCCAAACCCAAGAAGAGAATGTACAGAAAGAAATGGGACTAACCATTTACAAATACTGCCTTTCAAAAGTAATTCCTCCCATGATATGCATTTCTGACCTGTTGTTTTCAACAGCCATGCATGTGTACAATTGGAGAGTACAACATCTTAGGGGAAACACATGAGAACGTGGACCTCTTACTTTTAGGGTTTTGTGGGAGCAAGCTTTCCCCTCTTGTTGACTGCTACTCTATGTAAGCAACCAGTTATTGAGTAAAGGCTGTTCAGTGACATAAAACCATGTGTGTTTTAGTTTAATTTTCAAGCTTGCCATTTAAAGCAGTGATTAAATTGCTATGCCAAGTTCTTAACAGTGGGTTGCTGATATTAACATAAGCTGGGACCCTCACTTCAAGAAAGAGATTGAGCTACTGGAGCAGGTCCAGAGGGGCTACGAGGCTGGGGAAGGGACTGGAAGGAAAGTCTGAAAGGAGAGGCTGAGGAAGCTGAGGGTGTTTAACCTGGAGGAGACTTGGGGGAACCTCATCACTCTCTACTACTACCTGAAGGGAAGTTGTAGTCAGGTGGGGGTCAGGCTCTTCTCCCAGACAACAAGTGACAGGGTGAGAGGGCAGGGCACGAAGCTGCTCCAGGGGAAGGTTAGGTTGGATATGAAGAAGGCTTTCCTCATGGAAAGGTTGATCAGACACTGGAATGGACTGCTCAGGGCAGTGGTGGAGTCCCCATCCCTGGAGGTGTTTAAGGACAGACTGGCTGTGGCACTTAGTACCATGGTCTAGTCTGTGGGGTGATGTTAGGTCCCAGGCTGGGCTGGATGAGCTCAGAGGGCTTTTCCAGCCTCAGTAATTCTGTGATTCTGTGAAGCAAGAGGGTTTAGTTTTCCATGAAGTAACTAGGCAATTTGGTTATAAAATGTATTAATTGTACTTTCTAGTTACAGCAAGTAGCAGAGATTAAGGAGAAACTTCAAACAAGCGTAATATAACTGTTGAAAACAGTAGGGGATAATGGCCCTTCTCATTAGTAAAAAAATTTAGGGAATTTAGGGAATTATCTTTTTGTTACAGTAGAAAAATCAGTTTGACCTTCACATTCATCTACTCTGCTATTACTATTTTTGTAATTTTATTGTAAATACCAATTGAAAAAGAAAATTTATTGCAGTCTCAAAATATGTGGGGAGATTTTAATGGTCGTTCATCCCATCAATCAGTGTCTCTTATTTGGTAGAAACTGGTAAGAGATAACACTGGTCTAAAATCTTACAAGGGGAAACCTCACTAAACAGTGGTCAAAAGGAACCAATCCTAGCACAATAAAAAAGAAAAATGCATGAGATCTATCCCTTCTGGGGAGAAGAAAGCCTTCTGCTTACTGTGAAAGATGATTCACAACCAGAAAAGGCATTTTTAGACCAAGTGACTTATGTTATGTTGAAAGTATGATTCTTGGGAAGAAGCAGGTGTTTTAAGGTACCGACTGCCACAACTCTATGGCAGATGTTTGGTTTCCACAAACCAAGAGTATGGTTTATGTTTCAAATAAAGCAGATGTGCCACAGACTAATTGTACTGCAAAGAAAACCCAGCAGAATTACCAAAGCCATCACCCTTCAACTAGATCTGCCTACTTAATAGTCTCTATTTCCCAGAGCAGTCTATTAAGGTAAGACTGTTCCCAGAGCAGTCTATTAAGGTCATTTCCAAACCACCCTGTCCTAGGCTGGGAAGGAAAATCAGCACATGTCCAAACAACAACTACATCAACTTTCTTTGTTCCCAGAAGAAGAATTAAGCAAACACACTTGAAATTGCTTGTTCATGATCTGAAAATGCAATGCAAAAATAGTAAGTGAGCAATAAGAAATCAACAGCTTTACTGCTGGGGGACTGTTCTGTACAGAACCTCAACATAATCAGCCTGCAACTGGGTGTGTCAGTATGGACCTTAGAAGGAACAGTAGAGAAAAGTGTGTTTGAATGTAGATTTTGAAGTTGTTTTATCATCAGTTGTTACAACAGAGTTTACTTGCTTTCAGGAAACAGCTCTGTCATGGGCTGTCTCATTAGAAGAGACTAACTGCAAAGTAAAACCACTGAACAAAATTAGTTCTGCTCTAACTCAAAGGATGACATTCCCTATAAGCAATCTCCTCTGTGAGCAATCCTTGAAGTGTGAAAGAATACCTTTCAGTTCTGAAGGCAAACATCAGTCTACGTGAGTGCTCGCTCACAGAGTATTCACACTTTGATGCACTTCAGCTTCCTCTCCTCAAGATCAAAACTCAGGGAAGGCAAGGAGCAAGTTTTCAGAGCAAATATGGTTAGAACAACTATTCTGCTGAGAGGAATGCTCATATGTAAACACTCACATGTACATATGTTATGCAAAACATCATGAATGTTCATGTTAGTGGCTATAGAAGAGGTAGGGGCATCTTATCTAACCTACTAAATGCATTTAATGTATACATATATGAAAAATTCCCTTTTATCCTGGCTGCCCTGTCCTTACAACCACAAGGTACTCCTCAGCTGAATGGTGACAGAAATCTTCCAAATGGACGTAGAAAACCTGTGGCCAGTTAAGTGTCCCCAGTTCCACTTGGATCATAACCATCTGTCTAAAAGGGTGCAGACCTCCTGTAGGATCCGTGGCTCCTCTGCAGTCTCATGAACATGTCAGGTGTCCCAAGGCATCTCAAAGAGAACTGGTGCATAAGCATGATGTGCAAGGTAATAATCTCAACAGTAGCATGAGAATGCTGTCTTAGAGGAACAAGTTCATCTCACTGAATGGTTCACGCTTTCACCTTTATCTTTGTTCCTTGGCCAGAAGACAACAAACTGAAAAAGCAATGGTGATGCCCGTCCTCTATTTTTAAGCCTGTTGTGAACCGAGTCTCCTTCTCTGGAGACGTTCCAGACCCACCTGGATGTGTTCCTGTGCAGCTTCGTGCAGGTGATCCTGCTGTGGCAGGGGGATTGGACTAGATGATCTTTCGAGGTCTTTTCTAATCTCTAATGATTCTATGATTCTATTAACTGCTTTTCTACTACAAACTGGAGATGTCTCACTACAGCTCTCTCCAAATTGCCACCAGCTACAAAAGACTGACATCCTGCACCCCAGTGTCATCAGAACACAGAAAAACCCTAAATGGACTTCCCCTTTTTAAAGCCAAAAGCTAAGTATTTCCCATATTATGATGCTGATTGCAACCAGAAGTAGTGCTGACAACATCCAGGAGATGCTAAGCCAAATAACAGCAGCATGAATTATGGAATAAAATTTACAAGAGATAGAAAGTGTAACTGAAGATTCCCTGATATTCTAAATGGAACAAAACAGTGCTGCTGTGATTTGAATTTAGTGGGTTTCTTGCCTGAGGCACTGGAAAGTTTCTATGGCAACGTGTGATGTTTGGCTTGGAATTCTAAGCTGAATTATTTTAACTCTGCAAAATTCAGTATGACTGGGTTTGAGCTTCCTGTTTCTAGTTTCCTCCATCTTTACATTTTCTCCTGCTTGTTCCAAGTAAGCCCATGTCACTGATGCTAGGATTGGAAACCATCTTGCCCTTGGAACGTGGTGAATGGAGAGAGTGGGAGTTTTGGAACATTAGACATCAGTGGAGGAAAGAGTTTTCCTGCAATCCACTGTTTGCAGAAAGAGTGAGAGTTTTCCCTTATTCATGGTCCATAGGAATCAACAGACTGGAAGTGGTAGACCAGCATGGAAGCACATGGAACAGGGAACTGTTCCTTAAGAAAAACTGCTGGTTTTGAGAGAATGGATGAATGGACTAAAGGATGGACCTCACCTTTCCATAAGGAGAACAGCTTCTGGAGCTGGGTATCTTGAGCTTGGAGAAGGGGAGGCTGAGGGGGGACCTCATTCATGTCTATAAAGATGTGAGGGGTGGGAGTCAGGAGGATGGAGCCAGGCTCTTCTCTAGGTCATCTGGTGCTAGAACAAGGGGCAGTGGGTGCCAGCTGGAACAGAGGAGCTTCCATATAAATCTCAGCAGGACCTTCTTCCCAGGGAGGGTCCCGGAGCACTGGACCAGGCTGCCCAGGGGAGTTGTGGAGTCTCCTTCTCTGGAGACGTTCAAGACCCACCTGGACATTTTCCTGTGCGACTTGGTCTGGGTGATCCTGCTGTGGCAGGGGGATTGGACTGGATGATCTTTCGAGGTTCCTTCCGATCCCTAATGATTCTATGCTCCTTCCCTTTCAAGGGGATGGAGATAGTAGCTTGGCCCAGCTATATAAAAACACATGATTAAACACTGTATGTCTTCTGTTAGGGGCTTTATGCTGTATTAATTAAATATATCTTATTTTTTCCCCGATAAAGCTAGTCTTTGTTTATGCCTGCAACTTTCATAAGTGGTTTTGAACATTTCTTGTTCTGTTTTGTTTCCGTTTCTGCCCGTTATCACATTATCTAAATGAATTCTTTGATCAGACCTGATCTACTGATGAAGCGATGACAAGTTGTCATCGTTTTGGAAGTAGCACAAAGAAAGCTGCATTAAAATAAGCACCCCCGAATTTACTCCTAGACTTCTCTTTGCAAAATGACTGCTTGCTGATAGGGCAGGTCTTGCAATGTCCTTGAAATTCAGCTGCTAAAGAATTCACTTATTGAACAATTGGAATCCTTTGGAAAAAAAAGTGTGAATAAATGACAGCCTAGAGTTCACAAACCAGGACAGTAGTTTTCTAGCTAAAGATCCTACTCAAAACCCAGTAATTTTTTTAACTTAAAAAAGCATTTCAATTGCATTCCTATAAAATATGTGTTCTAGTGATAATTATGGCGTTCAATCCTTCCTGTACACCCTTAATGAGCTGAACGGTTATAAACATGATGGATAGTGTTTACTGTAGCACCAATCTTCCAGCTCACATTTGCATTATATCCTTCCTGCATTAGTGAATTAATAAAAGAATTTAGCTCAATATTTTGAAATTCATTTGCCTACATCAAGTAGCACTGTGAATACAGATAATATTAACCAAGTATCCGTTCAAGCAGTAGCCTGTCAAGACAGACAGAGTTCCTGGCTATATTTTTTTGCTGAATGTGCATACATACTCCTGTGATTTTATCAGAGCTGTCAAATTGTGTCAGCTTTAAAATTTGGTGTATTTCCTGGCTTCAAGTTGCCAACAACAGAGCTCTCTTTCTTCCTCCTTCATGCTGCTTTGCCAATTTTACTATATCATCTGCTTCAGATTTCTTTGGTATCAGCAGGATGAAAGCGTCATATCCTCGCTCAATTCCTTCTTTAATGGCTCATTCGAAAAAGAAATGGAACTTATACAGAGAAATAAATGTGACTGTTGACTACTTTCCAAATTTTTCTAGAAATATGAGGTTTGATTAAGCTGTGGCTGAGAAAAAACGCAAACATATTTGCTTATAGTAGTATAGTACACCTCCCTCAACTTGTCATTAGGACTATCATTTGGAACTGTAAGTTCAACTTAAATAAAGATCATAGAATCATTAGGCATCAGAAGGGACTTCAAAAGATCATCCAGTCCAATCCCCCTGCCACATCAGGATCACCTAGACCAAGTCGCACAGGAACACACCCAGGTGGGTCTGGAATGTCCTCAGAGAAAGAGACTCCACAACCCCACTGGGCAGCCTGTTCCAGTGCTCTGTGACCCTCCCTGGGAAGGAGTTCCTTCTACAGTAGGATGTATAAAACACAGTAACCAGAGACTTCAGTGGGGAGTACAAAAAACCTGATTTGGAATAAAATGTTAGCCCAGCTCATACTAAACTCTCTGGAGATAGCTGCTCTAATAACTTGAGTGAGGTCATTTTTTTTCAGAACATCAGAAAATATAGAAACACTTATCTATGATGGACCCTGCAGCAACAATATACTGAGTACTTAAGACATTAGTACTAATGAGAACTTGCTGAGTATGAGTGTTCACTATCAAAGCTTTAGCAAAAGAAATATTTTAGAATCAGTGTGGAGGACAGAAAAATTCCCCAAACCTAGTTTTTTACAAACTCACAAATGTTGGAAAAAGCGATTTCTGTATGTCTTAAGTATCATCCATTATTAATATTCACATATCTTATTCCATTAGAACACACACTTTCCCAATCACTCTTAAATTACGCAATCATAGAATCATTAGGGATTGGAAGGGACCTCGAAACATCATCCAGTCCAGTCTCCCTGCCACAGCAGGATCAAGACCAAGTTGCACAGGAACACAGCCAGGCGGGTCTTGAATGTCTGCAGAGAAGGAGACTCCACACCCCCCCTGGGCACCCTGTTCCAATGCTCTGGTACCCTCATTGTGAAGAAGGTCCTTTTGGTATTTCTATGGAACCTCCTTTGTTCCAGCTGGCACCCATTGCCCCTTGTCCTATCACCAGGTGACACTGAAAAGAGCCTGGCTCCATCCTCTTGACACCCAACCCTCACATATTTATAGATATTGAGGTCACCCCTCAGCCTCCTCTCTATTCTATTCCAAAAGTCATGGCAGTCTGGTGACTGGAAAAGGGGAAACATAACTCCTATTTTCACAAAGGGTAGGAAGGAGGAGCCGGGGAACTACAGGCCAGTCAGTCTCACCTCTGTGTCCTGTAAGATCATGGAGCAGATCCTCCTGCAGGCACTACTGAGACAGGAGAATAGTAAACAGGTGATTTGGTACAGTCAGCATGACTTCACCAAGGGCAAATCCTGCCTGACAAACCTGGTGGCCTTCTATGAACGGGTCACAACAGTAATGGATGAGTGGTGAGGGACTGATGTCATTTACCTGGACCTGAGCAAAGCCTTTGACACTGTCCCACACCACATTCTGGTCTCCAAGCTGGTGGAACATGGGTTTGATGGGTGGACCACTAGATGGGTAAATAACCTGTCAGTGGGTCCATGCCCAAGTGAAGCCTTTTCACACAACATTATCTAAAGACATTTCCAATATCTTGGTCTTGAACCACAATCTGTTCTCACTTTTACCCTCATGATTGCCTTCCCCATCTGCTGGAAGAGTGAATGAGGAACTAGGTGGGGTATTTGCTGCCAGTCAGGGTCAGCCTACCACCCCACTCATAAATCTAAGGAGTTTTAAATAGAGTGAAACAAATGAAAATCTGTTCTCCTCATGTTTCTTGCCATGCTTAAATAAATGTCATGAACTAAGGGAGATGTTCTGAAAGATCCCTGCTTTCAGCTGTGATTTTGAAGGTGTGACACCTAAGAAATATTTCCAACACCCTGTCTACTGACAAGAAACCGCATTGAACAACAAAAGTCAGACTCTGTAACACCAAGTGTGAGTGTTGAAAATCCATTTGAGTTTGCTGCAATGCATCACAGCAAAAACTACACACGGTTTCCTATGGAAAACCACTGTTTCAGTAACCTCAGAAAATTATCATGGTAATTTTGGGGTAAAAACTAACCACCCCAAAGAATGCAATCTGCTCAAGCATCCCCAGGAACGCACAGAAGGAGAACTCTCACCATCTGTGGGAACTTCTGCCCTTCAGAGATAATAGAGAGGTCACGTCAGAAGGCACCAAGGGGCTCCTGGAGAGGGGTAGTTCTGCCTCTTTTTCAGAAAAGCCGTCACAGAAGAAGAAACACATGCAGTCTGTCCCTGCTCTATCCCACCGGGAAATCTTTGGTGAACTCTATTGCTCCCTAAGCTTCTCCCTACCTCAGTCCTCTTGATTTCTCTATCCAAGATCAGACTTTCTCTTTTCTTCTTCCAGACAAATATTGCTGCTAGCCTACACTAGTTAATCATCGCATGACCAAGCTTTTAGTAAGAGCACTTACAATCAAAATGAAATGATTCATCAGTTTAAAAACCAAAACAAATTCACAGACGACTTTCCAGTCAGATTTTATCCCTATCGCTGTGTTTCCCATCTATACAGGGACTGCATTGGCAAAAGCC
Source organism: Upupa epops (assembly GCA_013397515.1). Taxonomy (NCBI): domain Eukaryota; kingdom Metazoa; phylum Chordata; class Aves; order Bucerotiformes; family Upupidae; genus Upupa; species Upupa epops. The sequence continues at coordinate 370,662 of VZRI01007313.1, forward strand.
CTTCACAGCTGGCCTTGCTGTGGCATCGCCAGAGTAGCAGTGGAGCTGCAATAAGAGCAAACATACCTTGCTCTTTTGTCCTTTGCATGGACTATATATGACAAAGGCAAAGAGCAAACATCTGCTTCCAGCTACACCTGGTCATCCTTTCCATCCTGCAGGTAAATTAGAACAATGAATCTGAGTGAGGAAAGCCAGTTGTCACTGAAGACCAAGTTTCAGGCCATGTACAACTGAAAATCCTTTAAATCAGGGCAAGGACGAAGGTTTGTAGTGAATTTATCAAAACCAAAAGACATCTAGCCTTACCAGCAAGGCATTACTAGCAAGGAAAAGCCAGGTACAGGACACAGTGTAAAGACCAAGGTTATCCACGGTGCCGCCTCATCACTATAAGCTATTTGGAAACTTTCTGTTCCAAAAACATTGGAAAAGACAAAACACAAACCAGCAAGACATTGACAAAGTATCTTCTAAAAAATGATGTCCAAAAATAGATCAGCTCTAAATTTAGCTGGTTGATGTCACAATGCTGAGAAGCAGCATAAAACTCTGAAGGTGATGAACTGAGAAATCTAGTGTCAGAGAATCCGGATGCAAGCAAAGATGTACAGCACTGCTCAGTTATCTTTCTCAGTCTGAAAAAGCTCAGGCCAGGCTGGTCCTCTCAGGGGGTGATTTGCCCATTTAGTTTATGTAGCTGGGTGCTGGTTCTGTTTACTCAGAAGAAACCTTTATGTTCAGCTGGCCACTCATAATGAAATCTCAGGTACATTACAGTACCTTGTTATCCACTCATTAAACTTGGTTAGAACAGTTTCCACCAGGCTTGCCTCATCCTGAGATCAGGAATCGTTCTCACCTTGCACAAACACTTTCCCACACTCATGTTATAATAGGAAAATAGGATGATGGGTCTAGATCATAGAAACATAGAATCATTAGGGATCAGAAGGGACCTCAAAAGATCATCCAGTCCAATCCCCCTGCCACAGCAGGATCACCCAGACCAAGTCTCACAGGAGCATGTCCAGGCGGGTCTGGAACATCTCTAGAGAAGGAGACTCCACAACCCCCCTATATAGAACCATAGAATAATCCTGCCTGGAAAGGACCTCCAGGGTCACCAGGTCCAGCCCTCATTCCAACAACTCCCCAACCCCCTAGTTTAACTACTGTGAAAAATTATTTTGGTTGATTTTTATATTCTATTGATGGGTTTATTCCTTGCTGCTACACATCTGGCTACAATGTGAGTAACTGAGCTCAGGACTCTGGGTCTTGGTGACCTTTCTCCCTAAGGAGGACCTCAACCTCCTATGGATTGTTTTGGCTGATGAAGTTTTGTTTTCTGATTTTGTCCTGTCAGCCCAGCATCTCCTTTTCCTCTGTCACTGCCTCTGCTTAACATGCTTGTGCTTGATGCTCTAAACCAGCACTGCCAATTTCATCCCTTGTCAGTCTGGATCATGACCTCTCCTGCCTGAAACAGGATTTGTGTCTGAGATTGTAATTTAGGATATTTATCCCCAACTTGACTCTATTCTCATTTCTCAGGAATCATTTTCTTCCCGCTGTGTTTATAAGCCTGAAATGCAGTTGAGGACTTTCAGGCCACCAAACAAATTTAAATTTAATTGTTTTGTGAAATAGATCTGCTCTCTTGAGAGAACACTGGCAGAAACCCTGTCTGTGATATTAAATAAGGATTTGGATGGGATATTCCGGAGCATGACTGCAATATGATCTCAGTGTTAATATACCTAATTGTTAGGCAAAGGAGGACAATTTACACTGCCTTCAGAGCCCATCTCCAGAGCATGAGAGGAGGAGAGCTGTTATTAGGGTGTTAGTATCACAGACTCACAGAGTGGTAGTAAAAGGGTTAGAGTAGTCAAAGTTTCCAGAGCACCATTTATTACCCCATAACAACAAGAGACAGAAGATGTTTCCTTTGTCCTACAGTCCAATGTTAGCAAGCCTAGCAACTATTCCTAGATCACAGACTGCATCTCCCATCAAGACAGACATCTACCCCTGTGAAGCAAGAGGTCTGAGCACAGAACTGGTCAGATGCTTCTGTCTTTAACAGCAATAATTGCAAGGGCACATCCTGGTTGGCAAGGGTTCTCTTCATAAAACGATGCTTAGTTTGCTATCCCATTGTCTATTTTCTGTCATTTATTTAATCTAAGCTGGAACTCCAGACAAGAGAAGTCAATGTTTCCTGAATTTTCAGAGGAGTTGCCTGCCTAACTCAATGCTTTTAACCAATCCTTGTAAACCATATCTGTTTATTAATGTTTCCAAGCCTCAGTGTCGCCTTCATCTACACGTTTTTATTTTACCAGCAGCCCCTGATGCACACAATCCCTCTTCAAGAGGATGTCTCCTTCTCAAAGATAATTATTTAGCACAAGCACATACTGGAATATCTTTGGGGAAGTAATTCATGGAGACAGTTGATGTCATGAGTATATGATGTGAATCTCTCGCTTTTTGTGTAAGAAGTGATTCTAATATAGCAGCTACATTCATGGAGACGTGGCAGTTTGCTAGACTAGTCTGTGAAAGAGATACTATACCCTGAGTAAGAATAGGACATGAATTCCACATGGGGGACAGAATTGTGACAGAACATGAACTGGTAACAAGTTAAACATGAGTGCAGAGTTTAGATCAAAACAGCACATGACACACATCCCCTGGAACTGGCTGTGAGACACTCAATAGGGAATAAGACCCAAGCTATATTTAACCCTCTTTATTTGTTCCATTCTTTTCTCTCCAGCTTGGCCCAGGGGGGTTGTGGAGTCTCCTTCTCTGGAGATGTTCAAGACCTGCCTGGATGTGTTCCTGTGGTCTGGGTGATCCTGCTGTGGCATGGGGATTGGCCTGGATGATCTTTTGAGGTCCCTGACGATCCCTAATGACTCTCTGTTTTCACTGCAAATACCACGTGTTCATGTGAGGCTAAATTATAGTTCCTAGCATCTGTATCTCCACACTCAGATGATTTATTCTGAGTATTAAAATCAAATAAAGAGACCAGAGAGAGAAGGTTTTTGAAATGAAGTTTGCAGGTGCTGAAGTGGATATCCACACATGTACAAGACACCCCTGATTTTTAGTTATACCAGAGAGTGGTCTCTGGAAATTCCTGACATCACATTTTCATGGAAAGCAAGAAAATTAATAACTACTTGAGCTTCAAATTATTTGTCTACCTTCTTTCTATTGGTTTTCTGATAGCACGTATAGTCACAATCATTTCACACCCAGTCGACTGCTCTGACCTTTCTTATAATCAAACAATTCCTCTAACATTATCTAGTGTGAGAGAAAAATCCACCCGGTATCTCTTGTGATGCCCTGGATATGTTCTCAGCTCTCTTGCAATCTGTACCATTTGAACAAGTGTATTCCAGGTCAAACGACCCCCAGAAAGGGCAGAGTATGGGAAAAATGTGCTGTTACAGCTTTATCTGAAAACAGCCTGTCAGCTCTGGAAAGTGGAGAGCACACTCATTATCCTTGGAATTGGACTCACACGCTATCTCTTGTCCTCTTTCATTAGCATCAAGAAAATACCCCAGTTTTGGCTCAGGAATCAGCCATCCAAACATAGACAGCCCATTTTGGTACAGGAGAAAGAAAGGTGACCCCGATACTTACTATTTGAAAGAGTGCTGCTATTTATGTATGATAGGTAGGGCACTGATCTTATATTAGTTTAACCACATCCGGCAGGATAAATCAGACCACTGAGTTTTGCAGCAACCTGTTTCTTAGTTAATATCTTCAAATGAGATGATCAAATTCTGATGAAATGTAGGGATTGCCACTGTAGATACACTGCAGGATCCTGTGCAGAAACAGCACTTTCCACTCTTCCTGTTCAGTAACATTAATCATATTTATCCTGTTAAAAGCAGGACTCATTCCACACCAAGATCTGTTTAACAAGCTTCCTGACTTCCAATATCTTACTTCATCTCATTCCATATTGTGTATAGAATCATAAGGGATCAGTAGGGACCTTGAAATATCATCTAATCCAATCCCCCTGCCACAGCAGAATCACTTAGATCAAATAACACATCCAGATGGGTCTTGAACGTCTCCAGAGAAGGAGACTCCACACCCCCCCATATAGAACCATAGAATCATCCTGGCTGGAAAGGACCTCCAGGATCACCAAGTCCAGCCCTCATCCCAACAACTCCCCAGCCCCTAGACCATGGCCTCAAGTGTTAGACTTACTTGTTTTTTAAACACCTCCAGGGATGGTGACTGCACCACCTCCCTGGGCAGCCTGTGCCAGTGCCCAATAACTCTCTTAGGAAAGAATTTAATACAAAAGCACAAAAGAAAAAGATAGAGAAAATGATAGCATGGGGTTTTTCTGCTTAGTTTAGCATTAAAACTGCAACACTTGAATAAAGGTTTTGTCTTCCCTGTTCATTTCTTATTTTTAGGATACAATCTGCTGACCCCTCCAATTTTTAAATGTTTTCCTAGAGGACCTAGAAACTGCTCTATGGAGTTTTCTCAAGTCTTGAGTGCCAGGTAATTAATTAAGAGTCAAGAAAAACAGACAAGGGAAAAAGTTTTAAGCAATCTGGCTAAAAAATCCACGACCTCTTTCATGCTACTCAGTGCTTTTGTGCTTCCAAACTTGTGAGTTCATCTGTGATCCTTAGAGTCCTCTGGGGAAGAGAGAGTAGACATTGCTTGTATTTCTAGCAGGAAAGGAAGAAAAGAACAACATAAATATTCCAGGCTGACTTATCTAAAAAAAGGAGACCATATGGCCAAGACATAATGTCCATTTCAAACTTGTTAAAATCTGAAATATTTGGGAAAAAAATGCATTTGCAAAGATTTTCTTCCCCAGATACAGCCCCAGCAGCCTCCAGCTGCAAAGCTAAGCTCCAAGATTTGACAAAGGGCCTTTTATCCACACTCCCCAGAAGGTAGAAATGGGATAGGTAGGGGCTCAAGGGTACCCAGCCTCCTGTAAATATGACAGCACAGTGGTTGTGTGTCCTGTGGTCCAGGCATGCAAACGACGCAGAGCAGAGACACTGAAAAATCACAGGCAAGAATGCAAGAATTACTTCTCGCTTAGATTCATTCTGGTGAGGATTGGACATGTTTGCCAATAACTGAGGTTGTTGTCTGGCTGGAAATCCTAGCTACCATCTCCAAAATTCACTGTTGGCTGACTTGATCCAAAACCCAGCTGAACCCTGTGGGGCAAGAGCCATGCAGCCAGCATTCAGCTCTCAGTCTTCCTGATATCATTCCCTTCGTCCTCACAATGACTTATTTCTTAAATAAGTAAATTCTTATTTCTTATTTCTGAAAGGGTTACTTGCAGAGAGCTCAACTCTTGAGTTAGACAACAGCTGCTATGACTGACAGCACGCAGGGCACCTCCAGCAGAAAAACTTTCAGGAAAATTACAAGGAGCAAACCTATGAGAAATAGGTTTTTTTGTTTGACTAATGAAGTAGGCACCCTGACAGGAGCGCTGAGTGCTATATTTATTCCAGCAGCATGGAATTATCATCTTTAATACACAAGGCACAGAGGAAGACAGATAGCAGATAATGCTGGAAATGGCAATAGGATGTGGAGTCAAACTACAGCTGAGCTCATGGTGTGTGTTCTTCCCGGATCAGCTCAGAACCCATCAGGGGTTTGCCTGGCATGGAAATTCATCAGTCCCCCTCAGACTGCAGCAAGTTTAGAAGGGACATGCAATCACAGACAGCTTGAGCTTTTCAGAAGGATATGAAGTCCTGCTTCTCCACTGCATTGCAGATCACCACGTATCTCAAAGTCGCACAAGCATTCTGTGCTTCGTGCTGGTTTGTATTCACCTGGTATTGCAAAGGTGACGACACCAAAGCAGTGGAGAAAAGGATCATGGGGCCAGTGAGAAGAGCACTGTCTGCCTCTCTAATCCTTCAAGGCTTTCTTGGCACACTGAAGCACCTTCAGACCTGGGCACACCATGGCTTCCTTCCCAGGCACGATGGAGCTGTACCCCTGCAATGTAGATTAAATAAGTTCTCCTACCTCTCCCTGTCTGCAGCTGAAATCAATAGTAGGAGAGCACACAATGCAACTGAATTATTCAGGTAAAAAATGTGCCTGAAAGCAGAAAACAGTAGAAGCCAAGTAGTTTTCCTGCTGTTCAGATCACAGTGCATCAGGTCAGTATTGATGGCAGCCTCTGAGGGCTGGAGGAAACAGGTAAACAGGTCAGGGAAGTCTTCATATTGGACTAATGTCTGCATTACAGACAAGGGTGAGTCAGGAGACTGAGGTGCTGGCTGCCTGAGCCCCAGATCTGTTCTCTGTCTGAGGTCACTGTGCCTACACCCATGGATACCACACACTAGCAGCAGCCAGAATAGTGGTAGTGTGGGTGAAAAGCAGTGGAGAATCAAATGGCCTTTAGCAGTATAGCACTCTAAATAGGTACACAACAGTCAGCACAACTTTGTCTGTGTCAGGAGGTTGGAAAGAAAACCATAGCAGAACTTGGTTTTCTTTTTACAACACTGCTGCACTAGCAAATGGGAGGGAAACCTAATGCTTTTTTTTCCCCAGCGATTGTATTTTCAGCTGGTCTCCAGCCACAGGCAAATAGAAAACAGCTTTTCTTCAGGCATAGTGAATTTCTTAAGAGGTTTTTGAACCTTCCTGTACATCTCTACTCTCCAAAACTCAAGTGAGTTGCTAACACTCAACAGCTGCTCTACAGAGACAGTGCATGAGCCATCCCACAACATTCTGTCAGCCATTCTTCCATTTTTCAAAAATGGATCAGAAAGAAGACCCAGCAAACTACACACCAGTCAGCCTCACCTCTGTGCCTAGCAAGGTCATGGAGCAGATCCTCCTGAAGGCTCTGCTAAGGCAAATAAAGGGGTGATTGGTGGCAACCAACACGGCTTCACCAAGGGCAAGTCCTGCCTGACCAGTTTTGTGGTCCTTTGTAATGGGGTCACAGCCTCAGTGGACAGAGGCAGAGCAACAGACATCATCTGTCTGGACATGTGCAAAGCATTCAACACTGTCCCACACAACATTCTGATCTCTACACTATGGATTCGATGGATGGATCTCTTGCTGGATAAGGAGCTGGCTGGATGGTCGCACCCAAAGAATTGTGATCAATGGCTCAGTGTCCCAATGGAGAGAGGTGTTCCTCAAGGGTCAGTACTCAGACCTGTGCTGCTTGACGTCTTCTTCGGTGACATGGACAGTGGAATTGACTGCATCCTCAGTCTGTTTGCTGATGACATCAAATTGTGTGGTGAAGTCAGCACAACAGAGAAAAGGGAGGCCATCCAATGGGACCTTGCCAAGGCTCAAGAAGTGGGCTTCTGCAGACTGCATGAAGTTCAACAAGGGCAAGTGCAAAGCTCTGCACCAGGGTTGAAGTGATCCCATTCACGCATACAAATTGGGAGGAAAAAAGATTGAGGACAGCCCTGAGGTGAGAGAATTGGGGGTGATGGGACCAGAAGTTTAACAGGAACTGTCAGTGCGATCTTGCAGCCCAGAAGGCCAACCATGTCCTGGGCTGCATCAAAAGAAGCACTGACAGTCAATCAAGGGAGGTGATTCTCCCCTCTGCTCTGCACTTCTGAGGTCCCATGTACAGTAATGTGTCCAGTTCTGGAGTTCCCAACATGAGAAGGACATAGAGCTCCTGGAACATGTCCAGAGGAGAGCAACTCAAATGATCAGAGGGCTAGAGCATCTCCACTATGAAGACAGGCTAAACCTGGAGAAGAGGAGGGACTGAGGTGACCTTTGCAATATCTGAAGGGGGTCTACAAGAAAGTTGGGGTCGGGCTTTTTACATGAGTGCATAGTGAGAGGGCAAGGGGAAAGCATCACAGACTTGAAGAGGGGAAATTTAGGTTGGACTTCAGGAAAAAAATTCTTTCCTGTGAGAGTAGTGAGATGCTGGACCTCATTGCCCAGGGAAGTTGTGGCTGCCCCATCCTTGGTAATGGCTAGGTTGGATGGAGCCCTGATTAACCCAATCTAGTGAAGATGTTTCTGCTTCTGCAAGGGGTTTGGAACTAGATGATCTCTAAGGTCCCTTCCAATGTGAACCATTCTGTGATTCTATGATTCTCTTAATCTACCATGCATCGCCTCATCACTGGAAACTGTACGTGTCCTTACTTCTTTCAAGGTCAGCTGTTACTCTAGCTATTTTTGAGAAGTGTTTGTTCCATGAATAGCATTCAGACAAAAGACTTGTATTGGGAGGCTGAACAATCCTACAGAGAAGGTGGATTTATTTATCACTGAGGAGATACACATTAAACCTCCTCACGTTACTCATAGCCAGAAAGACAGATTATTGTGGCTCTAGGAGAGGAACAGCTCTGCTGAAAGAAAATGAAGCTCCAGCTAATTTGTTCCAGGCTAGTAAGAAAGCCAAGGAAGCAATCCTCAGCTCATCACAAAACAAATTCCTCCGACACACTACCAATACAATTCCTATATTGTGAATGCTTTCAAAAGGGTTTGTTCCAAGAAATCCCATAGTCAACATCATAGTCTTCTATGAGAGTAGCCCAGAAGAGAGGGACTTGGGGGTGCT
>VZRI01007314.1:0-35312 GCA_013397515.1 Upupa epops
CTTAGCAATGACTTCCACCATCATCCTTAGCTCACACGGGTGCATCCCCTAGGGCTCATAGTTTTATCTATACAGGAAAACCTTTTTTACAGTGAGAGTAACAGAGCCCTGGAACAGGCTGCTCAGTGAGGTTGTGGAGTCTCCTGCTCTGGAGACATTCCTGGATGCGTTTCTGTGTGATCTGCTCTAGGAGAACCTGTGCTGGCAGGGGGCTGGACTAGATCTCCAGTGGTCCCTTCCAACCCCTGCTATTCTATGATTGTATGAAACGCTCCTTATAGATGCCAGGATAAAAAACCCTCCAAGCAGCTCAATGCTACAGAAGGGCAAGGACTGAATCTTCTCCTCCTCCTTTCATTAGATTCAGCTAGAAGATTCTGCCAGCACTGCAGTGAAAGTGATCTGGTCTTAAGAGATTGTGAAGGAACATTTGCTGTTTCTTCAGAACTGTAACCAAATAATTTGGAGGTCAGTGACTTCTTACACTTTCTTTTCTCATCTACCTCCTCTAAGAGAAGGCCTGTATGTAGTTTAAAACAAGACATTAATTTTCCAAGGTTTCATTTGAAGGAAATTAAGAGCTTACAAAAGGTTAAGAACACAAAAGATAAAGTATCCAAGTCTTTAATTTAAGAGTTGCTTAAACAAATCTGCTAATCAGACTTGAAATGCCTTCTGAAAAAAGACAACTGCATCAGAACCACATTTAAAATGTGTTAAGAAATATTAGTTTTATTTAACCAGTTTTTCACAGCTGAATATTTATTCTATAAAAACTTTACAGATTGTACAGTTTATATATATTTCAAACTACTAGAACAAAAAAGTAGGTCCCACAGATGCAAAAATACTGTACCAATCCAAGGTAAAGGCAGATTTACACACTGTACAGCTCTCCACTGGGAAGGGGAGGTGGGTCAGTTCTAAGTAAAAACTGTACAAAAATAAGGTTTGATTTCATTTTCATTCTTCATAATACATTCAATAAGATTGCAAGCACAGATACCAAGTAATAACAGATATCTGCAGTCAGGAATCAATAACCACCCCTGAAAGGAATGCAAAATAGGTCTATTTACACAGGGCACTCTGTTACACCATACTGGATATAGTGTATATTTAAAATAATAAAAAAGCATAGACAAGGACAATAAACATCTAATATAAGGTAGTTGGGTTTTTTTTAAAAGGAGTTATTTTTTTACTTAATAGTGTGCCAAAAGAATTTTAACTTATTAAATAATATATTCTAAGTGAACCTAAAATTTATGAACATAAAATGCATTTTTGGTGTAATACATCAATTAAACCAGCAATTAGGAAAAAAGATCCAAACCCCAAACTGTATATAAAGTAGTTTTCTCACCCAGCAACAGAAGCACTTATAGTAGTTATTAAAAAAAAAAGACAAAGACCAACCCAGAAAGACTATTTATAAACCCACTAAAGCTAACTTATAACTTAGGCTATTCCTACAAAGATACTCAGTGATTCACTAATACTGCAAAACAAGCGCTTTTTTTTTTTGTCATTTTCCTTCCCTCTTCCATTTCTCTTCCATTTCCCTCCCACTTTCCCTCATTTCCCTTCCTCCAGAGACAGTGGTTTCTTCATGCTGTCTGGGTAAGAAACTGATTCCTGCCCCCTTCATCCCACCCCTCTCCTACCTCCACCCAAGAAAAGGACAAAGTGTTTCTTTAGCTTTAATCCTGAGCACACTCTTTGTTTGGGGATATCTGATTTCATCTTAATGGGGTTTTTAACTCCCCAGAAGTTTAGAATGTTCCATTACTTGAGGTATTTCAACCTTCTTCCAAGACCATGCCTTGGATCTTAGCTGACTCGCTGGGCAGTGAAAGTAAGGGCTATATACCCGTTTCAGTTCTGTAGTCTAATGAAAAGACAGGGTTATTCCAGACTTCCCCGCCACGTAGAACCAACACAACTCCATTCACTTTGTAATCAATCCATCCTCTATTTGATACAGTACTAGCCAAAGATAACGAAAACTAGAGCTTTTAAAGAGATGTTTGGTAGTGCACTCTATCTTGTTTTAGCTTGTGTGTGTGTGTCTCCATACACAGCGGCACACACAGATTACACTGTATATATAGAGAGACACGCGCAGCCGCCTGCCTATGGCTCTGCGTATCTGTGTGTAACAAACAGGGACAAAGGAGTTTTGTTCAAATAGAAGTCATACAGTACTTTTATACCCCTTGGCAATAAAAGGGGAGGGAGATGGTCCGCCTCTGTTCCTCAGCTGAGCAAGGGGTTAGTTTATATAGGTTTTTTTTAATGGGCATCTTTTGTTTGCCCCCGTGTCCAAGCAATACAATTCCAGTGTCAATGGGCCTCTCATCAGAACTCATCGATTTTCTTCTGCAGGTATTTTAACATTGAGTCCATCCCTTGTGCTGAGCCCCAGATTTTCTTCAAAACTTCACACTCCTTTTCATTTGCTTGTTCCAAGTCCACCTTCATGATGTTACGTACTAAAGCTTTGGATTCCTCAAGTACCTAGGCCAGGAAACAAACCAAAAGGAGTCAGGTTAGTATTGTGTGAGGCTTGAGCTACTCTGGGTATCTGGACAAGCCTGGAAGTCAATTACGAAATGAATTAATGGACAGACTATGGCCACAAGAAATGCTTCTCTCAGAGTCTTCCTTGTGCTTCACACCTTTACAACACAATGTACAGGTGCACAGGGATGAAACCCATACAGTCACACTGTAAATGCTGTGATACTGCTGACTCTACGTCAGTGAAGGCTGACCAAAACACGGTTATCCAGAGCTGATTTAATAACCAGGCAGACCTGGAATCTCTTGAGCATTTTAAACAGAATAAAAAAAAAGTCATTGATTTTTCCATGTAGAGAACAATCTGTTTCCAAATCTAGAATTTGGAACACAGTGAACTCATACTGTTCTTATAAGAAAGCACCCACTACTGGCGAGTGTAGCTGTCTCGTGTAACTGCCCACAGCAAACACCACCAGGGATACACTGGGCACCATGTGGAAAACTGAACTCAGCATAATGCCAGAGACTGAATTTATTTCCTTGGATATTGAAATTATGGCTGAAGGCATTGAGTTTCAACTCCAGATAACACAAGACTTCTGAGCTTCGATGCAGTTCTCAGGGCAGCTGTTTGCTGGCTAGAAAAATCTGAACTTGGGCAAAATGACAGTATTGTGTGAAGACCCCAGTGCTGTCCTAACGTTCTTAACCTGAAGGTACCGTGGCCTGTAATGAAGATTCTGCTCTTTATTCCAATCGAGAATTTCTGAAAGAAAGTTCTGATTTATTTAAGAAGCTTAAAGAATTCCTCAAAAACTCAAACCCGAAGATAGGCAGGGCTGTGTTCAAAGGTAGCACTATACCACAACACGGCCCTTGTCTCGTGAAAATTGTCTTTTTGACACAGACATAGCGACACAGTCTAACGATAGAGTCGTTCTTATCAGTCCGATAATAAATGCGTATGGCGATAAAACAGAGGAGACTTACAACGGAATTACACGTGACAAGTTCCTTAATTCGAACCATCACTTCTTGGGTGAATGTGCCTGGCCAGAATACTTGGGAGACGAGTCCTTTGGCACAAGCTTCCTGTGCAGTCAGTTTCCTTCCACTGAACAACATTTCATTGGCCTGAAGGGATAAAAAGTTACTTCTGGTATGAAATGTAATGAGACAAAACTCGTTAAAGGAAAAATGTTTGAAACAAACAAGAAAATGCCTTTGCTAGTTGAAACACAGTTTTGTTACTGCTCTTCCAACTTCAGTAATGAAGGAAGAAAAAGATCGGACTTTATAGCTACTCAGTGGTGTTAACTGAACTGTCAGTAGTTACAACAACAGGTAGGTCTGTGATGAGTTCATTGGCTCTGGCTTTCCTGAAGCATTGCTGCCCTGATGAGCTGTCTCTGTGCTGATAGTTTGTACACCCAGTAGATCTGTAACCCAGCAAAAAACCCCCGTGGCTTCCCTTACAATACTGTTAGCTCCAGCAGTGAGATTTGTGCTAAACATCTACATTATCAGCAATTGAGTTCTGGTGGATTAACCCCTGGCAGCTGCCCGTCTCAGCTGAACAGAACAGTTAACTGTTCTACAGCTAAAAGGTTTTTTAGTGCTGAAGATGCTTGAAACTTAAACACAGGGTTGGTTTCCAACACATCTCAGAAGTCTCCTGCAGGATTTAGCACCAAGCCCACTTCTGCCTGATGGAATTCAGCTCTCTGAAAGAGGGAAAAGGATTCTCACTCATAAGGTGGAGAGGCTTTGAACTCAGCTTGAAGGGAGGAGATAAAACTGGACTCACTGAAGCCAGGCCTGTGCCACTGCTGGGGGAGAGGCAGGAGGCCCAGCTGAGCTGGATCTGCACTGTTTTGTGCAACATGGGGAATAAACAGGAGATACGTGACATCCATAGGTTAGACCTATGGAGATGAGCAAGGGGCTTCTGAAACTACAGGAACAGCCAGGGAAGTGCAAGAGAAATATCAGAAGGGAATTCCAGACACTGCATCAGGAGCCCAACTCAGATGCCTCTGTGCCAACACACACAGTGTGGGCAATAAACAAGAAGAGTCAGAGATGTCCATGTGCCTGCAGGGCTGTGAGGCATCACAGGGACATGGTGGGAGGACTCCTGTGACTGGAGTGTTGGAATGAAGGGGTATCAGACTTTAAGGAAGGACCAGTTGGAGTGCATGAAACTCCACCTGGAGACAGATGTTGAAACAACAGAGAGCTTATGGGTCAGGGTAAAAGGAAGGGCAGGAAACACTACACTGGGGGTCTGCTACAGGCCACCTGACCAGGAAAATCAAGTGGATGAACCGAGCAGATGAGGCTCTTTGTACCCTCCTATACAAGTGAGGAGCACCTCTCCCGTAAGAACAGGCTGAGGGAGTTTGGGCAGTTCAGTTTGGAGAAGAAAAGGATTCATGGGAACTTTATAGCAGTTTTCCAGTGCCTAAAGGGGGCTACAGGAAAGCTGGAGAGGGAGTTTTTATGAGGGACTCTAGTGATAGGACAAATAGGATGGTTTCAAGCTACAAAGGGAGATTTAGATCAGATCTGAGAAAGAAAGTCCTCCCCGTGAGGGTGCTGAGGCACTGAAACAGGTTGCCCATGGAGGTTCTGGCTGCTCCATCACTGGAAGTGGTCAAAGCCAGGGTGGATGGGGTCTGGGCAACCTGTTCTGGTGAGAGGTGTCGCTGCTCATGACAGGGGGTTGGAACTGGATAATCTTTAAGGTCCCTTCCAACCTGAACCATTGTGTGATTCTAGGATTCTGATTTAATTTAGGATGCAACAGTTAAAGTAGCTGGATCATTTTATTTGTTAGGATATATTCACATTTCTAACCAAATTCATAGAAAATAAGCATTTCTGTTGTATTCAGGATTTGAACATTGAACTGACAAATCATTTCAAAAGCTGATTTATCAGTCCAATTAAAAATAATCCACCCATACCCCAGTATTTAAAAGATCTTGTACAGTTTAAAGGTACAGAGCGGAGCATCACATTCTGGGTAATAAGGTGATCTCTAATTTAGAATCTTTCCGATCTCTAATTATGCAGTTAGCTATCAGCTTCCCCGTTGAAACTTCACCACTGTTTACAGTTTAATGGAGTTTTAGTGGAGTTTCTCCAACAGTTAAACTCGTTATTGCAGTGACATCTGCATGAAAACAGCCAGCGAAGATTAGAAAGTCAGAGTAACTGTCAGCTTCAAAATCCAACGGTTTTACTGGTCATTCCCATCTGATTTGCATGGCAAATATGCCAAAGCCATCTCTGAACTCTAGGAAGATGGGAATTAAGGCTGTTACACAACACATCAACACAACACACCTGGAAATTCTGAGGAAAAAGTTCTCAATTTTTCAATATTCTCCAATTCTGGAAGCTTTGGTCGTCATTGCAGCAACTTTCAGGGAAGTATCTAAAGTGTAACTCCTGCAAGTAATGTTCCCAGCATTGCAGTGTTACACATGATCAAAAAACTTAAGAGGGCTATCACTTGCCCCTCTATAATGAAATATGTCTGGGTTCTATCAGCAGTGCAGCCGCTAAACCCCAGTTCATTGTGTAAAAACAAAGCAAACCAAACAGTGTGATTCAGGTGTATTATTTTAAAGAGAAGGAAAGAACAAGCATCAAACTAAAAGTACAAGATACAGCCCCCTACAGTTCTGCTTTCTGTCAAAACAAAATCAAGTTCACAGGGTTCATTAGCTGTCACAATTCTGCCTTCTCGTTTTCCAGATGCTAGGTGGAAGATTCTAGCCTGAAACTGTAGCCAAAACTCAGTGACACACACAAATTTCTCTAACTGGTCCTAAAGATACACAGAAAAAAATCTTCACCACTAATCCTAAAAGATACTTAATGTTTATATTGAAGATCAAATTGTGAAGTCAATCTGAGTTAGAAAAGCTGGAAAGGTAACCTGGCTGGTCAGCTCTACCTATGGTCCACAGGTCTGTTTGGTAAGAAAGACACAGGTGAACACTGAAACCCTATAACGTTTCTAAAATTCAGTAACAACTGCCAAATTCTTCTGAGTGTAAAAACCCACAAATGATTATGGTACCATTACCTTATTTCTACAGCTCTGACAGCACTAACTGAAAAAAACATGTGAAAGGAGTGTTCTCAGCACAGATTTTGAAGGGAAGTGTTCTGCTCTGTTATCTTTAGTTCAGATCCATATGCAGTGTGTGCTGGAGACTCGCTAATAAATTAGCTGTAATGGTATAATCCTGTTTGTATTTGCTGCAGAAATTAGCACACTTGGTGATTACTGCTCTAGAACTACTATACAGCAACAGAAACACAGACAATAGGAATATTTAATTATTTAAGACGCTTATTAACAACTCTTATTTTCTCCTCAGCTTCCAGATGAGGAACTTCACTAGGACATTCTCTTGTCTGTCCATTGGAGTGATTCCTTGCAGGCTCACAGAAACCCACAGGCACGAGCTGCCATGGAACACCTCAGCTTTCTTGCACTATAAGGAGGCAGCTGGTCTCTGTAAGGCCCAAGCCCCTGGCCGTGATGTGGAATACAGGCACCATGGAAATAGGAATCCCTCGCAGCTGACTTTACAATGTAAGAAATACTGCAAAAAGCCCCACAGAGGAATCCAGTGTGCAGAGCTGATCATGCAGCCCTAGTGCTAATTTAGACCCAGGACCAGAAATTGAAATGAAGAACCCCACAGCAGACACCTGCATCATCCCAATCAGACATCACCTTAAGATCTATTCAAGATTATTTTCAAAACTCAAAAATAAAATTTTAAAACAAATTCTAAAATTCTTGGTATTTTCAAAACTGTATCAGTCTTGGAATATAAGGCCTGGGCTTCTGATTGCCTGTAACAATTAACTCTGTTGAACATGTTCTGTGAAAACCCAGCCCTACATAAAATACAAACCCCACCTCTGTGACAGATCTGCTCAACCAGACAGGACTGACCTGGCAGGGAAGGTACTGCCAAAAATATCTTGCAGTTGAAGATATTTCCTTAACTGCATTGTGCTGAATCTGACTTAACTTACACATGTGGGACTAACTGATGAGTTCATACCTTCAGAACAAATCTGAGGATGCATAGAGAGGTATTCATTCTTTCTTTTGTATGATATTCTAATCTTCACCCACTAAATATTTCTCACTTCACTCATCTCTTCTTTCTACTGATGTCTATCTTCCCTTTATAGAAAGAGAACATGCCACTTCACAAACACTTTCAATATAGATTCTGACACATTTTGTTGACTTCGCTGAAGTCCATCTCTGAACCATCCTGCATTGCCACTGCTATACCCAGAGAGCTGAGGATAGTGTAGAGAAAACAGGGGACTTGCTTTTATGTCTTTTGCACTCAACATTATGGAAGCTTTAACTTCACATCTTTATATTGAAAAAATGCAGGCATCCACAAACACACAAGGAGTGTCCTAGGGAAGAGCTTAGTGTGTTTTTGTACTTTTGGAGAATAAAAAATAGTAACACAAGTCTCTAAAGGACATGGATGGATAATGGGATGGATGGGATGGATGGATGGATGGATAGATGTCCAAATAAAAAGGGAAAGGAACAATCAGTAGTTTGAAACATGCTAAGATATTGAAGATACTCTTATCACTGTTAATCTAGTTACCTTTCCTGTTCCCTTCTAATAACTAAATCCAGGCACCATACAGTTAGTCATTAGATCTGTTCAAACCGATGCCATGACATAGCAAAATGTGTCTTTTTAAAATCAATAAACACCTACAGGAAAAGACAGCTTTCACAGCAATTCAGGACAGACAGGTTAGGCTACAAGCACTTGTGTCATGCTCTCACTATCCACTTCAGACTGGAACGGGACACAGGTCTAACAGTTTTCAGAGAACGCAGCATAAAAACCAGCAAGCAACATGAAAACAATGCAGGCAAGATACTTTAAAATAGCTTTTTAACAGTTCTTTCATCCAGTTGGAAAACAAGAAACAGGATGCTAAGGAACACACTGCTTCTGTTTTCAGCAACAATACAAAGCAGGACTTTTCATTTTCCAATGCAACAATGCTGTTGACAGAGAGCAAGACTGAAAAAACAGAGTCCTTCTCAAAGGGGATGGACTTTTTCCTGCCACACACTCCTGTCAATCATCATCAGAGATCTACCAAGCATGGGAGTTTGACATGACTTCTTAAGAAGAGTGCATTAGAGCCAAAGCGCTCACTTTGCATATCGGTATGAGACTGCTAATAGCTGGTAACATGCTGCTCGGCTACAAACTGACAGCAGTGCAGACCAGTCCATTCTCTGCTACACCCTGATGCTGTGTTAAGCACACTATACTGGTGGCTGATTCTCACAAGGCATCAGCAGGGATGTCCTGGTATACAGGACATGACCCTTCTACCACCATCAGGGTGTTAAGAGTGACCACGAGGCAGATTTAGGTTCCACGCCTTTCTGTTCTGTGCCCACAGATAAAGACTAAACTGTAACAGCATGGAGCAGAGAAGCTGTAAGTACTAGTTTCTCATGAAGGGTATTCATGAAAGAGAGACAAAATAAAGGAAAGGCAACACAGCAAAGAAAAAAAGTCTTAAAAATCACTCTGGATAAATCAGCACAAGTGCATTGTGAAGCTGTCAGCCCCTACCCTGCAGGCTACTTACAGAAGCCAGGCCCATTATCCGGGGGAATGTAAGGGATGAACATCCATCTGGACTTTGTCCAAAAGTAGTGTATGGTGTCTGAAACCAGGCCTTCTCGTTAGCCCAAACCACGTCACACAGAGGCAATATAGATGCTCCAAGTCCAATGGCTGGGCCATTTACTGCTACAATGATAGGCTTCTTAAACTGAATAAAAGTATTCACAAAATTCCTGAAGAGAAACAGAAACATGCACTCACTACACATATTTAAAGAGTAAAATATATCAGCCCTTGAAAACTTGGCAATAACCACAGTAACATCCATTTCAAAACCAACCAGATAACCTTCCACCATGAGGTGGTTAGCTTGGTGGATGAGAAGATACTGCCTACCTAGACTTCAGAGTGATGCACTCAGTACTGTCTCCCTTAAGACTCTCAGACGAGCAGACAGTGAGGTGGACTGAAAAATACCTAAATGGCTGGCCCAGACAGTGTGATCAGCAGCACAGAATGTAATTGAAGGCCAGAAGCAGTGTACCCACAAGGGTCAGATCTAGTACTGTTCAGCAACTTCTTTAATGATCTGGAGGATGGGGCAGGGTGTACCCCCAACAAGTTCACTGATACAAAACTGGGCTGACACACTAAAGGTCGTGCTGCAATCCAGAGGGACCTGGCCAGGCTAGAGAAATGGGCTGATGGGAACCTCTTGGCATTCAACATGGGAAAGTGTAGAGTCCTGCTCCTGGGGAAGAACAACCGCAGAAATGCTGGAAGCCAAACAGATGGAAAACAACTTAGCAGAACAGACCTGCCAGGCAGGTGGACACCAAGCTGAACTTGAGCCAGCAATGTATCCTCATGAGAAAGAAGGTATCCTGGGCTACATTAGGAGTGCTCCTGGCAGACTGTGCAAGGTGATCCTTCCCCCTGCTCAGCACTGATGTCTAGTGATGAGCTCCCCATTGAAAGAGAGATGTGGAACAGGGTCTAACAGGCCATCAAGATGACTAAGGGCTTGCAGTATCTTGTGATTAAAGGTTGAGAGAGCTGGGACTATTCAGCCTGGAGAAGAGAAGGCTCAGGGAGGTTCTCATCAATGTATATAAATACCTGAAGGGAAGATTCTAAGAGGATGGAGCCAGCGGTACCCAGCGACAGGACTGGAGGCAATGAGCACAAATTGAAACACAGAACGTTCCCTTCCAACATCCCAAAACACTTACTGTGAGTGTGACTAACAGACAGCCAACAAGGTTTTACACTTTCTATCCTTAGAGATATTCACAAACCCTGGCTGGGACATGGTTCCAGGCAATCTGCTCTAGGTGACCCTGCTTAAGCAAGGCCTGGATGAATAAGATGACCTCCAAAGATACCTTCCAGCCTCAACCATTTGCTGATTCTGTGAAAGCCTGCTAGTTCTCCCAGATCAATAAGCCACAGAAGCTGGGCTGGTACACACAAGCCTCACAGCCCTCTCTTAGATAAGGCTGTAGTTATCCTCACCTCTGAGCACCTACACCATGGTTAAAGCCCTGCAAAAACAATTTCTACTGAACCCATCTTCTGGAAGCTGCCATACACTATCCCATCCAGAGACTGATGTAATTTTATTAATGTCTGAATGCTGCTGAGGAGGGCATCTCTATGTGTATGCACAGGTATGGAAGATGCCATTATCATACCTGAAGGAGGGGTATAGTGTGTTTTAAGTTACCATTATCCATTTTATTAACAATGAGTAATCAGCCTTATGGAAAGGCCTGAATTAACCTAGTGGTTCACTTTTAAGAGCCTCTATCTACTGATCATATCTGAAGTCACTGCATGAGCAACTTTTACATGGAAAGATTGGTAATTTTCCTTTGAAAAAACCTATTAACATCTCTATGACCAACTATGCCTCCAACAAAACAGGTGTTATGTGTTACAAGGCTGTTTTTAGAGACATGAATATTGATAATGACAACAGAAAATACATATTTGACAGAATATAGATAGTCTTGGATCCTGTGAGAGCCTAAACCCAGTGTTCAAATGGTAAGCTTCTTGCTTGTACTGTACTCCCTCAAATCCATACTCTTTTCCATCTGTATTCTGGTTTGTAGTAGTTCAGCTCATTCTGTTTAAACATCAGGTTTGGCACCCAGTGTTGGGATTATGCCCACTGGTATTAATCTACTCCTTTAAAATACCCATCTCTCCACTGCTCTGAATGCTATATCGAGTTATTCAATAGCCATCTTCTCCTTGTGAGCGTTACATTTGCTTTCCTGAAATCCCATGGTTTACCCTTTTAAGTTTGGTTTCAACTGGAGGCCTATTACTATACTGCCAGTTGTTAAAATTTAGTAGGAAAAATAACAATGAATGAAATGACAACCAAGCAGAAAGGGGCAGGGAATGCAAATAAGTGTTGCACACAGTATCACATCACAGATGATCTGAGATCTTGTTGAATTAGAGGCTTTTCACATAAAAAAGATAAAACAAGCCAGACTACACTATGAGGAATTCCCACTGAGGATACTGTTACATACCTAATAGCTTCTGCCATCTTAGTGCTTTCCTTCTTCCTATCATCTGTCAAACGTCGTATAAAATAAATAAAATCAAGACCACAGCAGAAAATGCTACCAACTGCACTAAACAGCACAAGTTTACTGTCATCTGCAGCTGCTGTGTTCAGTGCACTTTGGACTTCCTTCATTACCTGAAAAATAAAAAACCTCATCAGAATCTTTTCATTACATCATGAAAAAGTAGTCTTCCCCTCCTCCTCCTCCTCCCATGAGAACTTAATCTTTCATTTTTTTCTTAGGATTTACTGAACCATCACATTAGGAAAAGGTAGCTTTTTTCAGTATCCCAAAAAAAGAAAATATTTAAAAAGTCTTAGAAGCTTTGCATTTTGAAAGTGTAATTAGACAACGATAATGAAATCATTAAGAAAAGATCTATGAAATGTTATCTGTAACTAAAGCACTCATTCATCATTTCTGTGACCTGGACAGCAGATGGCACACACAGCCAGTTCAGATAAAAAGAACCGTAATTCAGGCTGAAGCTTGTTTCAAACTGCACTTCGCAAATGGTCACATCTGACAAGAGATGGTACGTGATAATGCAGTTAAAACTCCAACGATTTACACCTAAAGTCCACTCCGAGTGCAACATCTTAGAAGCAACAATCTGAATCTTGTTTCACATGTGTTTGTGACTGAATAAAAAGCACGAGCAAGGCAGAGACTTAGATTTACCTCAGCGCCCTTCCCCATCCCCAAATCACAATAGTTCTGACCTCTGGGTTTAGTGAATTATTTTCAGATGATTTTGTTGATAGCAGAATGTGTGTAAATCCATCTTGTTTCCTGACAACAATGTCTCTGTACCGGTATGCACTCTCCGTCTGTCTCACACTGAAACGCAGCCTTTTATCAAATGGCTGATCTCTCCTGTCATCAATGAATCTCCGCTTGCTGGCTGTCACTCCTGTTACAGATGTCTGTATATTGGTTGTACCATTGGCTGCTAATGCTTCCATAAAGGTGGATGTACCTGGAAACAGACAGTAACATTCAACACATTTTATTAGCTCTGCAGTGTCAGCATGAAAACTCACCATTCATGGTAAGAACTCACAGTAAAGGGAAACTCGGTCCCCTTTAAGTTATCAAAACCATATACCAATAGACAATACACACCAAACAAAATTCAAGTGAGAAAGGGACCCAACCAATTCATTTTACATTAGTGAGAATGTAAGACAGACAGACCTGTCAGCAGATACTTTTCTTTTTAGAAGGAAAAGTTTATTTAATGTTCCAAATAGCCCTGCACTTCAGTAGGCTAACACTCTGCTTTCTAAGAAATACAGACTTCTGTCATTGAACAGAATGAAGACTGCAAAAAGGAAGCAGAAGCTTTATTTCAGATGCGAACAGGAAGAAACCACCACCTGCAATCAGCCACATAAAAGAACTTCATCCTCAAAATCATATAAAATGGAACACTCGTAAGAGGAAAATGGACATTAAGAAATACAGACTATATTTCTGAACAGAGAAACACACCACCACATAGTGAGCAGTGGACTTTAACAGACTCTCAAGTCCAAACAACTTTTGCTATTACAATCGGCCAGCAGAGCATTGTGTTTTTCTGGTCTTGTTCCTAGTCACTTCAACAAAGACAATCTGAAGACACACAGATGGGCAGTCCATTCCTGTAATACAGGAGAGACATGTTTTTCTGTGCTCTGTATCAGAAACACAACACAAGTAACAGGAGAATGTAAGACAAAACCTTGGATCTACAATCCACCTGCAAGTCCCTGTGTACAATCTCTAGAAAGTTTGTTAAAGTAACAGAAACAGAGAAACACATGGAGGGGAGCCCAGTGGGGTCAAAAATGTTGGGAAAACGTGTTACAGGCCAAGAGAGGAAAATTTTGAAAGACTTTTCCTGAAAGTTGAGACTTTCCTAGAACATGCTGGAATGCCACAGCCTTCATCGCACAAACAGGTGCTTCAGAACATCACACACATGTCTTTAAAGGTGTAGTTAAAACAGGTATAAATAAGTCGCTAATCAAATGTCATCCTGCTTACCTGTCATTACCCTGCTGAAGAAGATTTCATAAGTTCAAATACTATTAAGATAACTCAAACACCCATGGGTCCAGTGAAGACTTTAATCTGGACTACCCTGTATCTCCACATTCTAACTGTATTCGAACACTGCTTACTTTGAAGCAATGAGAGATGTATTAAGAGAAAGATGAAGGAACTTAAAATTTAGAACATCATACATTTCTTAATCTGTATTTCAGAAGCTGCCTTCAGATACAACTGTAGTGTTCATGTCAAATACCTTAAATATTTTAAATTTTAAGTCTGTTGTAATTAGGCAAAGTGTCAATAAGAAGACTTACTTTGCTATTGAAAGTGTGTCTTTTTGTGAAGTTAAAGACAAGATTTTTCAATTGTTTCAAGTGTACGCAACTGCATTCAGTTTGTGATCGGAGACAAGTGTGAACAAAATGAAAATGTCATATATTATATTTTAAAATACTGTTCACATTTATTCCCACATTTTCCCCCACTTATCAAATTGCGTTTTTTTTTTCCCCCCCACTTCAGCAGAGTAACTACCAATCTGCTGTGTCTCAGACAGGACATTTGGGAGGGATGTTTTGATACATTTTCCCCTTGTAAACCACGCTATGTTGATCACATTCCTGTAAAGGAATTTCCTCCACAAGTAATTTGCAGGTACATCAGTGCTGCCCCATCTTTCACTAGAACACAGCAAGACATGGAATCGCTGGCTGCATCCATTTGTTTTTCCATAAGAAAAGTAAATTGAAACAACTGAATTTACCTCTAATTTTTAAATCCTAACGTAAGATTTTATGGTTTCTGTCCTAATGATAGTGGAAAATGTGGGGGGAAGTCTTTTGCATAGATCTTTTCCCACGACTCATACTTCCAAAGACATGCTTAGACACGAGAACATTACTTTTGAGATGTATGAGGTGATGACTACACACTTCAGGGGACAAAACTTTTGGCAAGAGACCACAACGTAAACAGCACACACTGCTTCTCATCCTTATTGAGTTGGTGAGAGACTGAGTTCTTCTATAAACTCGGGCTGCACTGGTCAATAGCTACAGTCTCAGACCACAAACACAGGACAGCTGTTATGTTTGGATGTAGATGAGCCTCCTACAGACCTCATAAGCACACTTTTAGGATACTTGGACTGGAACAAAAATCTGTCAGCTTTAGAAACTGTAGCTCTGCGCTGTGAGGTTTGGTTGACTGGTGCAGGTTAGAAACCGGCACCAAAAGGGGCAATGTTTGTTGTTATCCTGGTAAGTTTGTGACTTTCGACACTTCATTTAGCACTGGGTTCTTAAAGGTGAAAAGACAACTCAAGAGACGTAAACCAGGACTTCCTGCTGTATACAGATAGGCAAAGGTTGCATCACTGGGCAAAGCTGCATGTGTGCCTGCAGCAAAGGAAGATGAACATTTTTTACAAGTGCCAGAGAGAATTAACTGTATCGTCATAGATTCTGCACATGAAAATTCTGCACTGAGGTTGCCTATTGGCAGGCTATCTACCAGTACATTTTACAATTTGAAAAACACAGATCTCATAATGTTTTAATACATTTTAATACCTTGATGGAGGTAGCGTATCAACCACAGCACTCTCCTTTCAAACTGAGCCTTCCAAACACAACAAGGGCTCAGAAAAAAGAAAATATACCCTGCATGCTGTCAAACTGATGCAGAAACATGGTTGTTTAAGTGGTAAACAAACACATAACCCCAACCAACCAAAAAAGCCCTGCCAACTGCAAGCTGTTAATGAATGTAATGTGATCTTCCCAAAGGTGAAGATGTGTTACTAGTGTCCAAAGCTTCACCAGACAGATGCAAAATGAAATTAAGAGCACTACTCATTTTGCAGCTCCTGATTAAAATCTGATAATAATCACAGTTTTCATGCAGCTGCTCTTAGAGGAAAAAAGCTAAGGGCAACTGATGGAAAAGGTACTGATTTTATTCAAAAAGAACAGTCACAAAATACACAAGTTGGAAAAGGATAAGAACAGCCAAGCTATCAATCTCTCCTTTCCACTGGCAGAAGACAGCAAAAAGCAACCTCCCCAAAATAGAGGGGGATTACAACTGAAACGTACAATGACAGACATCTAGACCAACAGTGGTAAAACCACAAGTAACTTCACAACAACCCAATAGCTACAATCCCAGGCTGCTCTTAAGCTATTTGTCCTTGACTGCTACTGTCTCCCAAACTCTTCAGAAGTTCAGCTTAACCTACACAGCCAGCCCCCAGTCCAAACATTCCTCTCTCTGTAGTAATACAGGGGACATACCCAATTCAAACAAGTGGTCTCAAACAACTCTGCCCTTTTGCCAACTTCTTTTTGAATATGTAGGTACAAGTGCTGGTTCTCCCAGTTCAGGTCTGTCTGACAGAATCTGCTGTCTTTGAAAGGCTTAGTACCGATGTTTAAGGAACATGTATAAGAACATTGGAGGTGTGACTGATGCTGTCCAAGTATTTTCCCAAACCCTAGCCACCAGAAAATAAGCTACTCCTACAATTTGCATGCCCAGAGCCATTGGTTGCACCCAAAGCCATGTAACAAAAAAAAATCTTCATCTCTCTTGAGATTGTCCAGTTTACTTTTGAAACCACTGTGGGTTTTTGTCTTCCTCTTAAGTGTATTTTGGCAGTAAATTCTGCAATATAAATCTTTACTTTCTACATCCTTTTCATCACATCCCTTCTCCAGGCTGATTAGTCCCAATCTTATTTATGCTTTCTTCTTCCAGAAGGCAGCCCAAGCCTGTCATTCCTCTCGGTGCCTGGCACACAACATTCATGACGGGCTATTTTAATAGCCTATTTGTGCCTTCTCTTTTGTCCTTTACTCCTGTTTCATAATAATTTGTAACCATTTTTTGGATGGTTTGTTTGTTTTGGTTTTTTTTTGTAAACTAGCACAGTGGTTGCAGGAAACTACTCATTACAAATCCTATGCTCTTTTCCTGAGCTGGAATATGCAGTCAGGAGCATCACTGACCAGGCATGGCTTTATGTTTTGCTGTAGGTATAGTTCTACCAGAAGTTAGTTTTGTGTCCTCCTCAGTGCTTGGCATTCAGCTGCACTGGAAACAGTCTCTCATTTTAAGCACAAAAATCACTCTATTTTTTCAGACAAGCATTTTTGAAGATGCAAATTAACAAAACACCACCACCAGTTTCTTTAAGTGTTAACTGCAAAAATTACTCTGTAATTGTAACTGGTTGCAACTCCAAGTACTGGAAAGAGAAAAAGCCAATCTGCAAAGTTGATGGGGGTGGGGGGGGAGGTATTAAAAAAAAAATAAAACCAGTGTTGGGGCAAGTTGTATTTTTTCCAGAGCTCTTACTGTATTTTCAGATTTGTAGCCTCCTGTACACACAATCCACAAGATTTCATATCAGGTGTCCAGTGCAGGTTGCCTCCTCATGTTCCTTTCTGCCTACAAACAGTGGTGTTTTGCTACAGCCTGCCCAGGGAGATGGTGGAGTCACCATCCCTGGAGATGTTTAGAAAGGTAGATGTTGCATTGGAGGTCATGGTTTAGTGGGCTGATAGGGGTAAGAAAAGGTCGGATTTCATGATCCTGAAGGTCTCTTGCAGCCAAAACTACTCTATGATTTTATGTTGCTATGTACTAGCAAGCTTTAACCGTAAACCCTGATAAACTTCTCCAGTCTTTCATGAGACACCAATCCCAGACAAAACACAAAAATACAAGCAGAAGATTATTTCCAGTAAACTTTCCACTTTTGCTTCAGCAATTACACAGGAAATAGTTCTTGTAATTGAGAGCTCTTACAAAACAATGTATCTGCCCATTTTCTGCCCTAGTGTATGTATTTACAGCACTTACATTTTGGAATAAAAAGCTCCAGCTTCTTTTGATAAGTTACTATAAATACACTGTGTTCCAAAGGTATAGGACATTTATGAAACAAAAGACACACCTCACTTATATCCATCTAGAGGATGATGTTCTACCAGAGCAGCAAACAAAACAGCAGTGCTACCAACACCTCTGTGTTAGAACAGGCACCCCTAAAGATACTCAGGAAAAGAAAGACGTGGTATGAAATGGTCATACTTTTCAAATGATGAGCTGCTGGTGACTGTGACACCCTGCTGCTGGTGCTGAAACTTCCCCAAAACTCTCACTGTCGGGAGGGAGTGCATGTGCACTAGCTTTATCTTTTCGATTAAAGTTAACCACCCCGTTAATTCTATTTCCAGGAAACAGTTACATAGGGAACCATCTGATGTACCTCAGCCACCTTGTATTGTTTTTGCAGATACGTCACCTCGTGAACTGATTAAAGGGGGAACTATTGAGATAGTGCTTCAAGGGGAATCAGCAACAGGTAACTACAACTGGGCAGTATACAGAATTACAGTGGCTGGCAGGCTTGTCTGTCAAAGTCTGTCTTCAATTCTTAAAAAGCCCTTTTCTCATGCCCTTTCATTCCACAGAGTCCACCATAGATTTTGTATAGGTGTTTCTTGTAAATGTCATCTTGAAACATTGCTCCTATAAACTCTGTATTCTTTAGAGGACACTGTTGATGTGAGAAAATTAACATAAGAAGAGAAACACACTCAAAAAATATCTCTCTAATCAGTTCAAAGTTTCCACTTGTATACCAGTTTCTATCTTGGCTACTATACTATGTTTAGAGTAGTATGGGCCATTGTCCCCCCTTTAATAGACAGTTTTCTTCGATTACTTACAGCATTAGACACATTTACAACGATACTGTTAGAAATAGGGCAGTGTTGCTGGTAGTACTGGACTTTACTGTTTATTTTTTGCTTTTGAATACCTTTCATTCTCTGAGCATAAGCATCCATGTAAAGATAAACTCTTAATGCCAATCATGAATTTTCATGACTAAAAAGAACACAATTCTGCTGAAAGTGAGCAACTGTAATAAGAAAACCTGGCATTTCTCCACTTCTAAGTTAAACAGGCTTACCTTAGACTGATTATTTTATGTTTCATATAAGAAAAGATGGAACTGCAGAAGTGAGTCCCTTACCAGGCCCTAAGGATTATAAGAGGGCTAAGGCACCGCTCCTATGAAGCCAGGCTGAGGGAATTGGGGTGCTTCAGCCTGGAAAAGAGTGGAACCTTACAGCAATCTTCACTATCTGAAGTGGGCTACCAGGAAAGCTGGAGAGGGAATTTCTATGAGTGACTTCAGTGATAGGTCAAGGGGGATGATAAAGGCAGATTTACATCTTACGAAGAAATTCCTTCCTTCGACAGTGCTGAGACACTGGAACAGGCTGCCCAAAGAATCATAAGAGATCAGAATGGAACTCAAAAGATCATCTAGTTCAATCCCCCTGTCACAGCAGGATCAACTGGACCAAGTGGCACAGGAACAGATCCAGGTAGGTCATGAATGCCTCCATAGCAGGCTCCACAACCTCCCCGAGCAGCCTGTTCCAATGCTCTGTTACCCTCACTGTGAAGAAGTTCCTTCTGATATTCATGGGGAACCTCCTCTGTTCCAGCTTGCAGCCATTGCCCCTTGTCTTATCACCAGATCACCTTGAGAAGAGCCTGGCTCCATCCTCCTGACACCCACCCCTCACAGATCTAGAGACATTAATGAGGTCACCCCTCAGCCTCCTCTTCTCCAAGCTCAAGAGGCTCAGCTCCCTCAGCCTTTCCTCATAAGGGAGCTCTTCTACTTTCTTCATCATCCTCATTGCTCTACACTGGACACCCACCAGNATTGGTACCTGGGGTTGTTCTTGCCCAGACGCAAGACTCTACACTGACCCTTGTTGTACTTCATTCAATTTCTCTCTGCCCAGCTCTCTAGCCTGTCCAGGTCTCACTGAATGGAAGCACAGTCTGCTGGGGTGTCGGTGACACCACCCAGCCTTGTTTTATCAGCAAGCTTGCTGATGGTGCACCCTAACCCCTCATCCAAGTCATTAATGACTAGACTGAATTGGACTGGTCCCAGTACTGATCTTTGGGGGACCCCGCTAGATACAGGCCTCCAACTAGACTCTATCTGGCTTCTATCCTGCAGCCAGTTCAGGATCCACCTCACTACCCAATCATCCAGTCCACACTGCCTCAGTTTGGCCATGAGGATGCTCTGCGAGGCTGTGTCAAATGCCTTCCTGAAGTCAAGACCGACCACATCCACTGCTCTGCCATCATCTCTCCACCCACCAGAAATGCATAAACAAACACTTCCTCAGGTGAGCAAATTCTTTTTCACCTTTATCATGCTATCAAGATAAATTAGGATTGCTCCTTTTCCCCATTCCATGGGGTTTTTAGACTCATTTGGGAGGGATATTTCTTGCACTGATTGGGCAGACAGGATACTACTGACAATTAGAAATTGGTGCACATGGTCATGCTGACTCTTGCAGCTGTTATTAAGGTGGCTCTAAAGAAAAAAAAGAGACATAAAAACTCAGCAGCAACTCTGATACTACTGCAGTTTAAGAAATCCTAGCCATGGATTTTACAGTAGCATGGACAACAGTATTTGATAGGGGAAGCAAAGAGTTAGTTGTATTTATTTTTCTGACAAATCTGTACAAGTAAGACAAACCTTCCTCCAGTTACAGACTCCTTTTTGAGTCTTTTTGATACTTGGAACAAAGTAGGAACCCTCCTATCCTGATAATCTTGGAGCTGCAGGTTAAGATACCACAGTGTTTATTGGAAATGCTGTCAAATTTGAGACTTAAGTAAGGGCTTCATCTACAGAGGAAAGCTATTTTGAAATACACTGAGGCTTAAACCTGTCATATATCCAGCTATTTCACACCAACTCCTAAAGTGAACATATTCTATACTAAGAACACTTCATTGCAATTTAATCCAGTCTCCAAAGCAATCTAAAGGATTACTCTCTTACTGTGGAATGAGTTTCCTAGTGTAAGGCTAGCCTGGAGCAGGTACTGTCAAAAGACATCCAGGGCAGTTTCCTGTACAGACTTGCACGTACACATGCCACGTACACATGACATCATTTCTGTAAAGGACATCAAGACTTTCTCAAACATTTAAACTAATTTGTTAATGAGACTTGGCAGATACTTTCTTCTACCTCCCCTTTGTCAATGAGTATTCACATGTCATTCTTACCACTTGCACAGGGGTTTCAGTGCCAGAATCTACAAGAGCTCCATTCACAACTGCCCACAAAACATCTAATTTTCTGCATTGAAAAGCTAGAAGACAAAGAGGGCCAGAGGACTTGCAGGGGTACAGGACACCTGAAGGTGGTGCAGGGAGTAGATATGCCAATGGGAATGTAGTCAGTGGTATTGTGTCAATGACCCTGGCAAAACCTAGAGGCTTATTTACATGCCTGGGCAGCCATGGATGACAGTGGAAAACCCCACTGGATTAGTCTGGTTTTCTAAACCAACGCCAGCCCTGTGTTTTCTTACAGAAAAACAGAGAAGCAACCACCTTGCTGTTTTACTGGCAAAGTTAACCACCAGGACCAGACTACAACATGCTGACAGAAAACTACTAGATTTACCTGAGCAATTAACTGACATTTTTCTATCCACTGATGGTGTATTAGGGTAGAGTTTGGAATGACACTGCACTTTGCTTACACATCCTGTGTCTTGGAGTGCCAGCCAACTCTGGTTGCAATAAGTTAATATTTTTCTGTAGCTACTGCTGTCTGGTTCTGTGGGTGCCTCTGCAACAAAAATACATAGATGTCATGCTTAGGGACAAGGTTTAGTGGTGATGTGCAATGCTAGGTTATTGGTTCCACCTGCTGAACTTACCAGTCTCTTCCAACCAAAATGATTCATTATTGCGCTTTAGAGAAGACCCTGAGGTCTGAGTGCTCATAGTACCTGGAGTGAAGCACCTGTTTTTATATAAGTACCTCAAAGGGTTCTTTCCAGACACTGTCTAATGTCTGCTGTCAATAGCAGGTAGTGAATAATGGACAGGAGGTTGAGAAAACGGATTACTTAATAGGTGGCAAATAAATAGATTACCTGAAGCCATAACAGCTTGCAACAGGGAGGTTGTCCTCCAGCACACAAGTGCACAGAGCTGTGTGCCTTAACACGGCAAGCTACACCCTGTACTTGGGTAACCTGCAATACATTATGTTCCTGGTTGCTACTAACATGGGCAATCTCTTCTGCAGCAGCACCCTTCTAACAGAAATTACTGACATTGACAGAAATAACTGGCAGTGGTGGGGAAGAACAAAGGAGAAATATCTTGACTCTTCACGTGATGATTTTGTGTACCTCCTAGAAAAAAACTAAATGTTGCAGTGCTGCCTGTTTAGTTCTGATTCTTGCACTTAAGGAACAGGGCTGCTAGCTCCTTGAGCACTACTGCTGACTCAGAGGTTGTGGAGCAAAAAATCAATACAGCTGGCCATTGACAGCAGGGGTTGAAGGTACAGGTGAAAAGATAGGTCTTCAGGAAGTGTAAACACAGTTGTAGAGTCCTCTGATGAACAGCACGTTTGGAAATCCATATGCCAAGCAGGTTGTTACTTTTGATTCAGAGGCACTGAACAGAAAGCAGTCTCCACTGAAGAGTCAAGGATCTGAGCCAAGAAGTCTCCTAAAAGACCCTGCCTTCAGGCAAAGCACACAAGTCCTATTTACACCACACCTGAAGAGGAATTCATCAGCTGTTCTAGAGGCACACTCTACTGGTTTTCTTAATATTCTGGGGAAAATGAGCACACGTTAAAAGCAGGACAATTAAAGGCATCATTTAGTTTCCCATGCAATAGGTGCTGGATAGTTAGACACTCTGAACTGAAAAAGTAATTCAGAAGGAAGTATTGCCAAATTTGTCCTTTTATGATGTTGGAGAGGAATAAACCCTAAATATGATCTACTGGCAACAGCTGAAATGAGGCAAGATGGAAAACAGTCAGCAAACACAACCCATGATCTCAAGCTGAACCTGATCTCTTGTGAGTTTTGGCAATACTAGCTAAGATCAGTGAGTTTGTGAAGACATGCTGGAATTGGAGAACTCATGAGAGCTATCCAGAGTTCTTTATTCTTCCAATATTAAATAATAATAATTTAAAAACTCAAACAACAAAACCCAAAAAACCACAGGGAAAGTTCTAAAGTCAACAGTAAGAGACTCTACCAAGAGTAAAAGACTGGATCAGATGCTTTGTGTGAGGAAAACATATGATATCCTTCCTCAATTAGGCTTTGTCTTGTATCACTGCAGGCAACCACTGGAAAGCACAGGAGGCATTTGTCTCACATCGCCTTGCCCTTCAGCTTGACCCCAGTACAAATGATACAATTCTCCACATTATGAGATTTGCAGAGACAGAAAATACATTGAACTTGGCCAGAAGTCTTGGGAAAATGCCTACCATATGAACAAAAGAAATCAAGAATATAGCGGTAGGCAAGCAAATAAAGAACTATGCTCGGGGTAAATCTCAAGAAAATAACCACTTCTGAAAGCAGTGAACAGAGAAGGCTGTGCTTCAGTCTCAGTCAGCAGCTGGGAAGAACTGGAGACAGTGAGCTGCTCTTAGACCCCAGGAGTTGTCGCACAGGCATGGGCAGTGTTCAGCTGAATGTGCTCAATATTCC
Organism: Upupa epops; assembly: GCA_013397515.1. Lineage (NCBI taxonomy): Eukaryota > Metazoa > Chordata > Aves > Bucerotiformes > Upupidae > Upupa > Upupa epops. Next base: position 23,428 of record VZRI01007314.1, read on the forward strand.
TGAGGAAAGCAACCAGCTTTTCTTTACTACCTTTGGCTTTCTACTTCACTGACTACTGTCACACTTGTGTCCAGTCTATCAAAGGGAAAATCTCACAGACTAAACCCCTAAACCAGTAACTCCATAAACCACTAATTAAGTAGTTCCCACATGCTGCCATACCAAGAAAATGGTACAGAGCTGTGAAAAGTGGCTTCTCTCAAGCTACAGAACAAGTCAGTGTAGAAGCCAAGATTATAAGTTACAGGTGATCTTTTCCCTGTGAAAATCTGATTTTATAAAAACACTGGATCTCTATTCTTCTTTACCAAAACTATATTTATCTAGATTACAGTACAAATAGCAATTCTGATACTAGTGTAACACTGGAAAGACAGCTAAGGAAGTAACAGAATAAATGCTAAGATATTTAAAAGGGACACAGTATTTCAGCAGCACCAATGTATTAACATGAAGCTACAGCCTTTAAGAAACTATGAACACTAATATTAGGAGGCTGAAATATTTAAGCAACAAAAATTGTCAAGGAAAATGTCCATTTAAAATTTGGGTTTAGGAATTCTTGCAGCAATTTCATAGTTCAGCACCGGAGCCTCAGATGTTCATAAAGCTCTACTCAGACTTACTTTTACTAAGAGGTGGTTCACGGCTGACAAGCTCCGAACATCTTTGGATACAGTCAATGCCTAAAATACTAAATCTTGCCTTAGAAAACAGTCCATTACAAACAGAGAGAAACCAAAAATATCAGAGGAGGTCACCAAACAAGAGACAAAACTACTACTGTTAGGTAAAGCAAAGATCAAATATGCAAAAATAATGGGCCTAGTACATAATTAGATGCACAATTGTGAGCAATCTGGAAACCATTTAAAGCAGGTCATAGATGTGACAAAATGATAGATAAATCTCACAACTGATTGTTTCCTGAAACCTGCCAGAGACCCACCTGTTCAAGTCAGATTCCGACCACTGAGCAAAGAGAATAAAGAGGAGAGTTTCAGCAAATTAAATTGGAACTCAGTTTCTTCCAAGATGAATGCTGGGCATTTTTACATAAATGTGTTATGTAAAAAGAAATTTCATTAAATACTTTTTTCAGACAATCAGTAAGACACTCCAGTCATAAGGAAAAGGTGTATAAATGAAACTAAGCTTATACAATAACTAATTATTTTCTTCAGGAGTGAGATGTAGCTTCAATTAACTCCACATGGTTAAAGAGGTCAATAGGAACTGAGGGGAAAAATAGAATATGCTATACTTACAAGAAAATAGGAAGTAAAGAACACTGGGAAGAATACAGGGAGATGCTAAAACAGATAAAGAACGGGTATTAGAAATGCAAAGCAAAACTCTGAAGTACTTATAGTTACAGATGCTAAACACAAATAATTTTCCAGTTACTAAAAACAAAAAAGAGACTTAGATGAAAAATAGGAATGAAATGTAGTGTAAGTTACAAAGTTAATATTAGTAGGGAAACCAGCATGCCAGAAGAAAACAGAAGATTTATAATGATTATTACTATTTTGTACATCTAACAAATGACACACTTGAACATAGCCAAACTGCTGACTGACAGTAGATAAAGTGAGACAAATGTGGTGGTAGTCTATAAAGAAAATGTATCAGGGTAAGTGAAATGCCTTTGAGAATTGCTTAAAGACTAGTAAATTTGGGAGGTACCTTGAGTAATAAAATTTTTATTGATGTAGTTTCAGATAGAGGTAGTTTGTTTTGGTTTTTTTTTTTAAAGCACCATTAAACCTCAGCAGTCTGTGGCTATCAACAAGACTGCTCTCAAAGTCACATTTCAAAAATGTCATTCCAATCAAAACTTACTGGGGATCCAAAGCAGTACTCATGAGAGTCATACTAGATACCGCAGAGAAGTTTCATCTTCCTGTAAGACTTCACTCATTACCTGCCATATATTTTACCAATATTTTGCAGTTTCATACCATTACAAAACAAGCCACATAACCTCCCCATCATATATTTGTATCTAATGTAAGCTTTGGGATTTTAAAATATTTCAACTTTATTTTGCTCAGCTTGGAAGCTGTATAATAAATTATTTTTAGTGATATGAAGTTGGAAATACATTTAAAAGTAAAAATTTTCTATCTAAAGTTAATTTTACCTTATGAGACCCTAAAACATGAAAGTTTCTACTAATGTCATGAAGTAATAGTAAATAGCAACAAGCATTTCCGGGTTATTGCGTAATCAGAACATTCTCTGCCACTGGGAGCTTGATGCTCAAAGTTGTGACATACTGTGCATTTGATCTCGGGATACATTGCCATATCACTAGAATAGTACTGTCATAAGGTCAATAATTAACTGAAACATCGATATAATTTACAGTTTTTTAGTCTGATATTATCTATACATCAACATCTTGGTGATTTACAAATCCAAACATCTTGTCCTTTTTTAATTACTACAGTAGATAACTTCTCCACTGCAGCTCCATCATAGAAAGTACTTGCCTCCAGATCAGTTACTATCAAGATCTCAAAGGAATATTCGATATATTAGTTTGAATAATAATTAACAAAAATGCTGCAGCAGGATTACATTTTTCATTAATTCATAAGAGCTTATTGAAATTAAAAGAATGAATGTGGTGGGTTTGATGGAGTTTTCTTAAATTACTTTTTCCTTCATTTAAATTACCTTTTCCTCCTCCTTTCTTTCTTTGTTTGCCATCAAATAAAAGATTGTGCATGAGAAGCAGCAGAAACACATGCTTGTGCAGATCAGATTAACAGAATCATAGATTGGCTCTGCTTGGAAGGGACTTCAGAGATCATCTACTCTAACCTCCTGCTATGGGTAGTAATGCTTTTCAAATAAACTTGGTTGCTCAAGTCCTCATCCAATCTGGCCTTGAACACCTCCAAGGAGGGGGCACCCACAGCTTCTCTAGGCAATCTCTCTCCACCCTTGCACTGAAGGAGTTCTCCCTGAGATCTCCCTGAACCTCCTCACCTTCAGTTTCAAACTATTTCCCCTTGTCCTATCACTAGATCCACTTGGGAAAAGTCCCTTTCCAGCCTTCTTGTGGGTTCCCTTCAGGTACTGGAAGGCAGCTATTAGGTTTTCCCTTGAATCTTCTCTTCCCTAGGCTGCACAACCCAATCTACCTCAGCCTATCCTCATAGCAAAGGTGCTCCAGCCCTTGGACCATCTTTGTGGCCTCCTTTGGACTCACTCTAACAGTTCTATGTCCTTCTTCTGTTGGGGACACCAGAACTGGATGCATTATTTGAGGTGGGGAGTCTCACAAGAACAGAGTAAGTAAAGGGGGAGAATCTCTTCTCTTGCTCTTCTGGCCACACTTTCTCTTAATGCATCCTAGGACATGGTTGGCCTTCTGGGCTGCAGGAGTGCACTGCCGGCTCACGTTAAGCTTCTTGCCAATCAACACCTATAAGTCTTTCTTTTCAAAGCTACTCTCAACCCACTCTGCACCCAGCTTGTAACTGTGTCTGGGATTGGACAGACCCAGGTGCAGGACCTTGCACCTGGACTTGTTGAACTTCAGCAGTTTGAACAGCCCCGTTTCTCAAGCCTGTTGAGATCCCTCTGAATGGCCTCTCTTCCTTCCAGTGTGTTGACTATCCCAGACACCTTGGTGTTACTGTCAAAGATGCTGAGGGGGAATTCAGTGTCACCATCCATGTCACTAATAAAGACTTTAAGCAGCCCTGGACCCAGAACAGACCCCTAAGGAACACCACTTGTCACCAGTCTCCACCTGGACTTTGTGCTGTTGATCACAACTCTTTGAGCGCAACCTTCTACTCAGTTCCTTATCCACTGAGTGGTCAAATCCATCTCTCTCTCTCTTAGAGACAAGGATGTTGTGTGGAGCTGTGTCAAACACCTTGTACAAACTACAAATGTATTAACCAAATTCACCCGTGCCACAGGGAGTATTAACTCTGCTGCATGTCTGAAGTTGGGCTCAGTTTCTTTTGCCAGTAAAGAGGCATTCTGCATAACTGGCTAGTTCAGGAGAATTGACCGTCTCAGCATACTCCTGTGATCTGGGCAAGCAGCACATACTGCATCACTTGTCAATACTCAATAATCTAGTTTAGATAACATGAAAGTTAAGATTTGTTTCTGTTCACTGCTGATTTGTTCCCTTATAGTCTGCCAGACCAGAAACAAGTCACTCATCACAGTTACTGCTGTCACCCTAGGTGCCTGGGTTCTTTAACACCATCCCCTCCCTTCACTGATACATCTGCTGAACAACTGAAGAGAGCTTCCAAAATTAATTCAACTTCCAGTTTAAAACTATTTCCCATCATCAGTACTTTAATCCCCTTTGGCTTTCCCAGTGTTAACTAAGACAACCAGAATACTAAATTTACAAAAGCCACATGACATAGTTCAACTACAGCAGAATATGCAGACAAATGTAGTGTCTTCCTGCTCTGGGCTCATCATTTGGACAGAAACATTAACTTACGGGTAGTAAGAAATGGGTAATAAACTGACATAAACAAAAGACGATATGCCAAAAATCTCCACAAAACCTGACAGAAATGATTTAACAGTAGGAACAAGCCAAACACTGAGTTACCTTTCAATGTTGCTGCTGACTAAACAGGGAGCAAGAATGTGCGGGGAGCGTATGTGATGGCAAGAGGACATGGTAACCGAGAGTAACGAGAAAAGTGTGTCCAACATACAGTGACTAGTAGATAACAAATACAGAAAATACTAGATATTTCCTCATGCATACAAATTAATTAGGAGACTGAGTTCCATTACTGCAAAATAAAGCTCAACACTACTAATTTATTTGCATAGGAAACTGGCAGAACAGAAAAAATCAGAGAACAATTACCACTGTAGAGCTGCATACTGTTTCCTGCTCTGCAGCCTAAAGCATTTTAAGAACCCCATCCTTCTGTGACTCTATTCTAATATTTCTGTTACACGGTTACAATAAACACAACATTATGTACTACATTTGCAAGCATAAAATTCCTTGTATTTTAAACAGATCTGAGAAGTAGTGTGTTTCTATTGCAGAAAACAGCCTGCAATGTACACTAAAAACTTCCCAAACTGAAAAATCATGAGAAAACCTGTTGCAGGTGTGGGTGAGGGGAAAAACAGCACACTTCACTGCTCCTATTCCTCTGTAGTTTATCAGTTCTTACCTAGCAAGCAAAGAAATGAGAAAAGATGCCACATAAATAAAATGGCATCAGAAACACACAGCATGCCCATTGAGAGAAGGAACAGACTGGAAGGTTAACACAACACAATTACTTAGGTTGCCACAGTCTGCAGTGGGATGAAGCATGGACAGTAACAATCAAAGCACAGCTATTTACCACCTTCTCTTTGCAAGAAGGAACTTTCCAGTCTACTAGGTCCCAGATTGTCCTAGCAGTACAAATTTTGACTGCAATAAATTCATAGAATCACAGAATCATCAGGGATCAGAAGGGATCTCAAAAGATCATCTAGTCAAATCCCCCTGTCACAGCAGGATCACCTAGACCAAGTCGCACAGGAACACAGCCAGGCAGGTCTTGAACGTCTCCAGAAAAGGAGACTCCAGAACCCCCCTGGGCAGCTTGTTCCAAGGCTCCATTACCCTCACTGGGAAGAAGTTCCTTCTGATATATATAGGGAACATCCTATGTTCCACCTTGCACCCATTGCCCCTTATCCTATCATCAAATCACATTGAGAAGAGCCTGGCTCCATCCTCCTGACACAGACCCCTCACATTTTTCTAGATATGAATGAGGTCACCCCTCAGCTTCATCTTCTCCAAGCTAAAGAGACCCTGGTCCTTCAGCCTTTCCTCATAAGGGAGCTGTTCTATTTCCTTCATCATCTTCGTTGCTCTGTGCTGGACACCCTCCAGCATCTCTGTGTCCCCCTTAAACTGAGGAGCCCAAAACTGGACACAATACTCCAGACACTGTCTCACTAGTGCAAAGTAGAGGGTAAGACTACATCTCTTGATTTGCTAATCACCCCCATTCAGAGCCCCCCCTAGGATGCTGGTGGCCCTCTTGGCCACAAGAGCACATTGTTGGCTCATAGTCAATCTTGCTGTCCACTAGGATCCCCAGGTCCCTTTCTCCTACACCGCTCTCCAACAGGTCAGTCCCCAACCTAAACTGGGACTTGGGGTTGTTCTTGCCCACATGCAAGACTCTCTACAGTGACCCTTGTTGTACTTCATTCAATTTCTTTCTGCCCAGCTCTCTAGCCTGTCCAGGTCTTGCTGAATGGAAGCACAGTCTGATGAGGTGTCGGTGACACCACCCAGCTTTGTGTCATCAGCAAACTTGCTGACAGTGCACCCTAATCCCTCATTCAAGTCATAAATGAACAGATTGAAGAGAACTGGTCCCAGTACTAATCCCTGGGGGACTGCACTAAATAAAGGCCTCCAACTAGATTCTGTCCTTTTGACCACTGCTCTCTGGCTTCTATCCTCCAGCCAGTTCATGATCCACTGCAATATAAAGTAAACTGTATGAAATAGAAAATAAGACTAATGTTCAAGCTGAAGTTTCTCGAAATAGTCTAACAAAAGATCCAGAAATCCCCTGGAAATGGTCATTAGAAAGTGCCCTGATCTATCTGATAATTGTATTAGTTGAAGATGGGATTGGAAGGGATATTTTTTTGTTATTGACTTCATCAGTCTTCTGAAGGGCACAGAAGACAATGCAACTGATACAGCCTCTAAATGTGTTAGGAAACCTGTTTTGTCTAAACCAACGGCTATGGTAAAAGGTAGCCTTCATTTCAAAACACAGTTCCTCCTACAAGTATGGCGTGTTGTCCATCATTTAGAAGATGGGCAGATGTATGCTTCAGGACATGGTTTAATGGTGGACTCCTTTAAGGTCCTCATTAGCAGCTCAATTTGTTTGTTTGCAAAGAAACAGCTTTGTTTTGAGACACATCATTCCACCCTGGCTGGTTCTCTCACAACAGTTCCTTCCAAAGACAAGCTTCACTGTGCATCACTCTCTATTAGCCAACAAGCAAAGCCTTTCCTGTTCTGTTTGGTTGGCAAAGGTTCAAAGTTCAAAATTTCTCATCCCTTTTCATCTAGTTTATATATGTTCCCTGTAACATATGGAAAGGAATATGATGATGGCCATGAAGTAGAAAGCATTACAGAGAAGAAATAGGCAAATAATAGATTTTTAAAATACTTTCACTGAAAATCTCCCTCAATAAAAATATTTTCCCCTGCGTCCTTGGCGACTTACGATTATCAGTATTTCTGATGTCCCAAGGGCATCTACAGAATCAGATGGCATTCTAACTTTACCACACTACATAAAACACCTTCTGCTCCACCAGATGACCCTCAGAGAAATCACCTCCATGTTGCAGTTCCTTGCAACTTGTGCATAGTGACAGAAATATACCCTGGCAGATTTTTAACCACACTGCTGCAGGTGTTTCCCAGTGACCCTGACGGATTTCCCTGCACATAAAAGCCAATTGAATCAAGAAAGCATCTGCAGAGAAGTCTGTGGGGAAAAAGATGGCTAATATGAAAAGTTGTCTTGCAGCCCTATTTCCTAGCACTCTGTGATGCATATGCAATCACACTATGCAGCATTTGTACCTCTTTGTCCTGACTCAATAACTTTTCAACCAGCTGCAGTACAATGACAAGGTACCCACATCGATGATATCAGGCACAGAGTAGCAAACTGTAACAAAGACAATCGGATTCTTAGCTAACTGCTGCTTTCACTCCTGACTGGGAGCTCTCTGCTGGTATCCTGGAATGAACCCTGGGGGGAAAAAAGCCTCTCCTGTAGACAGGGTAAATGTTTTTTTGGAAAGTGAATATGCCTGTCCCTCTTCCATTAAGCTTAGGATCTCATGCTACTCAAGTCTTTGTAATAACGTTCTTATGAATTGCAGTCGCGGTTCTGAACTGCTCATTTATGTACGGACCTCACTGATGTGAAAACTACTCGTTTTATATATTATTTGTAAGATACTTCCAAGTCAAGAGACTTACTAGACTCTATAACTGAAGAAATGAAAGCCTTCTAACAGTTTCAAAATAATGATTAGAAAAACAGTCTTTGGTGGAAAATTCTAAATGATCAGATTCAAAATGACAATTCCCTTTTCTCCAAGGATAAGGAATGCAGATATTCATGGGGAGTAACTGCTAATCTCCTTTGCTTCAGTACAGCCAAAATACGATCTAAACTAAATATGGGTTGTATTTTTTGGTAAACCATGCAATCCTTTTGTAGTGCCCAAGGGAGTTTATGGTCAACTGTATGAGTCATTTTCTGACATGACCTTCTGCAATGTTTGGTGTTAAACTAGAATTTGGCAGGAGTGCAGCAAGAGAAGTAAAGCCAGTCTGACTTCTCTGGTATTTCTGGTATTGAAACATGAATCATAGTAAAAATCACCTTTCCCCTGATGTAAAGGTCTCACCATATCTGATAAAACAATGGTAAGAATGGACATGAAGACTTCAAGAGGGTATTTTTAACTTGTCTTGGAGTAGTGTTTTTGCAAGTTCTTGTTTTGTCCAGCATTGCCCACTGGTATTGTTTATCTCTGAATACTTAAAGTTACCAAAGAAGGTGGAGAGGCATTAGGTATGTGGGAGCAGTAACCCCAGCTAGTTGTAATTTGGTGAGCAGTCCCATCCCCACTTGGCCAGCTCAGAGAGAGCTGCAACTGTCCATGCTCCAGCCTGCACAGCCCTGTCAGCACAAAAGGAGACCATTACAGAACTCACTCCCTCCCAAAAAGAAATAAATATTTAAGAAGTCAGCTAGGAGGTGCAGTATTTCCATGCCGAGAAAAACTCATTCAGTTCAGAGCATACTGTTTCCTCTGCTGTTATGTTAGAAGGAAACATTTGAAGGCGCTGTTACGTTAACCTCCAAGTGTTCAGTGTGGGTGATCTTCAGACAATGTAATAAATAAAAAACGAAGAGTTTTGCTGAGTGTGCACAGCCTAATGCTTTTAGAAATACTTAGAAGGTGGCCAAGTCTAAATGGATTTTAATGTGACAGCAAAAGCATCTCTTCAATACAAGTGCTGAAGCTGTTTTAAATAGCAAATCACTGCACAAAGCCTCCTCTCTGAGGGGCAAGGTAGTGGTTTCAACTGCCCTTGACAGCTAAGAATTTTCAGAAATTATGTTTTCAGGGTATGGGAATTCTCCCATGGAATTCCTTCTGATAAAAGCCCAATGTTTACCATAGAACCTTGCTTTTCCTTTCCTTTATTCTTCGGATAATGTTTAAGCCCAGATGATAGGTGAAGAATCTGAAGGTTTTCCCCCTTCTTTTCTCAAAAGACTAAAATCTTGCGCTCATAAAAGTTTAACTTCTGTCCTAAAGCTTAAATAATGCAAGTAAGACAGCTAAAACCAAATCCAACCCCAATAATAACTCCCTGTTATGGTCAATGGAAATAGACCTCCTAGTTTGTGTGATCATACACAGACTTAAAAATAAAAAAAATGTATGCGGAAATTTTAAAGTCCCTTCCTGGAGAGGATGTTCCTTTATCTTTCATAGTGAAACAGGCTAACTTACTCTGCAGTTTGTTCCTTCTCATCTACTTACAGTTAGGATTCAAGAGACTAAATTAGTGTTTATTTCAGTTTTTGACCAACGTAATAGGATAACTATGAGGATTTTAATATTAAGCTCCATTAAAACCATATCTAGTTTATATCTATAACCCATATTGCAAAAAACACTTTTGTTATCTCTTGGCAAAGACTAATTTCTTGGTTAATTTAACAATGCAACCACATTAAGCCCTGTTTTTAGCAAAACAGGACACAGTACATAAATACCTACTAATCTGTATAGTATTTTCTTTCAGTTGTATATTCATTTCACGATTTTAAGTGTAAGAGGAAAAAAACCACATACAGTCCCTAAACCAAACACAAATAGAAATCACAGAATCACATACTGACATCCAAGAAAAATCTAAATATTTTAAAGAGGGAACTGAGACCAAACTAGCAAAGTAGAGAATAGCCTCCTGCATGACTTCACACTAAAAATAGGTGGTAAAAAAGGGCACTATAGGACAGCAACAATCAAGTAAAGCCCCAGTATGCCCTGCTCAGGAAACTTGGGTAGATTTGGAAGATTAAATTTTCATGCAGGAGACATGTTACTGAATTTCTGCTCACTGAAGCCAGTGGTGCTATTACTAAACATTCATTGTTATTTACCAGATTTTCAGTAGCTTTTACTAAAGAGTTAACATGCTTTCTGCAGGTTTAATTCCTATCCTACTACTGTTTATGACACCTTTTCACCTTACAGCAACTAAAAAACTGTTACACAGTGAGCGAAAAAAGCAAACAACGAACAAAAATGAGCTAAGAAACCTATTACTATCAAAACCCAAAGCCACTGTGGGGATTGTGCTGAAAAGCTAAAATAAGAGGACAAAGTGAAGATAACATACAGATAAATAAAATTATAAATCTAAACTTCAGGTTGAGATATCAGCTAATGGCTTCTTTGTTTGACTAGTAATAGCATGGGAAAGTATTGAAGTAGTTGCCTCTACTGTAAAAGAATAAAACTTCTTTGAAAGAGAAAAATATTCCAAAAAAACCCTAAACCACCTTTGTATAAGAAAAATGCAAATTTCTTTGAAAACAGACAGAATCATAGAGTCATCAGGGATCAGAAGGGACCTCGAAAGATCATCTAGTCCAATCCCCCTGCCACACGAGGATCACCCAGACCAAGTTGCACAGGAACACACCCAGGCGGGTCCTGAACATCTCCAAAGGAGACTCCACAACCCCCCTGAGCAGCCTGTTCCAGTGCTCTATAACCCTCACTGGGAAGAAATTCCTTCTGATATTTATATAGAACCTCCTATGTTCCAGCTTGTACCCACTGCCCCTTGTCCTATCAGCAGATGACCTTGAGAAGAGCCTGGCTCCATTCTCCAGATACCCACCCCTCACATATTTATAGAAATTAATGAGGTCACCCCACAGCCTCCTTCAAGCTCAAGAGACCCAGCTCCCTCAGCCTTTCTTCATAAGGGAGCTGTTCTACTTCCTTCATAATTTTCATTGCTCCACGCTGGCTCTGAGTCCTTCTTGAACTGAGACCCACAATTGGAGACAACACTCCAGATGCAATCTCATATCTCTTGATCTGTGTGCAAGGTTTAAGTCCAAGGAAGCCTTGGCTTTCCCAGTTTCTTTAAGAAAAGATTAAAGTATGGTAAACTACAAAAAGATTTATACAGCTATTAATGACCACAATTATTCCAACTTTTAACTATGAGAATATCAGCTGAGGGACCCAGAATTGGAGATAATACTCCAGATGTGGTGTCACCAGTGCAGAGTAGACAGAGTAGACAGGAAGACCATCTCTCATGATCTGCTAATTACCTCCCTTCTGATCACCCCCACAATGCTATTGGCCTTCTTGGTCACAAGAGCACATTGTTGGCTCAAAGTCATCCTGCTGTCCACTAGGACATCCACGTATCTTTCTCCTACACCGATCTCCAACAGCTCAGTCCTCAACCAATACTGCTCCCTGGGGCTGTTCTTGCCCAAATGCAAGACTCTACACCTACCCTTCTTGTACTTCATTACATTTCTCTCCTCGAAGCTCTCACTGAATGGCAGCACAGCCTGCTGGGGTGTCGGCGACACCACCCAGCTTTGTGTCATCAGCAAACTTGCTGATAGGGTACCCTAACCCCTCATCCAATTCACTAATGAATAGATTGAAGAGAACTGGTCCCAGTACCGATCACTGGGGGACTCCACTAGATACAGGCCTCCAACTAGACTCTGTCCCATTGACCACTACTCTCT
>VZRI01007314.1:35973-48440 GCA_013397515.1 Upupa epops
AAGTGTCCATCCCTTCCTTTCGTGCCCTATGGACATTCTTCTTTCTCTGCAGTTTGCCCAGCGGCTCCCTGTTTAACCACACAAGTCTTCTAGCTCCCTTCCTTGACTTCTTCCCTATTGGGATGCACTTGTGTGGTGCTTCAAAGAAATGGTCTTCGAGTGTTAACCAGCCAACTTGGGCCTCTTTACCTGCCAGTACCCTGTCCCATGGGATCTCCCCTAGCAATTGCTTTAAACAGCCCTCCTGAAGTCAGATTCTGCTAGGTATTCTGTTCCTAACACACAAGATCCTGAACTCCACCATCTCATGGTCACTGCAAGGCTGCCTTCAACCTTCTCTGCTTCAACCAGATCCTCCTCGTTAGTGAGTACAAGATCCAGCAGGGCTCCTCTCCTAGTGGGCTCCTCCTCCACCATTTGCATCAGGAAATTGTCACCAATGCTCTTTAAAGACACATTAGCTTCTTTACGGAAAGATCAGATTAAGGTAAACTACAAAAACAATTATGCAGCTATCAATGACCAGAAGTTTTCCAACTTTAACTATGAGAGTATCTAACACCTGCCAGTGAAATTCATGAATGCTCATACTGCAAAGGAGCCAACTGTGGTCAGAAAGAATAAATCCGTTTGTCACCAGAAGACGAGCTATGAGATACTGAAAGAGTACTATGTCTTTGCCATTTCTCTACTTTAAGACAAAAATCTAAATCTCAGGACTATTACAATTAATTACCCCTTATTGCGAGTTACTGGAATAAGTTTTTAAAACTACTAACTTTGTAATGTATAATGCAAGCAAGGCAGCTCTCCCTTTTAGCTGCAATAATCTATTTTATTGATACTACACACTGAAACTAATTTCAGAAAAATCATTTCAGCTGGGAAAGCATTGATTTGAGAGCATTTTTGATGCTCTCTAAAACCATTGGTCAGAACTCCCTTTTAAAAACACACTATACATTCAAGGCCACTAAACATCCAATAATAATTTGTTCCTGTGCCTTTCTCCCACCGGAATGAATTTTGCATGAATCGCATGAGGATACCATGAGAAGACTAAGACAAGCGGAAGAGGCAGCAAGAACCTTTAATATTAACGAAGAAAATTACTCTTCACCAAACCTGTCTTCAAAAAACTTAGGGATTTAGAGCAACCTGATACTCTTGCAGAATTACTTATCAGCCTAAACACCTGTCTTAATGACTTCATGCTGAACTTAGGTCTCTAGCATGAGCAAACAGCAGAAGAGTTAAGAAGCAGGTATTTTCTGCATACCTACAGATGCAGTTCAGGGGACCTTATTTTCTTGACCATTAGTAACATATAAAAAATATCAGATGTTTCAAATTCTGTGAAGTTGTAAATTTAAGGTATGGATATAGAGATTGTTACCTCTCAGGTTTAATTATGTTAATTTGGAGCAGCATACTCAGGCAATGACATTTGAATTTTCCCTAATTTAGGCAAAGAAAACACTTGTCTGAGCAGCCTGTGAGCTAAACCCTCTTACACTGTCAGAAAACCCACAAAGAATGTGGCCTAAGGAGGATTTAATCTAACTCAGATATAACAACATATTCACCCCCCAGTTATTACTTACAGACCACAAAAATTCCCAACTAGTGTGAACATATATTCCAACAGTAGCAATGCTGATCTATAAATACACAAGCCTGGAGTCTCTGAAGCACAAAAGAAATTACAGAATTTGGCATCAGTGTTGATGTTTTGTGGGGCAGATAATATTAGCCACACCTAACGCAAGACAAATTCTCCACATCATCCATAACAAGCTTGTGCTCAGTGTAGACATCACAAATTTCACTAGTAAATAAACATACAAACACTTCCTAGAAATTCCAAGCCTTCACATAGCAGTAGCTATGATTGGCCACGGACAGAAGTAAAAACTGCAATTCCATAGAGCCATAGAATACCCTAAATCAGGTCATCCTTGTCAGCCTGCAAACTAAGATATGTTTCTTATTTGCATAGTGAGCCTGGATACATACCCTGTAATCATCTGGTATTAAACCTATTACTCTACTCTCTAGACTATGGCAACTACTCTATCTTAGAAAGGTATACTGCTCTTGAAGATACCCTGACTCTTACTTTTGGCAAAATGTTCTCTCTTGCAGAGTCATAAAGATCCTGATAACCCATGGACTATAGACTCTGCTAGAATTTGGAGAGGTGCACTTTTGTTTGCCATAATGTTACACAAATGTGTACTTGAAATCAGATGGTCTTCACAGTATCTTGATGAAAAGAAAACACAACATGCAGGATAAAAACTAGTATTTTCCTTAAGCACAGGTAATTTGTTTATCATTAAATTTAACTGTAAAATACTCCAAACTTTCTGACTGGTGACCCTGTCAAGTTGGTTCTTAAAAAGCTTGAGGTCCTATTTACCTTGCAAACATGAGAAACGTCACATGGACTAGGTTTATCAACTTCCTAGAATATTTTTAGAAACAGCAAGAGTCAGAAAGTTTTCAACAAAGTCTCAAGGTAATGCTTCATTATCTTATGGCAAAATTGTTTTAACACTCTTAAAAACCATGTAGGACATAAAAAGGTTTTGTTTTAGGATGCACATACTGTTTTTTTTTAAACCAGCAGCAATCCAAAGCACACACAGGAAAAGTTCTCAGCAAAAATAAATTTAATTAAAGCTCAGCCAGTTTGTAACTACTGACTGCACCCGACGTGTACTTTTTAATTTTTATTTTTTAATACTAACCAGGTATTTTGTTTAGGCATAGAAGTTTTCCATTATTCTCTACAGTTAGCAAGCTATGAAACTATCTGCTGTCCTTGTATTGTTTCAAGATAGAAATGATAGATGCTGAAAGTCATTCAATGCTGCATCATCTTCTATTACTACATGATGCTTGGTTTAAATGAGTTGAAGCCCACTAACAAGGCTACCAATTCATGTACTTAGAGTCAAAGTGATGTATAAATCATTTACCTTCACAGGAGATTAAAACAGCTATGGCACTGTTTTTAAAAACAGGATGAGGATGACTACCTGAAACAAATACACAACATAAGAAACTGCCTATTTTCTACAAATTCACAGTGCAAAGAGTGTGCAATAAGTGGGAAAATCAACCATTGTGAGTTGGGTATGAGCAGAAACAAGCATAAACTTAAAATTACTCAAACAAGTAGTGCGTAACTTTTTGGAAAACCTGGAGCTAAAAGTGAAACAAAGCGTCAGAACAGTCAGCAACTCAATCTGGAATTCACTGAGCAGGAAAAGAGCTGGAACACTGCAAACTCTGCGGAGGTATCCCCATGGAAGAGATATGATGCAAATTGCTCCACCTCCAAATTCAACATTTAAAATAACTATGATTAGAGAGCTCATTGATCAAAACAGGCAGTTAAAACTGCCAGAGGAAGTCAGTCCAGTACAGTAAAAAACCTCAACATTATAAAAATGTGTGGAGAATTTTTCACAGAAGATAAAAGTGAATTTGCTCTGTGTTGCAAATGTATGGCATTACCTGGGTAGGATGAACACGCAACACTTTGTGAAGCCTTCTACACATACGCGTGCACACAGGCTTGGGCTGCTAATCTCCACAGTGACCTTTTTAAAATGTGATAGGCAAAACGTTTTGAATTTGTGACTGACTGAAGAAACAGCATACAGCTTGATTTACAGGTCTTGATGAGAATGCAAGGCAGTCAGAAATTAAAGCAGTCCAAGGTCATGCTCTATAGTTGGATGGACAAACCTTACCTGGGGCACTTCAGAGGCTGTGATCATGCACAGCCCATCTAGAGGACATTTGAAAATCTTCTCTGGGAGAGAGGCCAACAACTTTGTAGCACACAGACATTACTTGCCTACAAAAAAGGAAGGTAGGACTGAGTGCGGGCTAGTCTTGCATCAAGTCAGAGAAACACTGGGCTTTTCTGGTGCCTGTCAGAAAAGGCAAATCCATGATCTATCAATCGGTCTCACTGCACCAGTTTAGTTTTGCAAAGATAAAGTCTACAGAATCTTAAATAGCCTCATCCTAAATCTGAGAAACAGTAAAACAGCATTAGGAAATTTTGTAAGGTAGTCTAGTTGCTGCACTAGACAACTGGAAAAAGTAATGCTGTGACAGATCATGAATGACCGTTACAGCAGCAAAGGCTACACAAACCGACAGGGGAGCCCAAAGCAAAAATCCCCACACTTAAGTATGACACTTCTACCTGTAACTATACCTTGACCACTGTTGCTATTTTTTTTCAGTAAAAGTTTTTTACTCTGCTCTTGACAACAAAATGCTGAATGCCCACTCAACACCCCAAACCCCACAAAAACACCTTTAAAACCAGGAACATCTGCTGGGTCTTATTTGAGGGAATTGTTACTATATAGCTGAGTGAAGAATAGGGATGTATGTTTCTGTTACATTCTGTCTTTCAAAATTTGATTAGCAGGTTACAGAAAGGTAGAAGCTATCATATTAGTCCCATAAAGTAAAAAGTTTTAAAAAGTCACACTGACTAATGCCCCAAGTTGAATTTTGCTGCAGCTGAATTACAAACTTCTGGCTGAGGCATTTTCACATCAGTTAGTTACAATGTCATAACAATCCACAGGAGCACAGCTGCCAATGCCCAAAGACTCCATTAAAAAGACTGTATTAGCTTTGTTAAGATATAAGACAATCTTTTTACTGCTACGAAATTTAGATCAGAGATATTTATGTTCCCAGATGACATACTGCTTGCTTCTGTGAGGGAGTTAGCAGACTGCTATGTTGCACAGGAGTTAAGAGCACCTAAGAAGTTGTTAATTATCTCTGTATCACTACTCACTGTAGTAAAGACTTTTGCTCAGTGAAGAATCCAGCTCTTTACTACTCTCCACTACTTTATCAGATGTTTTTAGAAAAAAAAAAAAAAAGGAATCATAGAATGGTTGGATGGGAGCTTAAAGATCATCTAGTTCCAACCCCACTGCCATGGGCAGGGACACCTCTTACCAGACTATGTTGCTCAGAGCCCCATCCTACCTTGCCCGGAACACTTCTAGGGATGAAGCAGCCACTACCTCCCTGGGTAACCTGCCACAGACCCTCACAGTGAGGAATTTCTTCCCAAGATCTTTGATCTTTTAAACTGAAAGAGGAGGGATTTATACACGTGTTTCCCCTTTCCCAATCAGTGGGAACATCACCAGCCTGACATGATTTCTCAAATATGATGGACAGTGACTTAACTTCACCTGCCAGTTCTCTCGGGACATGTGGCTGCACCTCATCAAGTATCATGGACTTTTGCACTCATAGGTTTCTTAAGCAAAAAAGTCTTTTCAAAGGTACATCTAGTGTGACCTTCTGTAAGCAGCAGTACCAGCTTAATGATCCTCTGCCCAATATCTGTTGTTTTCCATCCCCGACCAGTCCCTTTAAGTGAGCTGGCATAAATTAAAGGATATGGACAGGAACAGGCAACCAAAACCATGGAGTGATAAGAGACAGAGAGAAGGGGGAAAAAAAAGACATTGTGCAAGCAGGTAAAAGGAAGCACTTCTACTTAATGTTTAACCAGTACTAAATGGGGGAAAAGTATAGCTGGCTTGGCCTAGGCTGCCTAATAGACACCTGTGGCTGTATTTATTCCTCCCCTCAAAAAAAGCAGTACAGACTGAAGATTTTGAAGAAACTGCATTCAACAGACAGAATACAACTGGAGGAGACAACGTAGCAAGGTGCAGGAAAAAAATAATTTAAAGAAAAAGATCTATTATCTTTGACAGGACCTTTCCCACTTTTGTGCGGTTTCAGTACACAGAACCTAAGGATATTTCTAAAACCAGCTTCCAAAACTTTTAAGCCTACACCAAATCCTTCAAGGCTACAGCTCACCTTAACATGTGTAAAATTACAGCATCTCTCCGAACATATGCTACTCTGTAGATAATTGCAACAACAAAAAGAGCACCTCAAAACAGATCAGCCAAACTCCAAGTAATTTTTTTGGTTAATAACAGTATATCAGAGAATCTTAAGGGATCAGAAGGGACCTTGAAAGATCATCTAGTCAAATCCCCCTGCCACAGCAGGATCACCTAGACCAAGTCACACAGGAACACATCCAGGCGAGTCTTGAATGTTTCCAGAGAAGGAGACTCCACAACCCTCCTGGGCAACCTGTTCCAGTACTCCTTTACTCTCACTGGGAAGAAGTTCCTTCTGATATTTATATGGAACCTCCTCAGTTCCTACTTGCACCCACTGCCCCTTGACCTATCACTAGACGACCTTTAGAAGAGCCTGGCTCCATCCTCCTGACACCCACCTCTCACATATTACTAGACATGAATGAGGTCACCCCTCAGCCTCGTCTTCTTCAAGCTAAACAGTACATACCCTAGGTACTTCTCTTGTATTAATAACTCCGTGTCTGCCAATTCAACTTTCACATGCAAGAGAAAGACTAGAATTTATGCTGCAGAGGTGTCTTGGTTTTAGCTGAGAGTTAATTTCCCGCCTAATAGCTGGTACAGGGCTGCATTTTGTATTCAATGGGATAACAACGTGGATAATAGACTGATGCTGTTGCTAACCACTACTTATCCTAAGCCAAGGACTTTTCAGTTTCTCATGCTTTCCAGTGAGAAAGTGCACCAGAAGCTGAGAGAGCCAGGACAGCTTACTCAAACTACCCAAAGGAATATTCCATACCATGGGACATCATTCAGTATATAAAATGAGGGGCGTTGGCTGGGAGAGACCTATCACTGCAGGGACTGGCTGGGCATGGGTCACAGAGTGGAGAACAATTGCACTGTGCATCACTTGCCCCTTCCCCCCCCTTTTTGTTACTTTCCTTTAATGACAACTACTATCATTACTACTATATTTTAGTTCAATTATTAAATTGTTATCATCTTAGCCCGTAAGTTTTAGGGCTTTTTTTATTCCCCTCTCCCCCACTAGGGTTAGAGAGGGAGTAGTTGTGATTTAACCCACAGCAATAAAGCATCACACAAGAGGTTAGGCAAGGAATCATCTGAACCCATCTTTCTTTAATCTTCCTCAGCTGAGGATGACACTAAAGAGTGAAAAGCAGTCTTTTATCAGGCTGCACTCAACAGAAGTTTTAATAACCAGCCTACAGAGTTTTTCACTGTCAGTACACTCAGGCATTCAGGAAGGCACAACAATCTGCATGGGTCTTGGTGGGAAGAGCAGGGGTTGCCAAAAGGAATTGTTTGGAGGGCTTATTTACCAGTGCTAGGCTATGTGCACATGGCTGAAACATAAGCTGCTTTTCTGCAAGCGAACTGGATTCCTATGAAAAACACTTATTTACTTATTCAGAAGATGATAACATCCTCTCCAGACATTATGCAGAACATAATGCACAAAACAAGTATTTTCATCTGAGCATGTTTTTCCTAATCAACTCCCTGCTATTCAGCATTAAATGACAAATAAAAATGTAATCTCCAGAGCCTGGGAATATTCTAGCCTAACTTCAAACTTGCTTCAATTTAGGAGTCCACCTGATAGGTGGACACCATCCTAACACCACTTGAGTAGCATATTGGGCTGGAGATACGGGCACGTTGGAATAAGATGAACCCTTTGTGATCTCCATTAAATCTCTAAGTGAACGCTACAGCCTTCAGGAAATTTGCTTGCATACAGGCCATGCACAAAGGAGAATCCCTTGATGTGCCAATGCCTGCTACAGCAGATTCTCTAATGCTTAAACCACTGATAAAAGGGCCTGCAGCAATTTTTAAACCCCATTTATTTGCCAAACGAGATGAGATAAAGAACACAATGAAAGACTAGGTGATAACAACCAAAATGCCCCTAAACAAATCCCTACAGGGGCAGAATTAATGTACTGGACATTAAGGACACTGGCATTAAGACACTGTTAAGCCACAGCCCTGAGACAGGCTGGGGCAGTACAAGCTGGCCCAGAGACAAACCCTGAAGCTGGGAGAAGCAGACTGCAATCTAAGACCAGTGAAACAGGGAACAAAAATTCAGCTCAAGGGAAACAAATTTAAAAACTATCTAAAATAATCCAGAAAATGATTTATTATAAATAATTTAGAAATTATTTATGGAGAAAGACATTAGCCCTGGGCATTACCAGAGCTGCAAGTCAAGGTCGGGCTACCGGCATTATATTGAGTCTAACTTAAGCATACCAGAAACAAGATAAAAGTGGAAGATTCTATTTCAACCCCTCCATTGCCAGTTTCCAGCACGGGAGATACCACCTTCCTTCCCCTTAGGGAAGAATTGCTGGGCATGAAATAAATGAGCAATGCTGGATAGGCAATTGAGGCCTATCTGCTTAGCAGATAGGTAATAATGGCCCATACATTCTGGATGTCTAAACGTTAAGATTCCTGGTGTGAATGGTGGGAGTGTTATGTGTCAAACTACCATAGTAAGTTTACTGCTCTCCGGTAAAAAGCACATGTGATCTACTCACTAACTAAAAATCATCATGTAAATACTTTAGGAGTTGATGTTCTGAGTGGATGCAGGTATAGCCTGCTAAATGGCAGTGTGGGGTCTTTCAGGTCAAATAAAGACCCCAGTCCAAGCAAAAATAGGGAGGCGGCAGTATGTGCACTTCATGCAGCCCCTGCACTCCCCGATTCAAAAATCACTAAGGTGCTGCACTACCCAATTCCTTCTGCTGCATGAAAAGGCTTTTCTGTAGTGATTGCAGATTTAGAAAAACAAGAAATAGTTTCCAAAACCCACTCTCTGGTCTGGCAGTTTTGAAAACCAGATGGGAGGTAGTGTTCTCAAACTGATTAGCGGTTCCTGAATGCAAATGCAGGCCCATTTAGTAGCTGCTGTACTGAACCTGCTGAACTTAACAGCTATTCTGAAAGTAGCAGTACACCCATGGGTGAGCACTAGATG
This sequence comes from Upupa epops, assembly GCA_013397515.1. Taxonomy (NCBI): domain Eukaryota; kingdom Metazoa; phylum Chordata; class Aves; order Bucerotiformes; family Upupidae; genus Upupa; species Upupa epops. The sequence goes on from VZRI01007314.1 coordinate 44,905, forward strand.
TAAAAGACATGTTCTTCACTATTACCCCTAAAGGAAAAGAACAAAGAGAAGTTTGTGTTCACTTGTGAAAGTAATAGCAAGCAGCCCAAAAGCCTTAGGAGCTCTACTGCGCGGCAGCTTCACAGGGACACCTGACAAGGATACTCCTCATGCCCTTGAGAAGATCAGCTTACATCACTACTTTCCCTCTCTCTGCTACACCCAGAATGCTGAAAAAGTCTTAAAAGAAATGTAAATATCATTAGAATTAGGGAGCAAACTTGTAACTTAAATGTTTCATGTTTATGGAGTTGTTCCTGTTTATTTTTTTGTATAAAAATGGATGCTCTGACAATTTTTATGTTCTCTCTGCCCTTTTAGGAATGCATAGGTGAGATGATGATTGAGAAATCTAAGCTCTAATAATAATGAAGGAGCTGCCAAGCTTCAACCTTCAATCAGCCTTTGTCTGGTACTCCCACTATTAACCCTATGGAAATTAGCCAAATAGCTGCTCAATGCTAGGTGAGAGCTTAGCAAATTAACCAGTAAGAAAGAGCTATTCAGACTTGTCTGCATCTCTACCTTTTCCTTCTAACTCCAATATCACAAGACGCTAAGATCTGTAGAAAATAATTTACTTGCAGATCTCCTTACCTACTATGTCTGAGAAATGCTGAAATGAAGGTAGTAATTTTTTAGTTTTAGTTTTTTGTTTGCTCGGCGATGAAAATAACAGCTAGATGGTATTCCCGTGCCAACAAAGAATCTCAGAATTCACGATGGTTATGAAAATTAAGAATTAAGAATGGAAGAAGACTTTACTTCTCCCATTAAGAGCAGAGTAATACTCCCATTCTCATCCCTTCCTCTAATAGGCTTTACCCTATAGAACTCCAAATAAATGTTTCTTTCCATCAATGTGGCCACAGTGTGAAAAAAATTCAGCTGTTTTTTTCTTTGTAATTCTTCAGCTTGTTACACCACATGTTTGAAATATATTTATTAATTTTAAAGCAATCACCACGATGCCCATGCATCGAAAATTTTATCACTGCAGTGGTACTACACTTGATTTGATCAAAAGACTACTTGCACAGTAACTCGAATGTAAATTAGACTGTATTGAGATAGAGCAAACATTAGGCATGGTAACATCTGTAAAACCTGTATGTAAAAAAACTGCCTAAATAAATTTAACTGCCTGGTCTTAAGACATACTACTAATACTAGGCGTTCAGCCTCATCTCCCTGGTGGCAAACCAAAGGATCAGGGTAATTGGTTACAAGCTGTGCCAGGAGAGGCTTAGGCTGAATGTTTTCAAGAATTTTTTCACTGAAAGGGTTATCAAACATTGGAACAGGCTGCCCAGGGCAGTGCTGGAGTTCCCATCCCTAGAGGGATTAAAATGACATGTGGACGGGTGCTTAGGGATAGGATTTAGTGGCAACTTGGCAGTGCTGGTTCAAAGGTTGAACTTGATGATCTTAAAATGCTCTTTCAATCAAAGATATACTTCTGATCCCCACCACAAGTTTTTTTCCTCCTTGTAGGTGAAGTCATTGTACAATTAGAACAGAATTGAGAGTATCTGTGAAAACTGGACACAGACCAAGGAATATACTGACCTAAAAACAAGGTCTATAAAAGTATGCAATGACCACATAAATATCACTCTGCAACCAACAGAAATCCTCATTAACTGCTGAGAATTGCCAGGGATGCTGGAGTATCTCAGCTTTCATTCAAAGGCTCCCACAACCTTCCTGAGGACCTTTCCTAACCTTCAAACAGTGCTGCCAAACTCACGCCTTGTGCAGATCCCTCCCCTTCCTGAGTAGGAGAGAAGCTACAGCACCTTGGTGAGGTCTCTCTGTCATAGAGAGCAGCGCTAGCATCATAGTAGGGATCAGCCAGGGACAGAGAAACTGATGAGCACATACAACTACAAGATAAAATAGAAGTGCTTTAGAGATAGAAATACTTAATCCAACTGTAAACCCATCCAAATTCACCCTCAATGCAATGAATTTTTCTTTTTGGAATCTTCAGAGAATCTGAGGCATATCCAAAGACTTGTACTAGGAAGATGGACTAACATTTATATTTAAAAAAACATACAGAAAATCAATACATAAAAGACATAATCTTATTTTAAAATGTTTCGGGAAGTTGAAGTTGTCAGAAGATTACAGCACAGCTAATTCTTGCACTGGTTAAATACAAAAGTGTTAGACAAAATCGCAGCATTATTAATTATTTTCTGTTAATAAACAGAAAAATTAATGCCAGCTAAACTACACACCCACTGACTGAGCTCTACACAGGTTCATCCTGACATCAATTTTACTTAGTATTATCACCACCCTTTTATACATAAATGTATGTAAGTATATAGTCTATTTGCACTACATGACCCTATTAGGTGTGTAAGCAATAAAACACAATAGTGTAGCAACAATTTCTTCGTATCGCACTTTAACTGAAAAGAATCTAAAGAGATGTATTACTTTCACTGGGGACTAAATTTAACCTGTTACAATCTAAACCAAGGGTGATATAAATTAGCTCAGATTCAGGCTATACACCAAGAATTTAGAAAAACAAAATATGAAAAAAAAAACCCACGAAAAACGGTTACTCCATTATATAAACACAGTGTCCTTACAAAAAGAAAGCCACGTAATTGCGCTTATGTCTTCTACTATTTTGTATTTAAAAATGCATGTTATTGATATGCATCAAACACCTAACTGAGCATGAAGTGGTCCTTGAAATGTCACATGTCAAGCACTAACCTACTAATAAATCCAATTCAAGTGTAAGATGGCATTTAAACTTGTCTAAGCAAAAAAAACAGTAACAGCAAATTTTTAATTACAGCAATAAATAACAACAGCATTAATTGTTTGCTGAAGATGATCACTGTGCCAGAGTTAAATACAAGAACAGAAAGGTCTTCAAAACAAAATAAAATATCTAACATATCATTATAACAAGTCAGTTTTCTTCCTCAAAGTTTCAAAACAAAAAAAAAAAAAGATCAGTAAGGGATACTGATTGTTTAAGCAGAAGACTTAGAGGGAAGTCTTCATTTATTGTTAACTAGCTACATCTACATTTGGAAATCATATCAAGGACAAGAGGGTCATTAGGGACAGTCAGCATGGCTTCACCAAGGGGAAGTCATGCTTGACCAGCCTGATAGCCTTTTGTGAGGGCATAACAAGGTGGATAGGCGATGGCAGAGCAGTGGATGTGGTCTATCTTGAATTCAGGAAGGCATTTGACACAGTCTCACAGAGCATCCTCGAAGCCAAACTGAGGCAGTGTGGATTGGATGATTGGGTAGTGAGGTGGATCGTGAACTGGCTGCAGGATTGAAGCCAAAGAGTGGTGGTCAAATGGACAGAGTCTAGTCGGAGGCCTGTACCTAGTGGAATCCCCAAAGGATTAGTACTGGGACCAGTCCTCTTCAGGCTATTCATCAATGACTTGGATGAGGGATTAGGGTGCACTGTCAGCAAGTTTGCTGATGACACAAAGCTGGGTGGTG
>VZRI01007314.1:48566-58601 GCA_013397515.1 Upupa epops
AAGTAGAGCACCTCCCTTATGAAGAAAGGCTGAGGGAGCTAATGCTCTTGAGCTTGGAGAAGAGGAGGCTGAGGGGTGACCTCATTCATGTGTAGAAATAGGTGAGGGGTGGGTGTCAGGAGGACGAAGCCAAGCTCCTCTCAAGGTGATCTGATAATAGGACAAGGGGCAATGGCTGCAAGCTGGAACAGAGGAGGTTCCCTATAAATATCAGAAGGAACTACTTCACAGTGAGGGTAATGGAGTATTGGAACAGGCTGCCCAGGAAGGTTGTGGAGCCTCTTCTGGAGATATTTAAGACCCACCTGGATGTGTTCCTGTGCAACTTGGTCTAGGTGATCCTACTGTGGCAGGGGGATTGGACTAGATGGTCCTTCGAGATCTCTTGCAATCCCTAATGATTCTATGAGATGTCTGATTTAAAAAAAATGCCATATCAGCACTTCCCCATGAGGCCAATAGGTACCTAAACTATCAATTCATAAAAATGTTAAAGACTACACACACTTTTGTCATGTAAATTAACAGCACTAATACTTGAATAGTTTTACCCACTGCTTTCAAAGCAATTAAACTTTATATTGTTATTTTTTTTCAATTTTACCTTGCAGTATTACAAATATTCTCAATCTAGTATTCCAGAAAGACAAAGAAAACCTTTGAAATTGTTTCCCTGGTTCTTAAGAGCAGAAACACAAAGGAGAAATAAGATCAGAAACTCCTCATTTCAGAGTACATATTCCAGCATAGGTTCTGGACTCTGACCCATAGGGCAGCTATTTATTATCTTACATACTTGTACTACACAGGCATTTGAGTTAACCCGCTGTGCAGCCATCGACAAATACATATTTTTTTTAACAGTATTTTTTTATTTTTATCTTTTTTTAAACAGAAAACTCTCCACTTCCTGCAAGGACATGAGCTGAACAATGTGTCCAATTCCTTTTGTCTTCCTCTCTTGTATTACTTCTTGTTGCTCTATTGTTTCTACTCAGAAAGGTAATTTCTAAAAACACCCCACCAAATAAACTGACGACTCAGAAAAGCCAATGGAACAAAGAGTACCTGCAACATGCAAGGCAAAAAAACCAAGAAAATGAAGTTCCTGACTAGCTTTCTAATAACAGTAATTGAAGATGTAACGCGCATAAACTTCTACATATTTAAAACAGGTTTCCAAGCTCATTGCATACTCATGTAGAGTCACGTAAAAGACACATGAACCTCTGAAGACTGCAGAAAACTGCCATCAGACAACTTCAGAAATTAAAGCAGAGAAACACAAGGTGAATTGTATGAAATACCCATTATTACCATATAACTTTTTCTTATTTGTACTGTTAGAAGCAAACTTGTTTTTTTAATTCCTTGGTGAAAGAGTGTTGCTCTGCACTGTCACACCATCACTTACTTCAATAGAAATCCTAGCACAACATTCTTCACCAAAAACATTTTTAAATGACAATGTTACAGATCTGATAATGTTTACACTGTAGAGCTTTTGAGCCAACTGTTCCAAACCAAAAGGAGAAACTAAAATCACTCAAATCTCTGAATGGCTGTACAATATGAAAGTACTTTCATAAGTAAGAGTTGATTGTTTTACTCCGTTAATAATAATGGCTAACTACACAAAAGCTAACAAGCATCCCTGAATCGAAATTTTCAGATATGTTGCAAAATACTCCCTTACTTCTAAAGCAAGAGACCTTACGTCCCATGCAAAACTACGTCCCATGCAAAACTACACCATTCCTATAAAGACAGACACTTTCTTCCAATTCTTCTCAGAAATGCCTAGCATTGTCTTAAATGGCCATTATTTCTTGAACTCAAGTGTTTTAATAAACAATTCTAATGTCTAGATGGAAACTATACAAAAAAATATTACTTTTTTGTTTTGAATTTTGACACCTTTTTATTTCTCTAGGTAGCTCCATTCAATTTTGTAACAGAAAATTCCAGCCACACCTGTCATTATTTCACTGTGCCTATATTCATTTTCCTCTGAAGTATTTTCAGCATTCTCTTCAGATACATTTTTTAAAGTAATTATTTTAGATCATCTTCTTTATTCCTGTTGTACTTTCATCCAACCTGGCCTAGATTCTCCAGCTATGCATACATTGGAAGTCCATTCGCACATTTTTCACGTGGAACTAGTCCAAGAAAGTAGCTAGCCAGTTTCTTAGCTCTCTCATCCTAGCCTATATTTAACCAACATTGTCCTGAAGATGAGAGGTTTTCACAGGAAGTTCTCAATCCCGGAGCACCTCATAAAGAAACAGTCTGTACCACAAACTGCACAAGCAAGGGCACAGAGGTAGAGACAAAGACCATAACAGTATGGGATAAGAGACATTTTCCACTCTTCAAGCTACCATATTAACTTAAAACTTTCACACTTACATTAAGCCAGAAAATATAAACAAGAAATTGGCAATTATACTTTAGTTAAGAGTAAAGAAGCAGAAAAACTTGAAAATTATTTAGTAATACAGATGGAAATTCTGATGGTAGATTAAAATGTCATAACACAATGCATAAAGAAAGTAATAACAACTCTTAAGGATTAAGTTCTAAATGAAATACAACTCCCAAAGAAAAAACCTCAAAGGTGTCTTTAAGATTGATTAAATGAAACCTGTTTTACTCTTCACTCTCAGTAATTTGCTAAATGCATACACAATAAAAGGCATAAGATTACACACTACTGCATTTGACAAAGACTAACCAGTAATTTCAGAAGATAGACATGCATTACAAATTACTTTGTAATTTTGTTTGCATTAATAAAATTCTAGGTTGTTCTCCAGCAGAGATCAAAACACCATCCAAGTCCTGAAAAAGGAAGTCCCTGCCTTAGGCCTTTTTCAGAATCACATCTTACTACTAAATCAAAATAAAAACAATGAAAAAGAGGGCTCAAAGCTGCTCGTCCTTCCAGGATGCTAAAATAGAAGTCTGCAAAACTGTAACACACCACCCCAACTTTGTACCATCCCTTCCAATTTACACAGCAAAGAGCTTCTGCATCTCCTTAATTTTGTTTTTTGAGAGCAACTTTTACTCTAGCTGTACCATCCATTCTAGTTTACACAGCAAAGAACTTTTGTACCTCCTTAATTTTGCTTTTTCTGAGCACTACCCCTACACAGATTGCAGTCCTCCTGGACAATTATGTGGTTCACAGCCAACTGACCTACGTCATCTGCTATGTTCTTCCCATGGGAGTTCTGAGGATGGCCCAATGTGTTGTGCCAGTAACAGCAGTCTGTTTCTAATGCAGAGACCGATGCCCGGTCACGCACCGAGGGAAGGAAGAAAATAATCATCAGAATTTGGGAGGGAACTGGGTGGACTCCAATCACCCTGAGAACAGGTAACAGCTGAACTCCTCTCAGCTTGGTTTGGTGTTACATTAAGAATACACGTTTCTTCCTGGTTTCAGTTGCCTCCATATACACTTAAAACACTTGCATAGTTCCTGTTGAGACTAAAGCTAGCAGATACTTAACCAAACAGCAGGCACAGTTTTCTTTGGATGTTAGAGTGGATTTTTGGTTTTCCAAATCTCCGGTTTTTAATCCTGTAAACTGCTTTGGGTAAGGGAAAGAACATGCAACACACAAAACGTTAAGTACAGTAATTTTTTTCCTGATGTCTGGCTTTTCTTTTGGTGCTAACACCACTGTTTTGAGACAAAATGAGCACCATTATCCAATCTACAGACACCCTTATTTCTTATAGGGTGATGTACTGTAATTGTCAGGGAGCCTGCTCAGTTATTCATCTGAATTAATACACTCAAGGAGGGAGAAGCTAATGCTGCTGTGCTCACTGATGGTGCTTGTCTAACAAGTGATGTAATTCACTATATTGCTTGTATTTCTCTCCATATGCCAGCCTGCCTTATTCTAATTATAACATATATGCTTTTCCTGTTCATTTTATGCTTCAAGCTTTGCATGGCTTTCCCTCCAAAATCTCCATTCTTGTGGTATTTATTCTCAATTACATCCACATGTTCCACACTGTCAGCTCAATAAAAACTGTAGCAACTGTAGTGTGACCCAGAAAAAAACCCAAACAACTAGAATTTGCCAAGTAATTGTATTGACCATAAACCAGGATAAGTTTTGCAGGTGAACAATCAGTTCAGTCTTTTAACCCTAAAACTGCAAGATACCTCTCTAATTCTGTGTGATCAACAGATTAGATTTTTGAGGTGGTTTTGAAAATGTGATGAGCTGTCTATCTACAGCACACAGAAGGGACAAGAGCAAATAGCCTCAAGCTGCACCAGGGGGGGTGTGGGGTGTCTAGGTTGGATGTAAGGAAGAATTCCTTTACAGAAAAGTTTGTCAAACCCTGGAACAGGCTGCCCAGGGAAGTGGTGGAGCCACCATCCATGGAGGCATTTAAGAGACACAGATTATGGTGCTAGAGGAAATGGTTTAGTGGTGGTGACATGCAGTACTGGGTTAACTGTTTGACTTGATGATCTTACAGTCTTTCCAAACCAATTCAGTGATTTTGAGAATTCCTGAATAAGGAAAGAAATGGAATACTGCAATAATTTCATGCAGAAGATGGAGGGAAATCAATTTACTACGTTTTTAACAAATAGCAGCGTGGAGTAAAAAAAGCAAGAAGAACAGCGCAGCTTTAATGAAGAGATGAAAATGTATCAGCTGAGGAAATTTCAAGGCCAGACTAGCTCTAGAAAACAAGTCTGCCTCTCTTGGCTTCTCCATAAATGAAGGTTCACTCTGGCCACACAGAGTCCAGCTGGAGCCTGTGCTTCTACTGAAAAGATATCTGTCCATGAAATCCTGCAAAATCTAGGGAACACTGATGTCAGATATAAATGCAAAGTATTTTTCTTTTGTAACTTTTTTACAGGTTTTATAATCAGAGAATTACTGCATGATTTGGATGTTACCCTTAAAAGTTGCAGATTAACATAATTGCCATAAATAGTCATAATAAATGTGGATATTTAACATCTGTTTTCCAACAGACTGCACAAGTCAGCTTAGGATTGGCATCAGGACAGAGAGGAAAGCCTCAGTTAACGTACTCATTCAGCAGCAGAAAGTGGAAACATACTGTATTTTTGGGAAACCATGAATATTTTATCTTTCACGTTTACTGACAGCTTCCAGCATTAGTTGCCTGGACAAATTCATACGAAGAGCTGAAAGGAAGGTGATGGTGGCTGAGGAAACTGTAACAGGTAAAACACTAAATACACCTGAGCTAATACTTTGAGTCATTACCACTCCTGTGTAGGTGCTTCCACTTCCACTTGATGCCCTGTAACTGGGTCCTCACTGTACCCCTATTATGAGAATGAAATGATGTTGGTGGAAAATATTTAATCATATGAGGTTCCTTATCCATCCAAGAAGGTCCTTTCTGTCCCAACTGTTCTTCCAGAATGGCATGCGCAAAACACCAGGATGGCAAAGACAGCACTTATCTATCAATCCATCCATCCATCNACCATACTCCAAAATGCATATTAATTATCACCACAAAACTGTCACATGAACAAACACACTCTTCTACGTCACCTACTCACAAAAGTCATAGTGGATCTCTTGCATTTTTCTTCCTAGCCTTGTTTACATCCTCTGAGATTTACATTCCTTCTTTAGCCCATGCAAAGGAAGAGATATTCCTGGCATATGTGCGTGCATTGTCATGGTTACCTAGTTCATACACAGCAAAATGGGTTGGTCCATGAACTGACACTGCAGTTCCAGGAACACATTCTTCCCTTGGCCACTGTTTTTCAATCCCTCCCACTCCAGATTTTTTCAGAAAATCTGAATGCAAGAACAGAGGAGCAACCAACACAAACTCAAGAGGTCTTCAACACGTTTTTTTCCCTAATTGTTGGTCTCTATGTGTACTGCATGCCCAATCCTTGGTTTTCAACCAACTTTTCCAGCAAGCTGTCATCAGTAGCATACACGCAGATTTTACCTGCTGCATCTCATTTGAGGACACATTATCACGCTTGAAAATTTACCCTCAAAAGTACACTTGTGAGAACATCCCTGACTACACAACAGCCTGGGTTTGTCAGGGAAGAACAAAGGTCTCAGGCAGAGCAGTGAGGACTATGAAGTCTTACACAAGGGTCACAGCTGAATCACAGCTTCCTCCCACAAAAGCAGTTTGGGATTCTTTGCTTTCACAATTTTTACAGAACAAGTTGAATAAACTGTCATCCACTGAGATGTTAGCAAACCAAGCATCACGCCTAAATAAGCTCTCAATATCAAATGGGGTATAAACAACAAAATATTGATAAAATATAATAAAGGCAGAATTCAACTCAGGCAGAAGGCATCTCTACATTTGGCTCAGATTTTCACTGAAACAAAACACATCAACTTTGGGTTTTGAAGCAACATCATTCTCATAGCTGTTTGGTTTTTTTCCAGTCAATATCTGTAACAAAATATTTACGTAAATTTAAGAAGAATCCCTGCTTATATCATTAATTGATTCCTACAATTAATGTTTTTAACATTCTTACTTGAAGCAATGATGTAATCTCTGGAATAGGTACACTGAATACGTGTACCGCACAATGTCAAGGTAAACACAGATGTATCTTATGGTGATTCTGAAAACACAAATACCAATGAATCTCTGTGAGGAAAGTAAAAACTGGCAAAATTCAACATGGCTCTATAGTTGTATAGTTATGTAAAATAAAGTTGTGAAGTTCTTCAGACTTGATTTAACATGGCTGAAACAGAGTGGGTAGTTTGTTTGCATCTGAACAGCAAAAAAATCAGTCAAATGAAAAATGAACACAAAAATGTCCAGTTCTTACACATACCTTTTCCGTTTATTGTTAATGCTGATGCAATGGCTGTTACTGGCACTGGCAATTGTGGCACTAATGGATGTATCCTTGGTCGGCTCCCCATTCTAGCACGCTCTGCACCAGGTCCTAATAAAGCTCCCACTGGTTTTTCTGCTGCTACTTCTGGTGCTACAGAGTCTTCTTGATCCTGCTCTATATGGTCCATTTTATCCGTGCTTTCATTCTGGAATCCATCAACAGTTGTCCGGCTCTTAATTGGACTTTTGGGCACTAGGATTTTAATACCCGATTTAGAAAGGTCCATATTTTTCCTTCCAGAAAGAGATGGTGGATTGCTTTTCCGGAATTTCTGGTTTGCAGAAAAGAGTTGATTATTTTTTGATTCATGATCTTTACCCATAACTAAAGATTTAGTAGATGTCTTCGAAAAAGAACTATTTGTTGATCTTGAAATTTGTTTCCTGGCATTATTTGGAGAGGTCCTGTTTGTCCTGGTTAATGTGCTTTCCTTCTGCTTTTCATTGTGGTGTCTATTAAATTCATGTATATATTCCTCACAATTAACAAGGTGCTGTTCTGGCTCCCAAGTATCATCTTCACTGTCATATCCTTTCCATCGCACCAAATACTCTGTTTTTCCCTTCTTATTTTTTCGCTTGTCAACAATTCTTTCTACCTGTTAAAAAAGAAAATTAAACATTAGGCGTTGGCAGATACACAACTCAAGTGCACAACTTGCACACAAATCATTTGCTAAGTGTAGATGGATAAAAAAAAACACTATCATAGCTCTGTAAGTCTGTATTAGAGCTCTCTCTTTAAAATTCACATCGTTACTTCCATCTCATAAGAGATGTTCTAAAACACCAAACTTGTTCTGTAGTAGGTATTTTGCATGCATAAGAATCTGAATATGACACATGAGAGTTGACATGCAAAGGCAGTGGCTCGGTAGCACTCGATAGTGGCTGCAGGGGCGGAGGCTCAGGTCTCATTCCAAACCTCATGGCAGCCACACTAGTACTGCAGAATGAGAATTCTTTTACAGAAAAAAAGAGATATCAGTGCAAGAATTTCGTTTTTTATTTCATTTTCATTTTTTTTACTCTGACTAATCTTTCTAGTAAATCATGCAGCTGACTTAATTTCAATTACAAGACAAATACAGTTTCTTTCCCATCTCTGTCACCCTTTTGGTTATTTAAAAAACCAACAACCCAAAAACTGGTGGGGCTTGGAGGAAGGCTGGGACTGTCATTTACTAATTAAACTACTAGCCCCTCATGAAAAAAGACCATGCTTGTAAGCTAAGGAGAATCTCTGAAGACCAGTAACATTTTCTGGATTAGCATTCACCAAATGAAATTTCTACAGAATGATTTAGAGGGATGGAAGGAAAGTACGGGTATGTATAGTAGACATTTATGGCATAAATTTATGGTATATGAATCATTGACCAAATCATATGATTGTTGACAACAGTTTGTCTTACAAGTGCATACAGTTTCATATGTGGCATGTTATGTACCACCGGGTTTTCTCCAGTGAGGTCAAATGATTATTACTATACTCTTAGCATATCCTACATATCATACAACTTCATAGGATACACTGCAGGTGCTGCACTGCACTGTCCTGTCACTAGGATATTGCACAGCTCTGTTTGCATAGGTCTTACAAGAACAAAACGAAACAGCAAGTTACACATCAAAAACAATCTAGCTCTCCCTTTACTTAGTTATTCAGTTGTACAAGTGGAACATTTTATAGAGTAATGCAATATAATTTTCCAAATAATATTTGAAATGTTAAAATACCTTAAAGCTATTTTTATTCTGGTTATTTCACTTTGTAAGAGTTACTGGACTTAATAAAACCATGCAGCCAGGCAAACAACACTACTACTTTTGCCATAAAACTGCACTTAAGAACAACTATACTAAAATGCTACACCAAATAAACTCATTATGAAAAAAAATGCCTTCATAAATTTTTTTAGTAGACACTGAGTAAAAAGACCTTCAAGTATTAAGCAAGAAATGTTAAACTAAAAAAATGAAACCAAATCACATATTGCCAAAAAAGCAGCTACTGCTACAGTCTTGCTTATTGTCCTCTCAACCTCTTAAAATACATGTTAAAAACACAATTCTCAGAAAAAAAATCTGCTATAACTAGGTAGTTACTTTCATTTCCTAGCAGAAAAACAGCACAAATGACCAGGCACAAAGTTCAGTCTTTTGATACTGAAAGGCCACCCATTAGGGTGCACCCACTGCATTGCACATGCATGTGCTAAGGGAGAAGGTGGAAGTCATTACTAAGCCACTGTCCAACATCTTCTCTAAGTCATGGGGATCAGGAGAGGTGTCTAGGGACTGGAGGTTAGCAAATGTCACTCCAATCTTCAAAAAGGCTAAGAAGGAGGACCCAGGTAACTATAGACCTGTCAGCCTCACCTCCATCCCAGAAAAAGTGATTGAATAATTTGTCCTAGACACTGTCTCTAGACACATCAAGGACAAGAGGGTCATTAGGGACAGTCAGCATGGCTTCACCAAGGGGAAGTCATGCTTGACCAACCTGATAGGCTTTTATGGGAGTATAATCAGGTGGATGGATGATGGCAGAGCAGGGGATGTGGTCTATCTTGAATTCAGGAAGGCATTTGACACAGTTTCACATAGCATCCTCATGGCCAAACTGAGGCAGTGTGGGCTGGATGATTGGGTAGTGAGGTGGATTGTGAACTGGCTGCAGGATAGAAGCCAGAGAGTAGTGGTTAGTTGGAGGCCTGTATCTAGTGGAGTCCCCCAACGATCAGTACTAGGACCAGTCCTCTTCAGTCTGTTCATCAATGACTTGGATGAGGGATTAGGGTGCACTGTCAGCAAGTTTGCTGATGACACAAAGCTGGGTGGTGTGGCTGACACCCCAGCAGACTGTGCTGCCATTCAGCGAGACCTGGACGGCTAGATTGCTGGGCAGAGAGAAACTGAATGAGGTACAACAAGGGTAAATGTAGAATCTTGCATATGGGCAAGAACAAACAACCCCAGGTACCCGTATAGGTTGGGGACTGAGCTCTTGGAGAGCAGTGTAGGAGAAAGGGACCTGGGGGTCATAGTGAGCAGCAGGATGACTATGAGCCAGCTATGTGCTCTTGTGGCCAAGAGGGCCAA
>VZRI01007317.1:129-13259 GCA_013397515.1 Upupa epops
GTTATGCCCTCATAAAATGCTATCAGGTTGGTGAAGCATTGACTTCCCCTTGGTGAAGCCATACTGACTGTCCCTAATGACCCTCTTGTCCTTGATGTGCCTAGAGACAGCATCCAGGACAAATTGTTCTATCACTTTTCCTGGGATGCAGGTGAGGCTAACCGGTCTAGAGTTACCTGGGTCCTTCTTACTCTTTTTGAAAATTGGAGTGAAATTTGCTAACTTTCAGTCCTCAGGCACCTCTCCTGATCCCCATGACTTAGAAAAGATGATGGAGAGTGGCTTAGCAATAACTTCCACTGTCTCCCTTAGCACGCATGGGTGCACCCCATCAGGGCCCATGGATTTATGTACATTCAATTTGCTCAATTTACCCGTAACCCAATCCTCATCAACCAAGGCAGCCTCCTCTCTTGCCTTGACTTCCTCTGGAGCCTCAGCAGTCTGGGCTTTGATATCAGGACAATTTCCAGAAGAATAGACAAGAGGCAAAGAAGGTATTCAGTATGTCTGCTTTCTCTGTATCCTCTGTCTTCAGGGCACTCAGCCCATTCAGCAGGGGGCCCACCTTACCTCTAGGTTTAGTTTTACCTGCAATGTATTTGAAGAAGCCCTTTCTGTTGCCCTTGACCTCTCTTGCAAGGTTTAATTCCAAGGAGGCCTTGGCTTTCCTTGTTGCATCCCTGCATTCTCTCACCAGAGCCTTATAATCACCCCAAGTGGCCATCCTCTCCTTCCATGACCTACAAACTTTCTTCTTCCTCTTCAGTTTGCCCAGTAGCTCCCTGTTTAACCATGCAGGTCTTCCGGCACCCTTCCTTGACTTCTTTCCTGTTGGGATGCTCTTGTGTTGTGCTTCAAAATATGTCCAGGAACTTGAGCACCTGAGATCAGTTTTGCACAAGTACATTGAAGCCTCCATCTGCAATCTGTCCTACCAGTCAGCAGGGCATTTTTCTGGATGAGGATAATGCAACACTCCTGCTGAAATTGTTACCAGGATTCACTAATCCAGCAGTACTACACAAAGGGTAACAGGATTTCATAATCAAGTGGTTAGAGCACTCACCTATAAGAGAAGTTCTGTGTTCTAGACAATGTTCTAAGGTTATTGTTCATATTTTTAGTCAATATTATTCATATTCAGCATTAAACAAACATAATTCACTTTACATAAGTAGTAAGAATTCTCCTTGATATCTTAAGATCTTTTGCACTACTTAAGGAAAAAGGATTAGTCTGTATCCTTATAATGTAGACTATGAAGACACATGTGTGGCCTTACAAATCTCCCAGACACATACCCTTGTGGCTTATAGCATGGCAACACTGCAAATTTTCCTGTGGCACCAGATAATGGCTTACACTGGAAATTTTCTAGTTGAGAAAGGCTCACATATTCTGTTCGCCTAAACTATGAGAAACAACTTAGTCACTGTATGATTCATTAACCATTTCATTAACACAATGCTTCCTTTTAATGAAGGGTCTTAGGCAGATTTTTTGAGTTTTTTTGAACCTCTGAGCAGTTATGATACATGTATGACTAGCATGGTTCAATTATTACAAACGTAGCACATATGACACAAGATATTTTTCAAAGTAACACAATCCTTTTTGATGCATAATGCTTTTTAGTAGTGCTTAGCTCAGTCAAGAATAAAATGAATAGCCAATAAAACAAGAAAAATACATTTGAAAATAAAGAGGTGGAGTCCAGGCCATGCCAAACCACAGGAAGATGCATTTCAGTGAGAGATGACAATGCAGATTATTGTGTTCATTGTGAAAGGAATACTGAGTTTATACGACTTATATGAACATAAGCTCAACTTATTCATGAATGTCAGTTGGCTAGTGCTTTGGATTTGCTGTATCTGACTTGAACTGAGGGTTCAGATACTAATCTAAGGCATTAATTTCAGCTCATACAGCCAGCCCAAAAGAATCCATCATAGAAGCTGTGCTACAGCACAAAGAGCCAGGAGCAGCAGCCCCAGGCACTCTCACATGTCCTCTATGGTAGGCTAACAAGAGGCTTGGGCAATGTCAGCCATGAGAAAGGAGACCAGCAAGGCCCTTTCTAGTATGGGAGGAGAAAAGTTGTGGCTGCAGAGCATCTACTGAATAATTCAGCACAGTTGAAGCTGGTGAAGAACTCAAAAGAATGAATCAAAGAGTAACAGTGAGGAAGGCATGAAAGAAAGACCATTGGGTGGGTGCACAGACTGGAACCCTCTGCTCTTCAGGCAAACCACAGGTACTTTTCTGGTGTGCGGCGTGTGGGCAACAAGAGCCTTTGTGATTGGTGTCAATGCATCCTGAAAGTGGATTTGGTGCTGTCAGGAGCAGCTCTCCTCTTTGGGTAAGCCAGGGAAGCCTGAGAGACCTGGCCGCAAAGAGGTAACAAGAAAGTAAAGGGGGCATAGAGAGTCCAGGAGAGAACTCAGTGGCAATGCTTGGGCCTTCTCTTCTTGACAAATGTGGCTGGGAAGACATGAGGTCTAGACATGGCCAGAAGATGAGAGTGCTTCTTCAGGGCACTTGCAAAGGGAGCTCCGAGGCACTCCTGAGCATTGGAGCTAGAAAGGAGCTGGTGAAAGAGCTGTAGTCATGCATGGCCTCGCTACAAACCCTGGTGCCAGTTCCATGGTCTGGGAAGCTGCATTTTACTCTCAGTAGTGTCAGCCAGTTGGTGTTGAAGAAGGGCTTCTGGGGATTTCAGCCTTCTCTCTTGGTCTAGTTGGAGGCTTGTGGCTCATGTAGTTGCCCAGGCATTGGTTCTGAGTCCAGCCTTGTTCAACACAGGAGGATACAGAGAAGGCAGAGGTACTGAATGCCTTCTTCACCTCCATCCTCATTGCTAAGGCCAGTGCTCAGGAGTACCTGACCTTTGAGATCACAGAAGATGTCAGGAGAAAGGAAGACTTTGTTAAAGAGAACTGTGTTAGAGAACAACTAAGTAAACTGGTGTTCCAGTTCGAGACAAATTTGGAGGGCAGACAGACCCAGTTAGGAATCCCCCTCCCCCCAATCTATGTGATAAAAAAGGTTTGACACCCAGAATGCAAGTGCAAAAAATAAATAACTTTATAAAATAGGCTTATTAAGTAACAATGCAAAGGTAATTCCCCCCTCCTCAAAATTCACCCTACACCAAAAATCCACCACCTCCCAAAACCTGAAAGGGACCACTGGAGCCTGGGTGAAATCCGTGGGGAAAAGCAGCTGCAGCAAAGTGGTAGCAAAAAACAAATGCAAAGTGGCTTCTGCAAGGAGTGGCTCCCATGGCAGGGTTCAGGAAAGGGATACTCCAAAGGGGCAAGTGGCAGGAAGTTTGCAGCTCCAGGGGAGGGATAGGCTGTGATGAACAGCGGGGGGTTCAAAAGGGTCCAGAAGCAGTGAAATGCAGCAGCAAAGATAGCACCCAAAGAAAGCTAAACCAGTCCCCAAAATGCCCCTTGGTCGCGGTAAACCAATCCCCGAACTGATTTCCCACTCAAAATAATATTACAACTTAGAGCCAAGAACTGCAGCTCAAAAATAATTTCCAATCATAACATTAGAAAATCTCCTGCTTAAAAAAAAAGTAAAAAATAAACTTTATTTAAAACTTTTAAGCGTTATTTTAGTAAAAAATAAATGTTTTCCCACTTCCCTGGGAGACCCGCCCCCCCACATTCCCACTCCCTCTCCCCACAGGGCTTTGCTTCCCAAATGGTGGTACTTAACATATCCTAACAACACTGAAATGAAAAGGAGAGGGTGATATAAACTGGTTCTTCAATCTCTATCCCATGACAACTGGACGTCCACAAAAACATAGTCCCTGATGGAATGCACCCATGAGTTGAGTGAGTTGGCAGAAGTCATTGCTAGACCACTCTATTGAAACATTGTAGAAAACAGGAGAGGTGCCCAAGGACTGGAGAAAAGCCAGTATCACTCTAATCTTCAAAAAGGAAGAGGACCCAAATAAGTAGAAGCTAGTCAGTCTCACCTGGAATGGTGATGGAACACTATGTTCTTGGTTTCAGCTCAAAGCATGTCAAGGAAAAAAGGGTTATCAGGAGTAGACAACATGGATTCCCCAAGGGGAAGTCCTGCTTAACCAATCTGATNAGGGATACTCCAAAGGGGCAAGTGGCAGGAAGTTTGCAGCTCCAGGGGAGGGATAGGCTGTGATGAACAGCGGGGGGTTCAAAAGGGTCCAGAAGCAGTGAAATGCAGCAGCAAAGATAGCACCCAAAGAAAGCTAAACCAGTCCCCAAAATGCCCCTTGGTCGCGGTAAACCAATCCCCGAACTGATATCCAACTCAAAATAATATTACAACTTAGAGCCAAGAACTGCAGCTCAAAAATAATTTCCAATCATAACATTAGAAAATCTCCTGCTTAAAAAAAAAGTAAAAAATAAACTTTATTTAAAACTTTTAAGCGTTATTTTAGTAAAAAATAAATGTTTTCCCACTTCCCTGGGAGACCCGCCCCCCCACATTCCCACTCCCTCTCCCCACAGGGCTTTGCTTCCCAAATGGTGGTACTTAACATATCCTAACAACACTGAAATGAAGAGGAGAGGGTGATATAAACTGGTTCTTCAATCTCTATCCCATGACAACTGGACGTCCACAAAAACATAGTCCCTGATGGAATGCACCCATGAGTTGAGTGAGTTGGCAGAAGTCATTGCTAGACCACTCTATTGAAACATTGTAGAAAACAGGAGAGGTGCCCAAGGACTGGAGAAAAGCCAGTATCACTCTAATCTTCAAAAAGGAAGAGGACCCAAATAAGTAGAAGCTAGTCAGTCTCACCTGGAATGGTGATGGAACACTATGTTCTTGGTTTCAGCTCAAAGCATGTCAAGGAAAAAAGGGTTATCAGGAGTAGACAACATGGATTCCCCAAGGGGAAGTCCTGCTTAACCAATCTGATAGCCTTTCACAATGACATAACTCGGTGGATAGATGAGGTGAGAGAGGAGTGACTGACATGCTGGAAGGCTGTGCTGGACAGGTCCAATGTGGGAGAAATTTTACGATGAAGTTAAATACAGGCAAATGCAGAGTTGTGCACCTGGGGAAGAGCAGTAGAGGTTGGGGACTGACTTTATAGAGAGCAGCTCTAAAGAAAAATACCTGGTGGTTCTGGTGGACTGACCATGAGCCAGCAATGTGCCTTTGTAGGACAATGGCTGAGCTGGGATAAACTACATGAAGTTCAAAAAGGGCAAACACAGAGCCCATTGGGACACAGGAAATTCAATTTAGATGTAGGAAAAAACTTTTTTAAGGCAGGGTAACACAGAGCACTGTAACAGACTGCCTGGAGAGTTGTGGAGCTGCCTTCTGATTCAAAAACTGTCTGGACATGTACCTGTGCAATCTTCTCTAGGTGATGCTGCTTAGTAGAGCAGGAGGGTTGAACTGTATGATCTTTGGAGGTCCCTTATAACTCCTTCTATTCTGTGATTCTGTGAAAATATTAAAACATTCTTATACTTGACATATTTTACCTTTCCTACTTCTTGTGTTGACTTAAGCCTACACTTGTCACTAAGAATTATTGTTCCTGTGTAAAAAGGGCATGTTCACAAAATAGCTATAAGATTCCCTCTTTCTTAAAAGCTGGTATTACAGTGACTCAGGATATTATCCATCTTCACAGTGTCATTGCCATTACACCAGAGAGAAATAAAAAAATACCATAGAATCCAGTCCTTGTACTACAAAATTCACACTGTTAGAACAACACAATTGAAAGCTGAAACCAAACAGCAAAGACTAGCTACTACATGAGTTTACATGCAACATGTAGGACCACAGAATATTGTACCATTAATTAAAGAAAGCAGTTAGTTCTCTAGAAAGAGACACTGTCACCATCTGCCCAGAAATGGCATCTTGATGACTACTTCTTTCTTTCTTCCCATGCAAAATTCTGCATTCTATGACCAAACCTGTTTAATTTTATAATGCTGGAATTTCTGTATATCCTCCAATCTCATTCTCTGCTCCCTTCTTGCATATTAATATTTAAAAGTCAATTATGCAAAAGTTACTTTTATGATTTATACATCTCATGAAAAAAACCACCGAAACAGCTGTGCAAAAGAGACAGCTCCTCTAAGTGCCTCAGAAAAACCTGGCATGGGATCATGGACTGCTAGATGCCAGAGAATCCACAGATGAAGAAAAGTGTAACTGTAGAAGAAAGTTTCAATTTGCTGTAAATCCTTTCATTGAGCTCTGTTACTCATGGAATAACCTTGTTCTTTTTGGATATGACTTGCTTTTCCTATTTTTATGCAATTTCAGTTGAAAATGTACCAAATGAATTATTGGATGCATTGCTGGTATTACATACATAATATGAACCATTTTATAGCTCAAAGGCAGCAAGTGTTACAATAAAGGTAGCTAGTTGAGCATTCAGAACATTTCTTAAATGTCAATCAGAAAATGTTACGCAGTGGTAAGATTTAAAAAATGGGCAGATAGTCTTGATCTAGATGGCACAGGGAACAAACAAGGCAATTGGAAAAAGGTGCTGCAGAGCATCTGCAAAGATCAGTATCAGGCATGTCAAAACCCACCTGTTCTCTTTTATCTACTTAGCATTGCAGTAAGAGGACAATTAGAGCACCTAATGTAGTGTTCAAATTACCTGTGAGGTTTTATTCAGATACACAGTTTCTTTACTATCAATTTGCAGATCTCAAAAGAGCCTATTCTCTTAGTGTCAGTATGATTTACACACTTGTACCTAGCTGTGTTGCAATTAATTCCCACAAGGTTAAATATGACTCCCACAACAATCCTCAATACTTAAGCCAAGACTTCCTTCCTTTAAAAATTATAGGCAATTATATTGCTAAAGATATTAAAGTATCTCAAGACAGCATGAGGAACAAAAAATTCCTACATCCATTCCTTTCCTCCCACCTCTAATTTAATGACTTAACACAGACAAAACACTTTTCTGAAAGCTCTGCTGAAGACTGAGTATCTATAATAAATGATGAACATACTGAAATGACAGGCAGCTTCCTAGTTAGATGAGGGTGAAAAAAATAAATAACTTTTAAGTTCAATTGAGTAAAAAATAATTTCAGAAAATAACAGCTCATATTTGGAAGCAAGGGGGACAATTCTACTTCCAGATAAAGTGTGAATGCTCCAGTTACACTGAATAAAATGAAGTAAGTGAATTCCAAAGAATAGCTAAGTATCCTCACCAAACCAAACATAAACAATGCAAAGCTTCCTCCAGGTGTAACTCAAATGACAAACTCATTCTTCCATGATTTTAGATTAGTCACAATAGTTCATATTAGCCAAAGGCTATCAATTTTACAAGCTTTGGATCAAGTCCCAAGTTACTTAAAGACCTTAATTTAGCTTTTGTAGAGCTACCCCCTCAATAAACTATTCTGATTCAAAACAGAACCCTTTGAAGAGAGTGGAACTTTATGGGCATTTATATATTTCTATAAAAAGTTAATCTTTATTATAATCTGTGATTCAGAACTCTCATCAGATTCGGGAAAGAATACAGTACATTCTCTGTAGAACCACTATTGTTCCAGGTATGCAAACAATTTGGTAGCCTGTCTTTTCTGTTGTCAAATCACACAGTCATTTTAGCCACTAAGTAGATTTGTAAACATGAGCAGCCCTCATACATGGTATAGATACCTGTTTGCAGGTATGGTTTCTTCTAGCATTAGTATCCACTAGTAGCAATTTTAACTGAACTACTCAGATGACTCTTCTTCAGCATGCGTCTGTGTGAAAATGACAGGATGAGTATGTCGACTTTTACAATGTGAGTTAAGTCAAAGATGTGAGGAAGACATTGAACAATAGTTATTACAGCAATTAAAATATAAAACTTGAGTCAGCATTTTGTTCCTGTTCTTTATTCTGACGAACTTCGTTCATAATTTTGCATAAATAACTCAGCCCCTAATTCTGCATATACCTGTACTTATGCCAAGTACCACAATGGCTAAACAGGATAATACAGCTTTTTTTAACAGAATTGGGGTCTTAAGCTGTTGCAACAGAAGTAAACTGGTACACTCCAATTCAACACTACAGTGATTTTTAGAGAGCTCCTCTCCACTGCCCGAGAAAATTCACAATTGGAGAACAAAAGGAAGGAAGAAAGGCTGTGATTTGTATCTGGAGGAATGCTTTCCAACTGTTCCACTTCTATTGCTCCTTCCAAGTCTCTGTAAATGCTTAGATGAAGTAACTTGCTTTTTTCTACATGCACCTGAACATCTACTACTGGTTTTGGATTTCACAGCAGGAAGATGTAACTGAGTAAGGATGAGAGAGGTAAACAGAAAATGAAGCTAGTTCTAGGCCTTGGAGTTTCTCTGCCTCGCAAGGCAGAGGCAGAGCAGACCCTGTGACACAAACTCTGCCAGACGGCGCAGAAACCTTCGCTTACTCTGCAATCACAGCAGGAGCTGGGTGCTCTGCTCGCTGATGCCAGTTCCGAACTACGTTGAGTAGCAGCGGGCAGACCGAGCCGCCCGGTAGGAGGCAGGCAAGGACGGCTCGCCACGCTGCAGCCGCAGCAGAGCACAGCCTTCCGCTTGCCCAACCGCCAGCCATGTTCCCCCGGCCCCCTCCGGCGCCACCCGCCCCCACCTGGGNGGGAGCGAGCGGCGAGGGAAGCGGTTGTGATGTGAGCGCTGTTCTCTCCTTCCTCCATTCCCTCCTCACCTGTTGGGTTGGGGGGTTTCCCCGTGCTTTTTCCTCGCAGCCTCCCCCCTCGGTTTCCCCGTGGAAGTGTACCTGTGAAAGACACACCGACACCGCGCCTTTTTGCGTTCCTTTTCCGCAGAGGCCGAACATTCGCTCCATCTCGGGTATCGGGACAGAGCCCCGCGGCCAGGGGCTCCCACAGCCACCTCACTGCATCTCATCCGCCAGTGTCGCCCCCTCGCCTCGGCGCCATGGATCACCAACCCAAGTTCTTCGAGAACCTCTCGGGCACCGGGAAGGCCATCGGGGTGCTGACCAGCGGCGGCGATGCCCAAGGTAGCCGCTCCCGCCGTTCATGCCGGCAGTGGGGGAAAGTGGAAGGGAAGGAAGGGGACGCAGAGGACTGAGAGAAGGTGTAGGAGGGAACTGCGGGCACGCTGGGGAGTGGGGCCAGGAAAGGCAGGGTGAGGAGTGTGAGCCGCTCGGGGGTGCCATGTGGGGAGCCAGAACCGCGAAAAGCCTCTGGTGCAATTAGGGCGCCCATGCGGGAGGCTGGGGAAGGAGCCGGTGGGTGTAGCAGCGCCTGCGAGCAGGGAGGAGGCGGCTTGGGCTGCCTCGAGGCTGCTGGTCGGTAAACCATGCCGGTGGAGGCACATGGAGGTAAAGAAGACAGAGGGGTCTGGGAGTGGACTACACGAGATTGCTGTGGTTCTCGGGTTGCTCCTTCCCTGTTGGCCTTCGCACCATCTACTTTACCGAGATAATTGAACAGATAAAGCATTTTTGTGCAGTCTGAGCTGCAAAGACACTCTCATTCTTCCTCCCATTCTAATAGCATTTCCTCAGAGCCTGCCTTGGCAGAGAAGAGGGTAGAAACGCTCTAGTAATTTTTACCATCAAAATGTCTTCACCCTTTGGGAGATGGTGGGATGAGGAGGGAGAGAGGATGGCTGATATGAGCGGGGGAGGAGGTCGTGTTGCCTTGCACGGCGGGTGGGAGGCTGGCCACGCTGCTGGGGCAGTGCCAGCCCTCGCCTCATCTGATTTTCACTTCATATTGGCACCAGCAACACTTTCAGGTTCCTACTCGTGATTTAAAACGCTCAAATGGTAGTTTACTCTCCCGTACACCGTAAGAGTGTTGGAAACATGTTTCACCTCCTTAAATGAACCTCTCACGTGTAGAGGTACAGGACGGGGCGGACAAAAGACTTAACACTCGTTAGGGGGGAAGGGAATGAAAAAGGGCTTAGATCACGGTATACTTACTCATGAAAGAATGTTCTCCTACGCTTTTTTAACGAGCAAATCTCACGTGTATTAATAGTTTGAAGTTTCAGTGAACTGAAGTTTTCAAGTGTGCATTGCTCCACACTATTTGAGATGACTATTGCTGCGCTTTTGCAAAAGAGTTGTTTAGTGATGACTGCTTTTAGCTTTTGCCTTATTAGGGTTTGTAATTATTTTTTTAGAAGCGCTGCCAGAATTAAAAAAAAAAACACAACCTTTTCACTTAAATAAGAAACTGCACTATTACTTGCGTTCATGAAGAGAAGAAGGGGATTTGGGCGGTTGAGAGCCTCTTTCCTTTCTATGTAGGCTTGGTAGTTCCATAACCACTTTTCCCAACATTTTACAACGGAGCCGCGTAGGCAGCAGCTCGCACCAGCTCCTGGGGCATTAGGTCTGCATCTCCCCGGGCATCGGCTGCAGTTTCTCCGCCCATCGCTTTCCCAGCGCGTCCGGGTGCTGGGAGCTGGCGTGGACCAGTGACTCCGTGCTCCCGCCCGCCGCCGGTGTGTACGTGATCCGCGGCGAGTCGCTGCGGATTCCGCCTCTTTGCGTCATCTGGGCTGGGAGAAGCATCCTCTCTCCCGCTGGGGATAACGGGAAGCCCCCGGGTTTACCTGAAACCCTAATAAACGGTGGAAGGTATTTGGCACCAATTGGATTGGTACCAATTGGAGATGAAAATGGAGCAGTTCAGGAGAAAAAGCTAATTGATGCCTTTAAGTGGCTTACCTTTGGGTTACACTTTAAAGTTTCATCCACAGTTTACACTCTGTTAGCAATTTCACTGCTAAATAATTCTAGGAAAGGTTGTAAAACAAAGCATTACTGTTTTAATGCTCTCATCACCAAATCGCCATTTTAGTGTGACAGGGCATTGCTTCAAGCAGCAGCGGCAACATGTTCAGCAAGAGTCTGTGCCTTGATACTTGCTTTGGCATGGCTGGAGATTATATAATGCAGCAGCATATGTATCTCTTTATAAAAAGTATTAATCTGCAGTTCTCAGTATACGTTTAAAGGACTTGCAGAATCCATGAGTAATACATAGACTTTGTTATCCAGCAGAATGCAATTGCAGCAGGTTTATGTACAGTGATAAATAACAGCCTGTGAAAGTTGTTGTCTGGGGAGTGAGATTGTCACAATGGCCAAACAAAGTAAAGTGGATTCCTTCAAGTCGTTCTTTTAAGCATCATAGTCCTAATTATGAGTAACAAGGAAAAAACATATCTTGAATGCTACAGCTGAATCATAAAACACATTGAGGTTCATAACCCTTACTATCTTGGTAACTAACAGTATAAACGTGTAAATTATAGGACATAAGTCCTTTTGCATATTAGGTTAGGAGTTAAACAAGGGACAGAATGAGTCATGCCCTGTCAAGGTCATATGCCCTCTGTAGGGCAAATGTGTCAGAGAAGTGAAGTTGTGAAGTACAGGCAGAAGGAAGTAACACTTACTGCAAAGCAGTTTGAAAATTATGTTTAAGCAAACAGTAGGTGAGGCCAAATTAACTGAAGTAGGCAAAAAAGTACTAAATACAAAAAAATAAGGATTTCAGCTTCCTGTTTTACTGCTTTTTTTTGATTTGTTAGACTACAAATCTTCAAAGTATCTGTAATGCAAACTAAACTCACAGGAAATTGAATGACAAGTACACCCATTAGTGTTGAAATAAACACGTAATCATATCAATAGGTGGCTTGATTTAGATTGGACTGCACATCTTAGACTTAAATCAAAATGTGCTTTAAATAATTTTAAAATATAAGTTACTGCCTTTGCTCTTAGCTTTGCCCTTAGTAATATAGAAGTAACATTAAGTAAATTATACAAACCTTTGTAAGACCAGGTAGGTTTAAGTTACTTCCCCACATGTGTGATATTTCCTTGTGAGGTTTTTTTTTGTTTATCCTTTTTACTAACTATGGAATATTAACTTATAAAATGTGTACTGCAAGTGTTACAGTTCAGTTACTATGTATTAAACACAGGTATATTACTTTATTTTATGAAGTTAAATACTTTACAAGTGATGCATTTCACAGGATTAAAAATACGTATTTTGTATAATTGAGGTTTGTGAGCACTAAGCTTTGCAGTCCTTTACTTAGCTAGTCGGCTGTTGGCATAATGAACTAAAAAAAGTACTTCAGATCGTAACCACAATTACCTTGAGTGGCAGAAGTTTTGACAATGATTTTTTAAACATAAGGATTATCAAAAAGTGTTGGTTCTCTTTCTGGAATGTTTCTAAATTGCAACTTGGAAAGATGGACTAGGAAATATGTTTTAAGTCACACTTCTGTTTTGGCTATGTGACATTTTGACCATGGTCTGCTTCAGGTCATGAAGCTCATGGGTTGTATTTTACACTGGTTACTAGTAGCTGCCACAGGCAGTTTTACCTACTGTAGATCACTTCAACGTTTATATAATCTCCAAGCAGACTGTGTTGACTAGGACTGTGATGATTATGGCTCAACAGGAACAATGCCATCTGAAGTCTTCTAACAGAAAGCAGTTGTGTACTGTTAGGGAATGATGTACATGTTGCTATTTGGATTTGTTGCACTGTTTACTGACTTGAGATTGTTTTGTCTCAATGTGACCAAGTTATTTTTGAGTTAAACTCAAGATTCAGTGTGTGGAAGACATTATAAGCAACTTACGGATTACATGGTAGTGGTTTATAATATGATAGGTCATAACAGCTGCAGTACTGCTCTTGTCCAGGTAACTTACATTGGAAGAAGAAACGCTGCCAATGAACAAGTGAAAACAAAACTTTCAGCAAATACCGAGCTTAGAAACAGTGCTATAGCATATTGGATTCCACAGTTTTGGAATACCACGGACCATGACACTGAAAGCTGAGGTCTACATGTTTCTACTGTTGAAGCAGGATTCTGAGAAACATCACAGGACTTATGTAATATGGTAGCATATGGTAGAAAGAGAAATGTTGACACTGAACAAATAGAATAGAATAGAATAAAAATCCTTCAACCATTAGGGGGAGAAAGTCCAAAACAGTAAACGAGAAATTCCCACAATCTTTTTACACTGTCTGAATTACAGAGTTTATTTGCTAATCATAGAATCATTAG